>SJXQ01009884.1:0-63200 GCA_006408695.1 Aepyceros melampus
GGAAGAAATTTGACCTGTGTACGCCAAGAAAGCAGCTTTCCTGGTGGTTCAGAGGGTAAAGCGTCTCCCTGCAATGAGGGAGACCCGGGTTCCATCCCTGGGTCGGGAAGATCCCCTGGAGGAGGAAATGGCACCCCACTCTGGCAGTCTTGCCTGGAAAATCCCGTGGATGGAGAAGCCTGGTAGGCTACAGTCCATGCGGTCACAAAGAGTCGGACAAGACTGAGCTACTTTACTTTCACACCAAGGAAAATTAAGATCATTATAATCGATGTCACCAATAGGCTAATAATTTTTGCCCTTGAGAAGGTAATGAAAGCAGTTGGAATGGACCCTTGCCCAATCCTTGACTGAAATAGAAACAGTTGCCCTGAAAGTTCTTCAGGAGCTTGGTTACAGGTTGTGGACAAAGCCTTATGTCTCTATTTTATTCCTCACACAGGGAGACATCTTTATTTTGTAATCTAGGACTGGTTGGACCTCCAGATAATCTCAATTTTGGTAAAAAGCTCAAAGCTCAACTTGTAATTATCTGGTCATTGCATGATATTGGATTTAACAGAATCAAGTGAGAGTGAAACTGATCTCTTGTCTTTAGGTACCCTTCTATTTCATTTTAGTAAAAAGGAAAAGTACAGTCAGGTACAGAGAAGGGAGGCCTTAAATATAACAGAAGCATCTTTCCCCTCTCCCTGCATCAGCATGATAGAGCCACTGGTCTCTGGTGCCCTATTCTTTTCAAGACGGTCTGACTGAGTCTAAAACCTTCAACCTGCTTTTTCAGTTGATCCTATTCTTCCTTCACGTAGAGTAGGATCATCTTGATTTGGGTTCCCCAAAGGCAAAGACTGGGTCAAAAACTTTACAGCAATACCTTATTGGGGGATGACTCTAGGAAGTCAGAATAAATGATATCATAAGTGAAATGAATCATCAGTATAGGTTGGATGCAGGATGCTTGGGACTGATGCACGGGGATAATCCAGAGAGAGGGTGTGGGGCGGGAGGGAGGAGGTGGGGGTCGGGATTGAGAGTTCATGTACACTCGTGGCTGATTCATGTCAATGTATAGCAAAACAAATACAGTATTGTAAAGCAAAACAAACTAAAAAATAAAAATTAATTTAAAAGAAAAGAATAACAGGGAAGAGGGAAAGGCCAGTCTCCAGCTAACCACCACTGTGGGCAGTGGGACTCAGCTCTGTGGGGGACCCCTGGAGAAGGCGCCTCCAAAGGATGGTGGATCAGGGGAGGTAGGGAGGTGGGGTCACTTACCCCTCCCTTTTTGGTTGGAAAGTGCCCTCTGGGGCACTCCAGCTGCACGTATGCAGGGCACATCCTGAGGCTTTGGACAAAACCTTGAGGCAAACAAGTTGAAAGACTTGATAGTACATGTTTGAAGGGGGAAGCCTTCAGTCTGCCAGGAACTGCCGCTGATGATGACACAGGAGCAGGAGATGTGGCAAGAGGGGTGTGTGCTGTGAGCTCAGTTGTGTCTGACTCTTTGCGGCCCCGTGGACTGTATGTAGCCCACCAGGCTCCTCTGTCCATGGGGTTCTCCAGGCAAGACTACGGGAGTCTGCTGTGAGGACTGCATCGTGAGTGGCTATACCAGCCTCTTCATTCTTTTATATTCCTACTGAGCCTCTTTTGACTACAGGTCCTGAATTCTTTCAGAAGCTAGTCCCGTTCCCCCCGAAACTGTTATAATTGCTTCCCAATGCCTGGGCCATAGTATTCCATTCACAAACCACATTCTGAAGGCCTCTTACTGCCTCTCTTGGCTTGCCCTTGGCCTCTCAGTAGACCTGCTCCTTGCAACTGGTGGATGTCCACATTTTGAAACTCGCAAGTACTCTAGTGGAAAAGTGATCAGTATGTGTTTATTGACAATTTTAAAAAATAGTGAAACTCTGACTGTGGTTAAGCAGGAACTTACCCTGTTAAGTGAAGTCAGCAAATATTTCCTGCCCTTGTTATTTCATAGAAAGGACAAGAGGGCTGATGGACAGTTAAGGAGGAATTCAAGAAGCTTCTACATCCCACTGGAGTTACTATGATTCCAATATGTAAAATCTTGTCTTTGCTGGAGAGAAGAAGCATATTATTTGTGGGAGTTATTTTCTAAAATCAGTGCAAAACCAGAACTCCAGCAGAACCTCAAGGCTTTTTCATTTTTTAAAAACCATCTGAGGGGGGAAAATGTCAGAGTCAAAAATATCTTTGAAATCTCCTTGTATTTCTTAAAACATAGGGTGCATATTTTGTTTTTACAGATTTGACAGAAATTCTTCTGCACACTAGATTTGAAATAGTCTGTTGAAATAGTCTGTAAACAGGTAAGCATTTCAAACTGTCTTCCAGTAAAATTTAACTATGAAGTCCTAAAATGCATGGGAACTAATGAGTGAATGGTAACCTATTCCCATTTGTTTAGAGATGCTCTAATCTGTGTCTGTGTTACACTTCTGTTTGCTGTTATTTGAGATGTGCAGCTTATAATGAGAATTAGATCATTATTTGTGACATATTTTGCAAATATTTTCTTCCAGTTTGTCTTTTGACTTTGCTTATAGTCATCTTTGCCATGCAGAAGTTTTGGGTTTTATTTTTGTTCATATTAATGTAGTCTTTTATTGTATCTAGATTTTAATTATAATTCAAAAGCCTTCACCTACACCCAGGTCATAAGGAATCCATCTGTGTGTTCTCTTTCTACTTGTTGGGTTTCGCTCTTTACTTTAAGATCTGTGATCCCTTTGGGGTCCATTCTTTTTTGTGGTGTGCGGGGTAGATCCAGTTCCATCTTTTGCCAAGTGGCTGTATATTGGTTTTCTTATCACAGAACACTGTTTTCTCTGCA
The DNA here is from genome assembly GCA_006408695.1 of Aepyceros melampus. Classification (NCBI taxonomy): domain Eukaryota; kingdom Metazoa; phylum Chordata; class Mammalia; order Artiodactyla; family Bovidae; genus Aepyceros; species Aepyceros melampus. The sequence goes on from SJXQ01009884.1 coordinate 2,864, forward strand.
GTCACATCTATAACTCCCTTTTAGGGTGAGTCACTTCTGCCTCCACTGATTCATGCTGGGGTTTTTTGTTTGGTTCCAAAGGGTATTGTTTTCTGAAACTGTTTGCAGATTCTGGAGTGCACCTTATCTGGAACCCTAGTGCTTCATGAAAAGAATATTGTGTTTAAAAAGCACATTTCTGATGGTCCAGCCCTGCTCAGGGATTGTGGAAATTTTAAATAAGGTAGATGACATGGTTCCCATGATTAAGGGGGTTCATGTGGAGTGGTTAGAAAACAATTAAAGGTTTCCTAGAACTAGTAAAATGACATTTTGTCTTACTGCCTCAATACTAGGAAGTACTTTCTCTGCACCAAGGTGAGTTAAAAAAAATATTTGAGATATGGCTGATTTGTAACCTTCTATTAGTTTCAACATAGTGAGTCACAGTTTTAAAAGATGATACTTCATTCATAGTTATTATGAAATATTTGGTATATTCCCTTTGCTGTACAGAACATTCTTGTACCTTATTTACTTTTTACATAGTAGTTTTTCCCTCTTAATCCCCTACCCCTATCTTGTCCCTCCCAACTTCCCTCTCCCCACCAGTAACCACTAGGTTATTTTCTACATTTGTGAGCCTGTTTCTTTTTTGTTATATTCATTAGTTTTATTTTTCTACTCTCCACATATAAGTGCTGTCATACAGAATTTGTCTTTCTCGGACTTATTTCACTAAGCATGATACCCTCCATGCTGCTGTTGCAACTCCATCCATGTTGTTGCAAGTGGCAAAATTTCATTCTTCTTGTGGCTGAGTACTGTTCCTTGTGTGTGTGTGTGTGTATGTCACATCTTTATCCATTCATCTGTTGACAGACACTTAGGTTGCTTCATGGCTTGGCTATTGTAAATAATACTGCTTTGAACTTCAGGGTGCAAGTATCTTTTCAAATTAGTGTTTTTATTTTTCTTTGGATATATATGTGTGTGTGTGTGTGTGTGTGTGTGTGTGTGTGTGTGTGTGTATAGGGTAATTCAGAGAAGGCAATGGCACTCCACTCCAGTACTCTTGCCTGGAAAATCACATGAGCGGAGGAGCCTGGTGGGCTGCAGTCCATGGGGTCGCTAAGAGTCAGACACGACTGAGCGACTTCCCTTTCACGTTTCACTTTCATGCATTGGAGAAGGAAATGGCAACCCACTCCAGTGTTCTTGCCTGGAGAATCCCAGGGACAGGGGATTGAATTATTCATTTCAGCTGCAGGTAATGGGGAACCTAACTCACAGAGGTTTAAACACTTCTCCCCACCCTCACATCAAGAAATATGGAGGTAGGTGGTTACTAGCACTGGTCCAGTAGCTTAACACTGTCAGGGACAGCACCTTTACAGTTCTGTTGGTCTTTGACACATGGTTTGAAGATGACAGCTGAAGCTCCAGGTATTACATCTGGGTTCTGAAGAGTAGTAGAAAGTGCCATCCCCGAACATGCCACTTTGGCATAACGATAATTTTGAGCTAGAGGTACTTGAAAATAGCAGATGCAGGAAAGGTGCTGTGACCTCCCTTTTTCTTTCTGAAAGCACTTTTTCTTTTATCTGGAAGATGGCCTCTCTACACCAGGAAGAAAACATTCTTAATACCAGAGATTGGGAGCTGAGTCTAAGGGAAACCTGTACAGACAGATCTTATTAAGTTAACTCTTATTTCCCTGTATATTTTAGTTACTTTTCCACAATTAGTACTCTCTGTTCAACCTGGTATATAAGCGCTTGGGTGTAACTGCTTTTGGAGGTCTTCATTTTTATGTGAAGTCTCCCACGTAGGGATAAAAAATAAAGTTTGTAACTTTTCTCTTGTTAACCTATCTTATGTCAACTTAATTCTCAGGTTCAGCCAAAGACTCTTAACAGAATCGAGGAAAAGTTTTGTCTCCCAGAGTTTAAAGGAGAAATAAGGTGAAGGAGCACACTGAAGCTGTCTTTTTCATCAGGAAAACAATTTCCCAAAGTTTTTCAGAACACTTCTGCTTGTATCTCTTTGGCCAGAACTCTATCTCATGGCTCCCTTAAATCCAAGAGAAGTCGGAAAATAGAATATTTGAGTCTTGTAGTCTCTTTGGTGGGGGGTGGCGGGGGGGGGACAGCATGGAAGGGAGACTGGGACGGACTACTCAACCAACCAGTGGACCGACCACGTGAAAGAGCTCATTTCTGCTTGCTAAAGTAGTGCCCGGCATGATATAGATCTCATACTGAACCTGCAATATCAGATCTTATGCAATCTAAGAAAACTTTAAACAAGCAGATGGCAGGAAACTCAAGAGCATGAACTGACGGATCTTCTGCTCAGAGCTCTGCCCTTGGTGCCATGCAGCTGCCAGCTCCAGGTCTTTATGACCCACAGTTCAAGTTCAGATGGAAGAGGCTGGCTGTGCCAGGTTGGGTTGGCAGCTCACTCCTACTGAGGCCACAGCGGGTCACCTTTGGAATGTGCAGAATAATGAGACTGTCTTTTGTATGCTGATTAGATGCCTGGTGGTTGGGGTCCCTGGATAGGCTCCAGGTGAGGGCTGGTCACCAGAAAGACCCAGGCAAGATGAGAGGGTTGTAATTTTCACCTCAACACCTTTCCCCAGGCCCCATTGTCCTCGCCTCAGGGAAAGAAGAGGGGCTAGACATCGAGTTAATCACCAAGGACCAGTGATTTAATTAAGCATATCTATATAATGAAACCTCCATTAAAAAAAAAATCTCTCAATGATGGGGCTCAGAGAGTTTCTGGGCTGCTGAACACATCAAGGTGCCGGGAGAGCGGTACACCCAGAGAGGGCCTTCACCCACCCCTGAACCCTGCCCTATGCATCTCTCCATTTGGCTGTTTCCTGAGTTGACTCCTTTATAATAAACCAATAAATTTGTTTTCCTGCATTCTGTGAGCCTTTCTAGCAAATTATCGAAACTGAGGGAGAGTCTATGGGATCCCCTCCCCCAAATTTATAATTAGTTGATCAGAAGCGTCTGTGACAACCTGGGGCTTAAGACTAGCATTTGAAGTGGGGCAGTCATGTGGGATAGAGTCCTTAACTTGTGGGCTCTGATTCTAATTCCAGGTGGTGGTGGTTGTTCAGCTGCCAAGTCATGTCTAACTTTTTGCGACCCCACGGACTGCAGCACACCAGGCCTCCCTGTCTCTCACTCTCTCCTGGAGTTTACCCAAGTTCATGTCCTCTGAATCAGTGATGCCATCCAACCATCTCATCCTCTGTTGTCCTCTTCTCCTTCTGCCTTCAATCTTGCCCAGCATTGGATCTTTTCCAATAAGTTAGATATTCACATCAAGTGGCCAAAGTATTGGAGCTTCAGCTTCAATTCCAGGTAGGTAGTGTCAGAATTCAATTCGATTGCAGGGCAGCCAGCTGGTGTAGCAGAGTTAGAAAAGGGGTGTTGGAAAACACCCGACACCTTTGTTGCCAGAAGTGTTGGGAGTAAAAGCTCAGAGACACCAATAGCGCAAAAAATGGAGAGGATGAGTTAGAATGACTCTGAGGGCTTTCCACTGTAACCAAGGAGGGCCAGCTTACTCCGCCAGAGGGCAGCAGCCTTGACCTGGAAGGGCAAGTCCACAGGACTTACAGTCAAAAACAACAGAGAACTTTGAGAAAGACAGAGACAATGATTCTGAGAGATCAAGGATGATAAGCAGTCTAGAAGGCATAAGGTAAGTCAGGCAAGTTGATTAATGGCCCTGCAATGGCTGGTTTTGGCCAGGTGTGAGCTGAGGTCAGAGACCTGGGAAGCAGACTAGGATCAGAAACAGGTTGTCAGTGCCAGAGCCTGGAATGGGCAACTTGCTAAGGGCCAGAGTGGGCGGTAAGGGACCAGTGTTTGGAGGGAAATGGACTCTAGGTCATTTCCCTGAAAATGATTTCATCAAAAGCCAATTTGCCAATTAACAATTTGCTGAAACCTGCCAAACAGCCTAGGATTCCCATGTGGTTCATTGGTAAAGAATCCACCTGTCAACTCAGGACACACAAGAGACACAGATTTGATCCCTGGGTCAGAAAGATTTCCTAGAACAGGACAAGGCAACATACTCCAGTTTTTTTTGCCTGGAGAATCCCATAGACAGAGGAGCCTGGCAGGCTACGGTCCACAGGGTTGCAGAGAGTCAGATACGACTGAGCATGCACGCAAGCCGAACACTTGACATGAGTCTGCAACAGAGTGAGGCTTCAAACTTTCAGAAACCAGAGGAAACTCCAGGGATGATGAGGGTCTGCTGTCTGATTTGGTCGCATCTGCTCAGCCTATCCTGAGTGGGTTAGCCACTGGTTGAATTCCAAGAAACAAGTAATTGAAAATGTATTTTCCTACCAATTTTATGATGGCTAATAAAGCTATGGAATTAACCAGTTGAAAGATTTCACAGAATTTCTTGAAGTTTTCAGAGTCTTCCTGGAACGTCAGTGTTTGGGAGGCCAGCCACTTGGAGAGAAAAAGGGCTGACCATTTCCTGCCTCTCAATCTGCCGCTTTCTTGGCCCATAGGCAGAAATAGCTCCCACCTGCTTTCGGCCAGCTTTATGATCTCTTATGAACTGTAGCTGTGGAAGAGAAATCAGCAAGCCAAAGGCAGATAGAGACAGCCTTTGTGAAGTTGACCCTCTCCTGGCTATGAAAAATGGGTATTTATATCCAGCTGCTAGCTCATCATTGACTAGAGTCTAGCAAATTGGGAGACATTCCAAACGCAGCACCTATAGTGAGTATAGTGTTTTTGTGGCCAAACAGCCTGCCAGGGTGTTGGCTGGGCTGTCTTTGGAGCCGTCTCTTTGCTCAGCTTTCCCCCTGGGCATTGCAGATGGGAGGACTGTGTCTGTTGGCAGATGGTGCCCTGCCTGCTGCCTTTTCAGGGAGTAGCTGTTAGTGAAGGTAAACGTTGAAAGCTACAGAGCTCTTGCCAGTGATCAGGTCAGCCCAGCTGTGTGCCAGGCCCATCTAAGGCAGAAAGACTGGACTCTGAGGTTCAGAGGTTTGTGGATTCTCCCATCCGAGTACTAATCAGGCCCGACCCTGCTTAGCTTCCAAGATCAGATGAGATCGGGCCTGTTCTGGGTGGTATGGCCATAGACTGTCAATTCTTCCATGTGTTTTGAAAACTATATTTGACAAGTTGAGTGTATTGATTTGTGGCTTCCTGGGTGGCCTGGTTTCATAGCCATCCAAGATCAATAATAAAGTAATATTGGCATAATAAAATATTGAGTCAGGGGTATCTTACTACCTATTGCTACAATAGGAAAATTGGAGGGAAAGAAAACAGACTGAACACAAAAATCTCCTGTTCTTACCACCTGATAAAATCTTCATAAGACAGAAAAAGAGAGAGAGAGAGAAGGTTTCACCAATAGCAATAAAGCAAGGAAAGGAGTACAACTTTAGGTCAAAACTTTGAAAAGTAAGTAATAGCCAAGCAATAAAGAGATTTTTACCATTGACCCTCTCTTCATCTTGCATGCTGCTGCTGCTGCTAAGTCGCTTCAGTCGTGTCTGACTCTGTGCGACCCCATAGACGACAGCCCACCAGGCTCCCTCGTCCCTGGGATTCTCCAGGCAAGAACACTGGAGTGGGTTGCCATTTCCTTCTCCAATGCATGAAAGTGAAAAGTGAAAGTGAAGTCGCTCAGTCGTGCCCGACTCTTAGCGACCCCATGGACTGCAGCCTACCAGGCTCCTCTGTCCATGGGATTTTCCAGGCAAGAGTACTGGAGTGGGGTGCCACAACTGATTAAAATCACATTAAAATCACAAGTTTCAATCAGTTGTGAAAGCATTACCTTCTCCGTCTCTTCATCTTATCCCAGCCCAATTGAGCAAGGCAAAAGAATTAGGTTATTTGATCCAATCTCAACAACTTCCAGTGGTTTCCCAGTGGCACTAGTGATGAAGAACCCACCTGACGATGCGGGAGACCTAAGAGACACAGATTTGATCCCTGGGCTTGGAAGATCCCCTGGAGAAGGAAATGGCAACCCGCTCCAGTATTCTTGCCTAGAAAATTCCATAGACAGAGGAGCCTGGTGGGCTGCAGTCCATGGGGTCGCAAAAAGTGGGGCACGACTGAGCTCACCCAAACATACACAGGTGAGAAATGGCCTGAGGTGGTCAGCAGATAAACCAGGGAAAAGTCACAGATCCCTAAAGAGAAGCCACCGTCACCACAGGATGGCCACAGAGGCAGGAAAGGGGCTTCCCTGGGGCCAGTGGGGGCCAGTGGTTAAGAACTTGCCCTTCCACTGCAGGGGGCACAGGTCTGATCCTTGCTCAGGATTCTACATACCATGCAGTGCAGCCAAAAGAAACCCCACAAAAAACAGGTGTCAGAAGAACTGCACGATCTCACCATTTTCTTGGTTCCATGCTGAGTTAGGAATATGATCGGAAACCATAGAAATAGACGCTCCTCCACCCAGGGAGGGGCGTCCTGATGATAAGAAATCTCAGAAAACAGAGCAAAGCCTGGATACTGTAATAACAGGTACACGCAGTCCCCGAAGGACTCATCCCTTCTCCCCTCCAGTTATACAGAGAAACGAGGAGAGCCCATTATTCAGCTTGCAAGTTCTTCTTTTTAAAGGAAGAGAAATATGGAAGAATAACAAGGACAGGGCTTCATGTCATAGATCAGACATCAGATGAACACAAGGCCCTAGAGCAGGGATTCTGAACTTGAGCACTTAACATTTTCAGCCAGATAATTCTTGGTTGTCGGAGAGTGGAGTACCTTGTGTATTATAGAATGTTTAGCAGTATCCCTGACCTCTATCTGTTAAAGGTTAGTAGCAAACACCACCCCCTAACTCCTACCCCAGTTGTGACAACCAAAAATATCCCCATGTTTTCTGGGGTACAAAATCACCTTGAGTTGAAAACCCCTGCCCTAGAGTCTAGACTGGCAGCCCACTTCAGACATGAGCAAGAAGAAAAGAAATGGCATGGCAACTAGAGAAACATACCATAATTCATTTCAACCATAAATGAATTAAATTAAGGAAGTGAGCAAGTGAGGAGATAGACAATGAATCTACTCTAGAAGAAAATATAACTCAAGGAAAAGAAGAAATGTCTCTCACTTGAAATGTTTCTCATTTCAGAACAATGAATGATTTAGAGCAATTAATAATAGTATTACCAACATAAATTCACTAAAGATAGTAAAACAACATAGAAAGGAGATTTCAATGCTATGGAAGTGAATTGAGTCTTAATATCATTACAGAATTAATAAATAAATTATAACTCTCAGGGAACTCATTAGTGAGGATTTCAAACAGAATTGGTGATACAGACAAAAGCTTGAGATATCAAAGAAAATGCAGTGAGAAAACAAATCAGCTAAAGCAATTAGAAAATAGAATAGAAATATGTAGGCCATAAAAAGATCAGCTAACATGAAAAGTTTCTATCCTTAAAGAACTCTGCAAATGAAACAAAACAAGCATTCAGAAAGAAGATGGATATTGATAAATGATGGTGCTGAGGCTTAAGTTCCAAGAGTCTCTAAGAATCAGTGATTATTGTGAAAGTGAATTTATAAAGCATACATCTGCTGGGACTCTTTAGACTGTAGTGATAGGAAAACTAGTACAAACTGGCTTGCCCCCCTGAAGGGAATTAATTGGCTCAATTACTAAAAAGTCCAGGAGTTAGATCTGACTTCTATTACATTAGACTCAGGCCTCCAAAGATATTCATTCCCAGGGTTTATTTTCCCTTAGTTCTCTGTTCTGCCCTCTGCCAAGCTGGCCTCTTTTTCTGGCTCCAAGTGTGGCCCTGGTGTCGCCAGGCTCTTCCTCATTCATGGCAGCAGGATACCTGTGGGCACTTTTGCTTCAAAAGCTCTCAAGTTCAAGTCTAGAGAGAAGAGAGAAGTAACGCCCAGTAGCTTCTATCCAAGTCTTGAGATTCATGCTAGCAGCCAAGCTCAAGTCATACTTCCATGAAGGATGCAGGTTCACCAGGCCTGATTTGGAAGGTGATATGGGATGCTTTCTAGAAAAATAATCTTATCGACAGTAAGTATCAGAGAGATGGAGTCAGGACTTGAGTGAGGAGTACAAGTGAAAAGTAACGGATTGTGCTAATTCTGAGATGGGGAATGAATTCAAAGGATGGTCTTAAAATAGGGTCTGACTTCAAAAGGTAAAGCTCATTTTAAAAGAAAAACGAGAAGGGACTGCTCTAAACTAAAAGAGATTAAAGAGACAGTTAACTGCCACCTGTGATTCTTTGATTGAATCCTTGTTCAAAAGTAAAAAGCAACACAAAGTGTCTTCTTGGGACAACTAGAAGCATCTCAATATAGACTGGATACTACATGGTGGTGTGAAAGTACTGTTGCTAGTTTAAGTAATGATATGCAGTTATCTAGGAGAATGTCTTCTTCATAGGAGATGCATGCTGAAGTCTTTGGGGGTAAAGTGCCTCGATGTCTGCTTCTTACTTTCAAATGGTTCAGAAGAAAAAATGTATATGTAGATGATTGATGGAAATAAAGCAAATTTTTAGGAGGTTAATGATTATTCAGTCTAGGTAGTAGGCATTCAGGTTTTCAATTCATGACTCTTTCAACTTTTTCATGTGTTTGAAAATGTTCATAATTTTTTAGAAAGATGTATTCCCTTAATTTTGGCTGTGCCAGGCCTTCGTTTCTGTGTGGGGGCTTTCTCTAGCTGTGGTTACGGGGGGGACTACTCTTCGATGCTGCGCGCGGGCTTATTGCTGTGGCTTCTCTTCTTGCGGAGAAGAGGCTCTAGGTCTGTGGGCTTCAGGAGTTGTAGCTCAAGGCTCTACACCACGCAGGCTCAGTAGCTGACTCAAAGAGGCTTAGTTGCTTCATGGCATGTGGGATCTTTCCAGATCAGAGCTCAAACTTGTGTTCCCTGCATTGGCAGGTGTATTCTTAACCACTAGACCTCCAGGGAAGCCCTCATAATTTTTTTTTTTAAGTTGAGCAGAAAACATGGTCTGAAAAAGAGGAAATTGTTCTGCCTATTCTAGAACTTAATTTCCTTTTCAAGTTCTAAAAGTTTTCATCCTTCAGTCTGGTTGTTTGGGTAGATTGAGAGTTCTCAGACCCTGAAGGCGTACAGGAAGGATAAGTTGGAGGAAAAAGTGAAAAGTCACTACAGAGACTCAAAAGAGTCTAAGAGGAAAACTGTCAAACTGTGGTCAGTGGCTGTCTTGGGGTAGTTCGTTTATCACTGTTTCTTCTTCTTTTTTTAAAATCTGCTTCCTTACAGTTTCCCATAATTTCCAAATTTGTATAGTGATTGGTGATTGTTTTTTGATGAGACAAAAGAAGAGAAATTTAATTAAATAGAACAGAGATGAAAGAGTGAAACTGACTTTGCTTACGCAAAATATTTTAAATTGATGGGAGTTTGGACAAACCTACACTTTGGGACAGAGATGCTAGCTGATATTTGCTTCCCTTCTTAGACGTAGAGGATGCATTTAGAGTAAAAAGTGTTTTGTCTAAAAGAAGGAAAGGTGACAGTCTCAGAAAAACTGAAGAGTGTAGAACTTTAGACATGAATAGGGTAGAAGGGAATTTAGAGGCTAGATGAGAAAGGAAGGTTTTCTTTTTAAGATGTCTTTTTGACTTTGAAGAGTTTAGAGCTTCAGAGGGCGGGTTCTAGGTGCAAAGGAAATGGTGGAAGGGGATTTTCAGATTTCCTTCCAAACTACCTGATCCAAGTTAGAAAGAAGACAGAAGTATAGAATACCTTTTGAAAGTAAATATGAATGTTGAGGGGTATCTAAACTGTGAACGGTGAAGGGCAGTTTTGAAGTGAGAATTGTTCTTAGAGATTTTCTGCCTTAATTCTCCTGTGAGGACTTCCTGAGAGGTTAAGTGACTCACCCAAAGTCAGCCAGATTTTTTGACTTTGAAGAGTTTAGAGCTTCAGAGGGCGGGTTCTAGGTGCAAAGGAAATGGTGGAAGGGGATTTTCAGATTTCCTTCCAAACTACCTGATCCAAGTTAGAAAGAAGACAGAAGTATAGAATACCTTTTGAAAGTAAATATGAATGTTGAGGGGTATCTAAACTGTGAACGGTGAAGGGCAGTTTTGAAGTGAGAATTGTTCTTAGAGATTTTCTGCCTTAATTCTCCTATGAGGACTTCCTGAGAGGTTAAGTGACTCACCCAGTCAGCCAGATTAATGACAGAAGCCAGTTTGAAAAAAAAAATCTCATGTAGGATCCAGCTGTGAAACAATCAGTGTACATGCACGCTTTGCATGGGATGCCCCTGTGGCTCAGCTGGTAAAGAATCCGCCTGCAGTGCAGGAGACCTGAGTTTGATTCCTGGGTGGGGAAGACCCCCTGGAGGAGGGCATGGCAATCCACTCCAGTATTCTTGTCTGAAGAATCCCCACGGACAAAGGAGCCTGGTGGGCTACACTCTATGGGGCAGCAAAGAGCCAGACACGACTAAGCACAGCACAGCATAGCACGTGTACTCCATAGGAGGAGGGCATGGCTACCCACTCCAGTGTTCTTGCCTGGAGATTCCCACGGACAGAGGAGCCTGGCGGGCTACAGTCTGTAGGGTCGCAAAGAGTCCGCTGCGTCTGAAGCAACTGAGCATGCATGCACACACTCTACAGAAAATGAATATTTTAGGCCTCCAAAAATGTACAGTAAAGTGTAACCGATTGGTAGCAGTCTAGAATGATTAATAACTATAATTGAAGTCGAACATAGTTATATAACTTTAACCTGTTCTAGTTTGATGTCATTCAAATTAGATCACTAAATTGAGATTATGAATATTAGTAGACTTGAAAATAAAACTAGACACGAATAAAGCCTCCAAATGACTCAGGTTGTCATACGCCAACCTTGAACTTTCCTGACACAGCTTTTAAGCAATGAAAACTTTATCAAGCTTTCAAGATCACTACATAGACCATTATTAGAAAAACTTGAATGTCCTTGGAAAAATAGAGAGAGATGTGTGTTTTTACAGTTCTAGGCTATAAGATCCTGTGGCTTGGCCTCAGCCCTGCCATAACAAGTTGTGAGTGTCTTAAACATCGAAGACCTCAGATGCTTGTCACTTACTTTTGACAGGGAATATTTCAAGCTGTCTACTGAGAACTGACATAAGCCAACTCGTTCAACAGTTGTCAGGTACAAATACATACTCTGGTGATTAAATAGGTGGAGGGTACCTCTGTTCCACAAACTTTCTTCCAAGTTATAAGCAAACCTTCAAACAATTCTGCCTAATCATTTATAAGAAAACAAATACAAAAGTTATCTTGTAACCAACTCTCAGAGCAGATCGCAATCTCTGGCTTCAGGAACTCTGACTTGTACCTGAGGTTGGCAGTTCACTCTTAGTGGGCTTGGCAGCAATTCACCCTGTAGTTATCAGGAATCTTTTCTGAAGTGACAGCTGCTGGATAAAGCAAACCTCTAGACCTCAGATGCTCCACCAAGAGTAATAACTTGTGGGGCTTCTTGGATTCTAACACCCTATTTGTGAATTGAACACCACTCATTTCATCAATAAAGTGCAGTGAAAGTGTTAGTCGCTAAGTTGTATCCTACTCTTTGTGACCCCATGGACTGTATCCTGCCAGACTCCTCTGTCCATGGAATTCTCCAGGCAAGAATACTGGAGTGGGGTTCATTTTCTTCTCCAGGAGATCTTCCTGACCCAGGGACTGAATGCAGATATCCCATGTGGCAGGTGAATTCTTTACCATCTGAGCCCCCAAGGAAGCCAGTCTTTGAATCTTGAACACCACTCATTTCACCAATAAAAGTTATACCTAATGTCCCTCAGCTAATTAGCAAACCATTGGGTAGATTTCAATAAGTTATTTGGAATGCTTGTGTATCTATCTCAGGAGTACAGATTCTTGGTTGGAGTATTTTAAATATAAACTAAATACCTCTATGGTGAGATGAAAATTAACTTATACAGGTACAAAAGTCTTTACTCTGTTGGACACCATAACATCTCTCAACATCCAGTAATTGGGACATTTTTAAGTAGACAATGATTTAAGACTGTGGAAGTTCATAAAAATATCTACTATGTGGCTATATCAATATTTGGAAATGTGTGTACAAAAGAATGTTAAATGGTAAAAAGCAAAATATGTAAAGAAATGTATATTAAGGCATTAAAAAAAATTCAGATTATGTACATTATCAATATGTATTGAAAGATCTCAAAAGATGTAATGTCTTTTCTGCTAATATTTTTCAAGTACAAAATAGGAAAAAAAACCATGATACTATGATCTTTCAACTTATTCAGAAACATTTTTAATATTCAGATTCCAAGCCACAACCATTCATTCAAATCAATGGTTATTAAACATTTACTCTGTGTCAGGCAGGGCTTCCCAGGTGGCTCAGTGGTAAAGAATCCACCTCCCAACACAGGAGCTGCAGGAGACTTGGGTTTGATCCTTGGGTCAGGAAGATCTCCTGGAGGAGGAAATGGTAACCCACTCCAGTATTCTCACCAAGATGATCCATTGACAGAGAAGCCTGGCAGGCTATAGTCCAAGGGGCCGCCAAGAGTTGGACTTGATTGAGCAGTTGCTCATCATCCGTGTCAGGCACTGAGGGCACAAAGATAAATAAGACCAATACTGAGCTTCATGGAACGAGCAATCTGGTGTTTTGAAACAAGTCCATTGATAATTACAATGAGGTAAGTACTGTAAGAGAGACATGAAACATGCTGCCCAAACTTCCAAAACTCTAGGACCCAGAACTTCCCTTAGCCTGTAGGACATATGGATGGAGACAGACTACAGGCAACTAATGAAACAAAACCCATGTTGAGACTCCCCATCCATCCCACTTTCTCAAGTTCTTCCTTCTGTGTCGGAGTACCAGACAAGCCTATGCGGCTATGTCCGCAGGCCCCTTCCACATCTGGAATTGAACTTTCTCCCCCAGAGATCTTGCTGACAGTAGAAGTCCTGGATATTTCCATAACCCATAGACTTAGCCCTGTGACTATTAAATCTCCTGATAGGAAAACTCTATTTTAATGGGGACAATGTTTGGTGAAGCTGATTCTCCTCCTAGGAAATTTGAACTGTAGGTCTGAAGAAGGAACCAAGGAGTTGGTGGTGGGAACAGAATCCAAAAGACTCAGAGTATGGCACACGGAAGCTATGAGTAAGCAGAAACTATGAGTAAGTAGGAGGCATGAGATGGAGGGTCAGGTGGTTGGTTGGTAGAAAGAAGGCAGTGACAGAGAGAAGCTCTGTGTAAACACAAGGGCCCATCAACTGCTGCAAGAACAAGGATGGCTTGTTTGGGTTTTAGAGTCTTAGGCAACCTACTGCCCTCATTAGACTTCCCCCTAATCCTCTTCTTTCCAACTATCAGCCACCAGCTCTCCCTCTCCTTCAGCTTTTCTCTCTCTAGGCTGCCTATGTCATCTGCTCATGAACACTGCCTTCAGTTTGAAAGGGGCCACCATATTGAGAAGAATAGCCAGCCAAAGATCACTGGGCATTCCCAATGGCTCAGAGATAAAGAATCTGCCAGTCAATGCAGGAGTCGGGGGTTTGATCCCCGGGTTGGAAAGATCCCCTGGAAAAAGAAATGGCAACCCATTCCAGTATTCTTGCCTGGGAAATCCCATGGACAGGGGAGCCTGGTGGGCTACAGTCCATAGAATCACAGAGTCAGAAGCAAATGAGTGACTAAACGACAGCCACCACCACTATCATACCTACAGACCTCACTGTTGCTGCTGTTAAGCTGTTTGGCAATCTAGTAGAATGTAGTCTCCCCTTCCCTCTATACACCTAGACATGGTTGCTGCATTGTGCCATTATGAGGATACACAGTTTTTTGTGATGCTGTGTAGCTGTTTCCTGCAACATAGCAGGAAAAATAACTACCTTGATGAATGTTTATAAAATGCTCAATAACAACAACTTTACACTGTTAGCCCACAGAAAACAGCAAAATTCTGTAAAGCCATTATGCTTCAATAAAAATAAATAAATTTTAAAAAAATTAAAAAGGGAAAAAAATATGCCATGCCAAAGAATCTTGTATTTTTCTTTCAATGTTGGCAGATGAGGAAATACACCTGGGAGGAATTAGAGTTATGTAAGAAGATATGGTATTCCTATGCAGGAGACCCTGGGTTGATTCCTGGGTGGGAAAGATCTCCTGGAGAAGGACCAGGTACCCACTCCAGTATTCTTGGGCTTCCCTGGTGGTTCAGATGGTAAAGAACCAGCCTGCAATACAAGAGACCTGAGTTTGATCCCTGGGTTGGGAAGATCCCCTGGAGAGGGCATGACAACCCACTCCAGTATTCTTGCCTGGAGAATTCCATGGACAGAGGAGCCTGGCGGGCTACAGTCCATGGGGTCGCAAAGAGTCAGGCACAACTGAACGACTAAGCACACAGCACACAAAAAGATATGGTATTATTCCATGTAGAATAAAAGATAGAGGTCATGTAGCTGAAATTTCTCTATTCTTTGGGGGTATTGTTTATCTTCAGTTTACTACTGTATCTTTTCAAATCCCCATTAATCTGCATTTAACTAACATCTTGGTTTTGAAATTGCTATTGTTTAAACTTGTACAGCTAAAAGGAAATCTTGAGTTACCCAACCATCTATTACCAGTTGAGTAATAAAAGCTATCAAATGGAGTCTTGGTTACAAGCCTGGGCACACGGTGTACCCTCTCTTCTGTCATGAACTCTATACATATTGATATAAAATAAACAGCTTCCTCAGTTGCTCAACAGTAAAGAATCTGCCTGCCAATGCAGGAGATGAAAGAGATGCAAGTTTGACCCCTGAGTCTGGAAGATCCACTGGAGGAGGAAATGGCAACCCACATGTAGCAATATTGACAGGAAAGTCCCATGAACAGAGGAGCCTCACTGGCTGCAGTCCACGGGGTTGCAAAGAGTCAAACACAGCTATCTGAGCACTCACTCAAACAAAGATGGGACACACAGCAGTTCTCCTCTTGGTCTGAGTTCCCAGGTCTTTGTCCCTGTCTGAGTTGGGCAACAGACAAGTAAAACAGTTATTGTGTGTTCAGCGGGAGGCATTTAACTCAGACTGGTGTCTGGGGCATGAGGTGGCAACTATTAAGAAATACTTTCATACTTATGGTTTGGAATAGATTAGATAAATAAATGACATCAAAATCTTAAACAACTAATATTTTTTCTCAATATCTAACCCTTGCTCCCCAATTGTTCCTCGAATAATCCATCTTCCCAATTAAATTATGATATATAAAATAGCTATTATATTATGATGTTTATACAAATATATGGGAATTTCCTTTCTGTTTCATTCAGTTTTGTATTCTTTTGCTGTATCTAAACCTTTATTTATCGTGGCTTTATAATGTTTTAATAGCTGGGGAGCCTAGTCCTCCTAAATGTTCTTCTCTGTAAAAATTTCCTGCCATTCTTACAAGTTCTTTCACATGAATTTTAGGATTATTTCATCAAGCACTCTTCTCCCTCAAGAATTCCTGGTGGCAATTTGATAAATCCACCTATTAATGTGGGCTGAAGTGACGTGTTTATGCTCTTCAGTCCTCTCCTACCAAGGACATCAACAGGATGTGTCTACAAGGAACAACAATTTATACATATTTTCTTACAAAGCTAGGAGTTTCTCATGAGAAAAAGTAAAGAAGACATTTACTTGCATTTATATATTTCTGAGGTTTGCTATTTTTCTCTTCATGGCACATTTCTTTTTTTTTTTAACTTGCCTAAGATAGTTTAGATATTTTGTTTGCCACCATGAACAGATTACTTTTCTCTTCTATTTACTCATAAAGGAAAGCTATTTTCAAAAATGTTTTATTATATTCAACCACTTTACCAAGTCCTGCTATTTTTAACAGTTTTTCTGTGGATTCTCTTAGGACTTCTATGTAAACAAATCATTTTCAAGCAGTGAGTATTTAGGCTCCTTTCATAAACTTGTTTATTAAACCACTCACTTGGAGGTAGAATGAAAAATGAGAGAGTGGAACTGAAGATCTGGAAATTGGATGAGAAGTTATGGTGTTTAAGAACCAAAGCAGAGTAATAAGGGTTGAGTGAAAAGGATGTATTAAGAGACATTCAAAAGGGAGAAGAATATGAAGGACTCAGTGATTTGGGGAAAGAGATTAGGAGAAATAAAGGATGATTTATTTTTAATTAATTAGTATTTTATTGAAGTGTAAGTTGATTTACAGTGTGTTAGGGTTAGATTCTGGTGTATAGCAAAGTATATTTATATATTAATGTACATATATATTTTTGCATTCTTTTTCCATTATAGTTTATTACAAGATACTGAATATCTAGGCTATACAGTAGGACCTTATTTTTCAATCTCTTTTGTATGTAGTAGTTTGTATCTGCTAATCTTAATCTCCTAATTTATCCCCTCTGCCACCCCTTTTAACTGTAAGTTTGTTTTCTGTGTTTGTGAGTCTGTTTCTGTTTTGTAAATGAGTTCATTTGTATAGGGTGACATTTAAAAATAATTTTACTTATTTACTTTTGGCTGCGCTGGGTCTTCACACTGTGGGCTTAAGTGGCCTCTCTTGTTGCAGAGCACAGGCTCTAGAGCAGGCGGGTTTCCGTAGCTGTGGCTTGTGGGGTCGGCAGCTGCAGCTCCCCAGCTCTAGAGCGCAAGGTCAATACTTGTGGCTCAGGGTCTTAGCTGTTCCTCAGCAGGTGGGACCTTCCCTGATCTCTTGCACTGGCAGGCAGATTCTTTACCACTGAGCCAGCAGGGAAGTGCAGGATGACTTTTAGGCTTTAGTTTTGGGTGACTTTGTAGAAAGAGAATTCAGTAGACAATATTTCTGAAAAAGAATAGAGTTATTCAGTTTACAGTTAAGAGATACACAGTTTGTGTGTTCATGAGTAAAAATAAGGGTGTTTTTTTTAACTGATTCTTTGGGATTTTCTAGTATAAGATCATATTATCAGCAAGCAATGACAATTTTATTTCTTCCTTTCTGTTTTGGATGCCTTTTATTTCTTTATCTTGCCTGATTGCTCCAGCTAGGACTGCCAGTACTGCAGTGAATAGGAGTGGTGAGAGTGGGTTTCCTTCCCTTGTTTCTGATCTTAGAGCAAACACTGAAAATTTCTCTCCATTGAGTGTAATGTTGGCTATGAGTTTGTCCTACACACCTTTTATTACACTGAGGTATACTCCTGCTGTACCCAGTCTGTTAAGTGTTTCTACCATGAAAAGATGTTATATTTTGTCAAATACTTTTTCTGTATCTATTGAAATGATCATGTGATTTTTATTGTTCATTTCATTGATACGATGGTGGTGGTGCTGGTTGAGTTGCTTCGGTCATGTCTGACTCTTTCCAACACTACGGACTGTAGCCCGCCAGGCTCCTCCTTCCATGGGATTCTCCAGGCAAGAATACTGGTGTAGGTTGCCATGCCCTCCTCCAAGGGATCTTCCCAAGCCAGGGATTGAACCCGAGTCTCTTATATCTCCTGCATTAGCAGGTGAATTCTTTACCACTAGTGCCACCTGGAAAGCACATTGTTGTGATATGTTACATTTACTGATTTGCATATATTGAATCATCCTTACGTCATCCCAGGGGTAAATTCCACTTGGTCATGGTATATAATCCTCATGTGTTCTTAAATTCAGGTTGCTAATATTTTGTTGAGAATTTTGGCATCTATATTAATCAAGGATATTGGTTTATAGTTTTCTTTTCTTGTGATGCCTTTATCTGATTTGGGTATTAAAGTAATGCCAACTTTGTTCAGGATGAATTTCTAAGAGTTCCCTCCCCCTCAATATTTTGGAAGAGTTTGAGGAAATGGCAACCCACTCCAGTACTCTTGCCTGGAAAATCCCATGGACAGACCAGAGGAGCCTGGTAGGCTACAGTCCATGGGGTAGCAAAGAGTCTGACACGACTGAGCAACTTCACCGAGGAAGACTGGTGTTAATCCTTTAAATGTTTGATAGGATTCTCTGGTGAAGTCATCTAGCTTTGGAGATTTCTGTGTTGAGGGTGTTTTGATTGCTGATTCAATCTCTGCTTTTATTGTTATGTTCAGATTTTCTGTTTCTTCCTTATTCTGTCTTCCTGGATTGTGTGTTTCTACAAATGTATCCATTCCTTCTACATAATTTGTTTCCTATGACTACTCATAGTAATCTCTTATGATTCTATGTATTTCTGTAATATCATTTCTATTTTTATTTAGTTGAATCTTCTCTCCTTTTGTCTTAGTTTAGCTGAAAACTTGTCAATTTTTGAAAAATCTTTTTGAAGAACCAGCTTTTAGTTTTATTGACCTTTTCTATTGTTTTTCTGGTCTCCATTTCAACTATTTCTGTTCTGGTTCTTATTATTTCCTTTCTTTTGCTAACTTGAGGCTGAGTTGTTCTTTTTTTCTAGTTCCTTGTGTAAAGTAAGGTTGTTTATTTGAGAACCTTCTGATTTCATAACATGAGCATTTATTATTAGGTTGGTGCAAAAGTAATTGTAGTTTCAGACCCTGAATTTTAAATCATAACTAGGCTCAGGCACATCTTTATTAATGAAAATAGGAACCATTACAATCAACACATTTTTACCAATGATAAATAAGTTTGTTTATTCCTGTAGCAGAAATATTCATGCTTTGGGATTGGATGAACTCTTGGAAAGCATTTTCCGCCTCCTGCTGGCTGTGGAAGCATTTTCCCTGCAAAAAGTTGTCAAAATGCTTGAAGAAGCAGCTGTCAGTCAGCGAGAGGTCGGGTAAATATGGCAGATGAGGTAAAACCTTGTAGCCCAATTCATTCACCTTTTGAAGCTTTGGTTGTGCAATGCGCGGTCAGGCATTGCCTCGGAGAAGAATTGGGCCCTTTCTGTTGACCAGTTCTGGCTGCAGGCATTGCACTTTTTGGTGCATCTTATCAGTTTCCCGAGCCCACTTTTTGATGCAGTGGTTTCACTGGGATTCAGAAAGCTGTGGTGGATCAGCCAGCCAGCAGACCATCAACTAGTGGCCGTGGCCTTTACAGGCGCGAGTTAGGCTTTGGGAAGCGCTCTGGGACTTCTTCTCAGTCCAGCCACTGAGTTGGTCTTTGCCTACTGCTGCTGCTAAGTCACTTCAGTCGTGTCCGACTCTGTGCGACCCCATAGATAGCAGCCCACCAGGCTCCCCCGTCCCTGGGATTCTCCAGGCAAGAACACTGGAGTGGGTTGCCATTTCCTTCTCCAATGCATGAAAGTGAAAAGTGAAAGGGAAGTCGCTCAGTCGTGTCCGACTCTTTGTGACCCCATGGACCGCAGCCCACCAGGCTCCTCCATCCATGGGATTTTCCAGGCAAGAGTACTGGAGTGGGGTGCCATCGCCTTCTCCGGGGTCTTTGCCAGTTGTCTTATAATATCCATTTTTCGTCTCACATCACAAACCAATTGAGCAATGACTCGTCGTTGCTGGGTAGAATAAGAGAATGTAACACTTCAAAATGATGATTTTTTTTTTGTCTGCAGTCAGCTCATGAGGCAGCCACTTATTGAGCTTTTTCACCTTTTCAATTCGCTTCAAATGCCAAGTGACTGCAGAATGGTTGACATTGAGTTCTTGGGCAGGTTCTTGTAAGAGGATCGGCTTCGATTTTCTCAATTGGTCATTGTCAACTTCCACTGGCCGGCCACTGCACTCCTTATCTTCAAGGTTCTAGTACTGAAGTTTCATACAATTATTGTAGTCTATTTGTCCCTTAATATCTGTTATTAATTGCTGAATATATTGCACTGCTTTACACACACAATTGTTATATCTGCTGAGAAATCTGCTGATAGCCTAATGGGGGTAACGTTATGGGCTACTGTCTTTTTCCCTGGTTGCCTTTAAAATCCTTTCTTTATGGTTGTCTCTTGACAGTTTTGATACAATATGCCTTAGAGAAAGTCTTTTTGGTTGAGATAATAATGTGTTCTATTAGCACTGTGGACTCAAATTTCTAGTTCCTTCTCCAGGTTTAAGAAGTTCTCAACTATTATTTCTTTAAATACACTCTGCTCCCTTCTTACTCTTTGCAGCTACTGGGACAGTCATTACACTCATTATTCTTATGTTGACTTTTTTTTTTTTTTTTTTTGGCCATACCACTTGGCTTGTAGGATCTTAGTTCCCTGACCAGGGATCGAACCTTAGCCCCAGGAGTGAAACCATGGAGTCCTAACCACTGGGCAACCAGGGAGTTCCTTTCTGCTGGCTCTTCTAATGGAGTCAGGTTTTCTTCACTTTCTAAAAATCTTAGTGCTCTCTCCTTTTCCACCCCAATCATTTCTATATTCTACCTTCAAGCTCATTCACTCTTTCTTCCACATGACCTGTTCTATTTCCACTGCATTTTATTCACTCTTCATCTTATCTATTGGGTTCTTCACCTGCAGAATTTTTATTTGCTTATTTTTCTGTTTTAGAATTTCCATCTCTTTGATAAAGTACTCCTTCTGTTCATTAATTTTATTTTGGGATTCATTGAATTGCCTTTCTGAGCTTTCTTGTAGCTCATGGATTTTCTTCGTAACAGCTATTTAAATTCTTTATGATTTACATCTCAAGTTGGAAAAGACTCTGATGCTGGGAGGGATTGGGGGCAGGAGGAGAAGGGGACAACAGAGGATGAGATGGCTGGATGGCATCACTGACTCAATGGACATGAGTCTGAGTGAACTCCAGGAGTTGGTGATGGACAGGGAGGCCTGGCGTGCTGCGATTCATGGGGTCGCAAAGAGTTGGACACAACTGAGCGACTGAACTGAACTGATTCCGTGTCTTTGGGTTTGGCTGTTGAAGAACTGTC
The DNA here is from genome assembly GCA_006408695.1 of Aepyceros melampus. NCBI lineage: Eukaryota > Metazoa > Chordata > Mammalia > Artiodactyla > Bovidae > Aepyceros > Aepyceros melampus. The sequence continues at coordinate 23,749 of SJXQ01009884.1, forward strand.
ATTTTACTTTTATGATACCATATCACCGTGACTTTTTATGATGTTTGATGAAAACTGCCTCTGCTGCTGCATTTGAAATAATGCACACCCTTTTTTTTCAGGCAAGGTTTTGTTTACCTAACAGGTTGGTAGTTAGGAACTTTCCTTTTGTTTCCAGAAGGTGGTGCTACAGCACAAGTTTTAGGTTCCTTGCTCTGGACCTGACGCATAGTGCATTAAAAAAAAAAAAAGCAAATGTGGCGGCAGCATAAGTGCCTATTTCAGGGTGCAGGAAGTAGGGAATGTGTGTACTTAGCACTTGAATATGCATATGGCTTCCCTAGTGGCTCAAAGAATCTGCCTGCAATGGAAGAGGCCTGGGTTCAGTCCCTGGGTTGGGAAGATCCCCTGGAGAAGGGAACGGCTACCCACTCCAGTATTCTTGCCTGGAGAATTCCATAGACAGAGGAGCCTGGCAGGCTATAATCCATGGGGTCGCAAAGAATCAGACACGACTGAGCGACTAACACACAGCCCAGTAGGGGGATCCTCAAGCCTGGGGTGGTGTCAGAGGTCCATGAGCCATCTCCTTGCCTCCCAAGGCAGGCAGCAGGAGATGTGAAAGCGTCTCTTTCCCTTCTGTCCCCACTAGTCACTGCGGTCTCTCCTTAGAGAGAGCAACTGTCCCTGCAGCTGCAGCGTGCGTGGCTTTCACTCCCGCTTACCGCCCTCACCCTCCACCCCTCATGCTGGCTTGCTGCTGGACCAGCCACGGCCTTTGCTGCCACTGGCTCTGCCACCAGGTCTTGTACTCTGCCATCTTCTCTGTGGTCCAGTCCACCCAGTTTCCAATGCATAGATTCAGGTGTCCTGGTGTGCTCTGCAGAGGCATTTTTGTTTGGTTGGTTTTTTGTTTTAATTATGAATGTTCACTTAACTGAAATCAAAGGGGAGAGAAGAGTAATGACTCACACCACCATAATGCACACATCCAGCATCCTGTCTGTAGATTTACCCTTATCAGATTATTCCTTTAAGATGGATGCTTTTCACTATATTTACATTTTGTCTCAATAACAAAAATTTTGTTTTTGAAAAATTGCTTTGCTTTCAATAGTTTGGTAAAGCTGAGTTCTTTTTAATGAAAATGAAGACATATTAAATCCTTCCTCAAGGGGTTGAAAAAGTATATGCTGAATACTAGGGAAATTAGCATATAAGAAGGAAGAAAATGCAGTCTGAAAAAGGAAGCCAGAAGACAGAGTTATAATAATAAAAGGAAAGCTTAGAATTTCTGCCTTTGTATCAATTTTGGGGTAACGTATCAATTTTTATCAGAAATCCTTTTAAGATAGAGGATATATGGTGAGAAAGACTAAAATGTACTAAACTATAAAAATAAGACATGATCTCTTCCCTCAAGGCACTTACATAGTAATAAATGTACCTGTCTTTGAAGTTCCTGCTTCAAAACATGTTTACATGTGTGTTCTGATATATGGGCTTCCCTGGTGGCTCAGACAGTAAAGAATCTGCCTGCAATGCAAGAGACCTGGGATAGGTCCCTGAGTTGGGAAAATCCCCTGGAGAAGGGAATGGCTACCCACTCTTGCTTGGAGAACCGCATGGACAGAGGAGCCTGGTGGGGTCCTAAAGGGATCATAAAGTGTTGGACATGACTGAGTGACTAACACTTCTCATGTATTGAGACCGTTATTTTAGCTAAGAAAGTATTTTCATTTTCTCATTTTACTCAAGAAATACTAAGGCAAAATCTAGAATATGATGCTACTTCATAAATGAAACACTATGACATGGGATACACTATAATGTCACCTTCACCTCTGACTTGATGTGACCTTCAGCTGATAATGTGACCCTTTGAAATAATGGACCTTGACATATGTCAAAAAGGAAAATACCAACAACCCAGAAAAAATGGGCAAAAGATATGAGTAAAGAGATCATGGGAAAGGAAACTCAAATGGTTCTTAACTATCCTAAAAGAGTCTAAATATCACTCACAGCAAGATAATGCATATTAAAACTATCATTAGACACCATTTTACCCATCAGTCTGGCAAAGGTAAATACATTTTGATAATATTCTGTCTTGCGGCTGACACATGAAGACATAAGCCTGACATGTTGCTGCCAGTTGGAGTATGCAAATTGGTACCACTGGTGTGAAAATAATTTGGGGAGTATTTATCAAAATTAGAGATGCATATACAGGGACTTCCTTGGTGTCGCAGTGGTTAAGAATTCCCCTTGCAATGCAGAGGACGTGGGTTCAATCCCTGGCTGGGAAACTAAGGTCCCACATGCCCTGCAACTAAGCCCTTGAGCCACAGCTAGAGAGTTCATGCACTGCAAGGAGAGATCTCACCTGATGCAACAAAGATCCAAACCAGCCCAATAATAATTTTTTTTCATTTGTATTCAGAGATTTCCATTTTTGGCCAAAAAGGAGTAACTGATACCAAATTTACCTTCATATTAATATTTAACAACTGTAAATTCAGACCAAATATATGAAATCATGACTTTCAAAATATTGGCCACCAGGCAGCCAAGAAGAGTGATCTGAGAGAGTGGGGACACAAGCAAGGTGAATGCTTTCAGTGTCCAAGATCACTGCCTGCAGAGAGGTTCCAAGCTTGATGAGGCAAGGGAGTCTCAGGGGGTCTCTGGTGTGGGGAATAGAGTTTAGACCATGGGGAGGCCAGGGCTCATGATGGAAGCAATGTCTGATGCTGTAAAGAGCAATATTGCACAGGAACCTGGAATGTTAGGTCCATGAATCAAGGTAAATTGGAAGAAGTCAAACAGGAGATGGCAAGAGTGAACATTGACATTTTAGGAATCAGTGAACTAAAATTGATCGGAATGGGTGACTTTAACTCAGATGACCATTATATCTACTACTGTGGGCAAGATCCCTTAGAAGAAACGGAGTAACCATCATTTAGACCATGGGGAGGCCAGGGCTCATGATGGAAGCAATGTCTGATGCTGTAAAGAGCAATATTGCACAGGAACCTGGAATGTTAGGTCCATGAATCAAGGTAAATTGGAAGAAGTCAAACAGGAGATGGCAAGAGTGAACATTGACATTTTAGGAATCAGTGAACTAAAATTGATCGGAATGGGTGACTTTAACTCAGATGACCATTATATCTACTACTGTGGGCAAGATCCCTTAGAAGAAACGGAGTAACCATCATAGTCAACAAAAGAGGCCAAAATGCAGTTCTTGGGTGCAATCTCAAAAACAACAGAACGATCTCTGTTCATTTCCAAGGAAAACCATTCAATATCACAGTATTCCAAGTCTATGCCCCAACCAGTAATGCTGAAGAAGCTGAAGTTGAATGGTTTTAGGAAGACCAACAAGACCTTCTAGAGCTAACACCCCCAAAAGTTGTCCTTTTCATAATAGGGGCCTGGAATGCAAAAGTAGGAAGTCAAGAGATACCTGGAGTAACAGGTAAATTTGGCCTTGGAGTACAAACTGAAGCAGGGCAAAGGCTAACAGAGCTTTGCCAAGAGAATGCACTAGTCATAGCAAATACCCTCTTCCAGGAACACAAGAAAAGACTACGCATGGACAACACCAGCTGGCCAACACCAAAACCAGATTGATTATATTCTTTGCAGCCAAAGGTGGAGAAGCTGTATACAGTCAGCAGAAACAAGACTGGGAGCTGACTGTGGCTCACATCATGAACTCCTTATTGCCAAATTCAGACTTAAATTTAAGAAAGTAAGGAAAACCACTAGACCATTCAGGTATGACCTAAATCAAATCCCTTATGATTATACAGCGGCAGTGACAAATAGATTCAATGGATTAGATTTGATAGAGTACCTGAAGAACTATGGACAGAGGTTCATGACATTGTACAGGGCACAGGGACCAAGACCATCTCCAAGAAAAAAATGCAAAAAGGCACAATGGTTGTTTGAGGAGGTCTTACAAATAGCTGTGAAAAGAAGAGAAGTGAAAGGCAAAGGAAAAAAGGAAGGATATACCCATCTGGATGCAGAGTTCCAAAGAATAGCAAGGAGAGATAAGAAAGCTTTCCTCAGTGATCAGTGCAAAGAAATAGAGGAAAACAATAGAATGGGAAAGTCTAGAGATCGCTTCAAGAAAATTAGAGATACCAAGGGAACATTTCATGCAAAGATGGGCACAATAAAGGACAGAAATGGTATGGACCTAACAGAAGTAGAAGAGATTAAGAAGAAGTGGCAAGAATACACAGAAGAAGTATACAAAAAAGGTCTTCATGACCCAGATAACCATGACGGTGTGATCATTCACCTAGAGACAGACATCCTGGAATGCAAAGTCAAGTAGGCCTTAGGAAGTATCACTACGAACAAAGCTAGTGGAGGTGATGGAATTCCAGTTTAACTATTTCATATCCGGAAAGATGATGCTGTGAAAGTGCTGCACTCAATATGCAAGCAAATTTGGAAAAGTGAGCAGTGGCCACAGGACTGGAAAAGGTCAGTTTTCATTTCAATCCCAATGAAGGGCAATGCCAAAGAATGTTCAAAATATTGCACAATTGCACTCATCTCACATGCTAGCAAAGTAATGCTGAAAATTCTCCAACCAGGCTTCAACAGTACATAAATCGTGAACTTCCAGATGCTCAAGCTGGTTTTAGGAAAGGCAGAGGAACCGGAGATCAAATTGCCAACATCTGTTGGATTATAGAAAAAGAAAGAGAGTTCCAGAATAACATCTACTTCTGCTTCATTGACTACGCCAAAGCGTTTGACTGTGTGGTTCATAAAAACTGTGGGAAATTCTTCAAGAGATGGGAATACCAGACCACTTGACCTGCCTCCTGAGATATCTGTATGTAGGTCAAAAGCAACAGTTAGAATTGGACATGGAACAACAGACTGGTTCCAATTTGGAAAAGGAGTATGTCATGTCTGTATATTGTCACCCTGCTTTTTAAACTTCTTTGCCGAGTACATCATGCGAAATGCCAGGCTGGATAAAGCAGAAGCTGGAATCAAGATTGCTGGCTGAAATATCAATAACCTCAGATATGCAGATGACACCACCCTTATGGCAGAAATCAAAGAAGAACTAAAGAGCCTCTTGATGAAAGTGAAAGAGGAGAGTGAAAAAGTTGGCTTAAAACTCAACATTCAGAAAACGAAGATCATGCCATCTGGTCCCATCATTTCATGGCAAATGGATTGGGGAATAATGGAAACAGTGACAGACTTTCTTTTCTTGGGCTCCAAAATCACAGTGAAATTAAACGATGCTTGCTCTTTGGAAGAAAAGCTATGACCAACCTAGACAGCATATTCAAAAGCTGAGACATTACTTTGCCAACAAAGGTCCATCTAGTCAAAGCTATGGTTTTTCCAGTAGTCATGTATGGATGTGAGAGTTGAACTATAAAGAAAGCTGAGCACTGAAGAATTGATGCTTTTGAACTGTGGTGTTGGAGAAGACTCTTGAGAGTCCCTTGGACTGCAAGGAGATCCAACCAGTCCATCCTAAAGGAAATCATTCCTGAAAATTCATTGGAAGGACTGATGCTGAAGCTGCAACTCCAATACTTTGGCCACCTGATGCGAAGAACTGACTCACTGGAAAAGACCCTGATGCTGGGAAAGATTGAAGGTGGGAGGAGAAGGGAATGGCAGAGGGTGAAATAGTTGGATGACATCACTGACTTGATGGACAAGAGCCATCACCAGGAGTTGGTGATGGACAGGGAAGCCTGGCATGCTGCTGTCTATGGGATTGCAAAGAGTTGGACGTGAGTGAGCGACTGAACTGAACTGAGGCCTGGGTGGACGGCACTTATGAATAGAGCTCCAGAGAGGAGCACGCACAGGGAGAGTGCCCAGAGACCTGCAGACACGTAAGGAATCCCCGGAACTGGGGAAAGAACCGCTGCATCCCTCTGGGCCACTTTGAGAAAAGGACTCTCCTGATACAGACGTCCTGGGGCGAGCGATGCGGCTATCGTACAAGTTGTTCACTGCTTGAATGCCTTTGGCCAAGGGCTGAAATTCAGTCTGTTTTCTTTTCTAGTTGTACATGCTGGCCCTGGAGCAGGGATGACAAAAGCCTAGAGAAAGAAGTCTTTTTCAGATTAACACAGAGATGCTATCTACTCACCAAGCAAGGAGAATGCAGAATTGGCTCTGTTTAGATAGAGCGCCTTTTTTTTTTTTTTTTCTGAATTTCACAAAGGCAAATGTAACTGATGTTTCTATAATCCCACCACGTAACTCAGCCAGCTTGCTGTGGACAGTTTTATGGTTTCTCAGACTCATCTCAGCTGACAGTAGGTAACCTTTAGTGAGCTTGCTGTAGGGGAAATTCGGCTTGGCCCCGAGGGAGAACTAATGCAAGCTTTGTCTAGTGGGGCGTGGGAGGCCCTGGATAAATGCTCCAGCCTTTTGTCTCCATGTAAAAAATTCTGGGATGCTCTGTACATGTCTTGGGGGGGTCCTGGCAGTTTCTAAGACACACTTTAATATTGTCATTTCCTCCCCCTCACCTCCCTCTCTGCCGGGGTCCAGCCCTGGTGGATCCAGGGAATTCGAAGCAGGGACGGCATTGGTGAGGAAAAACTTATTTATTATTAATATGATTAGATTAGGAAATAATAGTATAGTAGGAAAATTTTAGATGGAGAAAAGAGGCTGAATAACTTGGTTTACGTGGAGAACTAATAAAACTTCAGGACAAGAAGTTTGCATCAACGTTAGGCCACCAGCGTCCATTTGAATATAGGAGAGTGCCCCGCCCTGGACTCCCTCTCACGTGGAACTTAAAAAGCTGGGGCAAGTAAGTAGACATGGCGAGCCTCCACGCCCCAGATGGGAATTCAGCCTGAAATTAGAGTAAATAGGAGACATGGGGGAAACCAATCCTTCCAATGACTAGCCCCGCCCCTATTGTCTAGAAAGGCCTTTTCTACCTTTTTTGATTGTACATAGAGATCAATGGGTAATAGAAAATTATGCAGCGTTAGCAGCCCAGACTCTCATCAAAACCAGGCTTTCTCTTTACATACCCTCCCGTATACAAAAGGTCTCAGGTGGTTTACTCAGGTGGTTTATCTTCTGGCCAAGAGGCCTGTTAACATTTTTATGGCTCTCTTCCTGGGTGATTGTCTATCAGCCAGAAAACTCCTTTTCCCTAGAAGTGTTTTTTCTTTACTCTGCAACACCCTCAAAATACTAAATAAAGTTACATTCCTGTAGGACAAAGCTGCAGTGAGTTATAACAAAGAAAGTACTTAACTCAAAGATCTAATATTGCTAATACCAGGTCTACTACCTGTTTTTCTATATACCAGCTATATCTTACAAATAAAAGATATAAAAATTTGGCAGCAAGTATTGGCTCAACAAGTGAAACCTTTAATCAGTCCTATTATAATGATTATGAGTCCTCGGAAGCCCCTACATTCATAGGATGTTTTAAGCTTCCTGTGCCTCCCGCTCGGTCGGAAGGCCTCAAACAATCACATGTGCAGCCTGCAGGCAGGCTAGAAAGCCATCAGAGGGGTTTTTGGATCTCTTTCAAATGCAGAAGACTAAAGCCCTGAGTTGACTTTTTCCAGAGAATGTCAGAAGAGTGGAAAGCAGGCAGATTCTTATTTTGGGGGGGTACATGCTCAGGAAATGCCAGGGGGAAAACCTGAGATCTGACTCGTCCTTGCCCATCAAATCTCTGCCACATGACCTTGTCAAGGGTGGGATTCCTCACGCTGGCTTCCGGCACCTCTCCCTACTCCCTTTCTGCCATTTCCTGGAATTACATTTCAATAAACTAACTGCACCTGAGCCCTTTTCTCAGTCTCTGTGGAGTGGAGAGTGAGGTGGGGATTAACTGAGAAAGCAGTCGTGGACAACAGGGGCTGTGTTCTCATGGGCAAAATGATACGCTGTAGCATCATTCATGGTAGTGAAAGATGTCTATCACCTTCTAATTAATGAAATAAATTTGGTGCATCTGTACAATGGAATGCCATGTAATTTGAAAAAAAAATGCATAGGCTATCTATGTGCTAGTAGAAAAAAAAAAATCCAAGATATACGTGAAACAAGAAAATTGCAGAAAACTCTATAGTCCACTATATTTTGTGTGAAAAGAACCCAACAGGCACCCGGCACCCTTCGGCAGCACTGGCTCCCGTCATCTGTCTCCATCTTCAGTCTCATCTTTCACCGCTTGAATACTGCCAACAGTGTGGCGCAGTCCCACTATTTTCTTCCTTCTTCCGCTCTTCCTTATCTTCAAATATTCGATTATTTTCACAGGGTTCCCACACCTCCTAGCCCCACCATCTCTTTATCATATGGCAAAGTCTAACATCCTTCAGTTCAGATCAGTTCAGTCACTCAGTCGTGTCCGACTCTTTGCGACCCCATGAACCACAGCACGCCAGGCCTCCCTGTCCAGCACCAACTCCCGGAGTCTACCTTAAACTCATGTCCAATGAGTCGGTGATGCCATCTAACCATCTCATCCTCTGTCTTCCCCTTCTCCTCCTGCCCTCAATCTTTCCCAGCATCAGGGTTTTTTCAAATAAGTCAGTTCTTTGCATCAGGTGGCCAAAGTACTGGAGTTTCAGCTTCAACATCAGTCCTTCCAATGAACACCAGGACTGATCTCCTTAGGATGGACTGGTTTGATCTCCTTGCAGTCCAAGGGACTCTCAAGAGTCTTCTCCAACACCACAGTTCAAAAGCATCAATTCTTCGGCGCTCAGCTCTCTTTATAGTCCAACTCTCACATCCATACATGACTATCGGAAAAACCATAGCTTTGACTAGACGGGCCTTTGTTGACAAAGTAATGTCTCTGCTTTTTAATACTCTGTCTAGGTTGGTCATAACTTTCCTTCCAAGGAGTAAGCATCATTTAATTTCATGGCTGCAATTACTATCTGCAGTGATTTTGGAGCCCACGAAAATAAAGTCAGCCACTGTTTCCACTGTTCCCCCATCTATTTGCCAAGAAGTGATGGGACCAGATGCCATGATCTTCGTTTTCTGAATGTTGAGCTTTAAGCCAACTTTTTCACTCTCCTCTTTCACTTTCATCAAGAGGCTTTTTAGTTCCTCTTCACTTTCTGCCATAAGAGTGGTGTCCTCTGCATATCTGAGGTTATTGATATTTCTCCCGGCAATCTTGATTCCAGCTTGTACTTCTCCCAGTCCAGCGTTTCTCATGATATACTCTGCATATAAGTTAAATAAGCAGGGTGACAATATACAGCCTTGACGTACTCCTTTTCCTATTTGGAACCAGTCTGTTGTTCCATGCCCAGTTCTAACTGTTGCTTCCTGACCTGCAAACATCCTTCAGATGTCTATTTTTTTAATAGACTTTAAAAAAATTAACCATTTTATTTGTTTACTTATTTATTTTTGACTGCATCACATGGCTTCTGGGATCTTAGTTCCCTGACCAGGGACTGAACCTGGGCCTTTGGCAATAAGAGTGTGGAGTTCTCACCACTACACCACCAGGGAATTCCCCAGGTGTCCATTTAGATGTCACCTCTTCTGGGTTTCCTTCCCTTCCCCTGAATTAACTCCTGCATCCTTGGGCCTCCTTTGTTATAGCTTTTCACAGAGTAGTGCAATTGCTTATCTGATTTCCGGCCTCTGCTACTAAAGCCCACACTGATTGAGGAAAGAGACCTCATCTGCTTTGTCTACCATACACATTCCTCTTCACTCCAGAAGACTTAGTAATTTTCCCCACAGTCTAAGATTTCCAAAACTGTGTGTTGGATGAATGAGTGAGCCAAGCATATCTCACTCTAGAATTTCCCAAATCACATGGCTTCTGGGATCTTAGTTCCCTGACCAGGGACTGAACCTGGGCCTTTGGCAATAAGAGTGTGGAGTTCTCACCACTACACCACCAGGGAATTCCCCAGGTGTCCATTTAGATGTCACCTCTTCTGGGTTTCCTTCCCTTCCCCTGAATTAACTCCTGCATCCTTGGGCCTCCTTTGTTATAGCTTTTCACAGAGTAGTGCAATTGCTTATCTGATTTCCGGCCTCTGCTACTAAAGCCCACACTGATTGAGGAAAGAGACCTCATCTGCTTTGTCTACCATACACATTCCTCTTCACTCCAGAAGACTTAGTAATTTTCCCCACAGTCTAAGATTTCCAAAACTGTGTGTTGGATGAATGAGTGAGCCAAGCATATCTCACTCTAGAATTTCCCAAAGATTTTGGTAGTCAGATAGGTGATACAGGGTACTGAACAGCTCATAAAGTGGTACCTACACAGAGGCCCAGAGACAATCTCATGGTCTTGAGACATGTCCTCTCATTCTTATGATTTGTCATTTAAGAAGAATTTCACTAGACATGAAATCCCATGGTGTAGTTGACAAATGTGGTGGAAGACCCCATGATGTCTAAGGTCTCCTGATGTCAGTTTGTCCTTTTACTGTCTCCTGAGGAGGAAATGGATCAACATTGTTGTTCTTTAGCAAAACATGTCAAAGCCTATGTTGATTTTCACAAGTAATAATGCCCACAAATCCCCTGCTATAACCCCTTTTGTTGAAAAGTCATACCTTGTGCTTTCTTTCTTGCTACAGAGATTGGGGAGGAGGTTGACTCTCAGTGTCCTGAATAAAGTAAAAGCGAATGACATTTGGGTGTCACCTGGGCCCACAGGTTAGGCCCAGAGTGAAAATTTGTAATTGGGTGTTTGTTACTCTTGCATGGGGTTACCCGATTATGTCACAAAGTGGCATCCCACTAGCTTTCAGGCCTAGGGCCAAAAGTAAAGGAATTATGCCTTCAGTCAAATGCAAGAACAATTCAATATCTGCATATTGCTTAGCACTGTACTTGGTTGGGCTAGAAGAATGAAACCCTATTACAGATGTCTGTTTTTTGGTTGTATAGTTTCTGTTTCATTGTGATCAAAGGACTCGGAATATGACTGCCCACAGAGGAGAGGCATGCTCCATTTGGGTGGGTTCTAAAGCAGATGCCATGAGAAAGCACTGAGCAAGAGAGGATCATGGGCATGGGCACACAGATGCTCTGATTCTAGTGTAACTTCAGAGACTCCCTGGCATTGGGTTTGGCAGGGGAAAGGCTACTATGATACTCGGCATGTGCTCAGTCGTTCAGTCATGTCCAACTGTTTGTGACCCCATGGACTGTAGCCTGCCAGGCTCCTCTGTCTCTGGGTTTATCCAGGCAAGAATACTGGAATGGGGGTACTGTTACCTTCTTCAGAGGATCTTCCTGACTCAGGGATCGAACTCACATCTCTGGCATTCTTACATTGGCAGGCAGATTTTTACCATGGAATCACCCAGGAAGCCCTGCTATGATACTCATTGATTGCCAAGTCAGCACATCGTAGGTAAGTGTTATACCTCAAGGGTGGGCACGTAGGTATCAAATCCTACAGACGCTTAATGCAGTATCCGTTCTGTGTGAGGCATTCTGCAGGGTGGTGTGGGGATATCAAGAAATAGTGACTTCATGTTAGTTAATTTACCATTTAGTGGGAAGACTAGGCATAGATTAGATCAAGATAAGTCCCATAATCGAAGTTATTGTTGTTTAGTCGATCAGTTGTGTCTGACTCTTTTGCAGCCCCATGGACTGTAGCCTCCCAGGCCCCTCTGTCTATGGGATTTTCCAGACAAGATTCCTGTACTGGGTTGCCATTTCCTCCTCCAGGGGATCTTCCTGCCCCAGGAATCAAGCTCTTGTCTCTGCATCTCCTGCAGTGCAGGCAGATTCTTTATTGCTGAGCCCTGGGGGAGCCCGCAGTAACAGTGACAACCAGTGCTATAACTGAAGTCTTGTGTGTTTATTACTGAAGCCAATAGAGTGTGCTGGCTAATTCAAATGACATGGGTTCGTGTTGGCTCTACCACCTCCCACCTGTCTGTCTTTAGACAAGTTACTTAACTTCAGATTAATACTGTTTGAAAAAGAGGTGATAATAAATTGCTTCCAAATCTTAAAGGTATCTGCTCTGAATTGCGTATTGGTGCTTACAGAAGTCTCTAGATAGATGTGCACCAGACCTGCGGTTCCCAGTCTTTTTTCCACCAGAGACCTATCTTGTGAAAGACAGATTTTCCATGGATGGGGAGAGGGGATGTTTCAGGTGGTAAATGCAAGTGATGGGGAGACTCAGAGGAAGTTCACCTCCTGCCATGTGGCTGGGTTCCTACTGCTCCTGCCGTGGAGCAGTGCTGGTCCATGGCCTGGGGGTTGGGAACCCCTGCCTTAGACCCTTTGAGTATTATTGGTCATTGGTATTTCAGTTATAGGGCTTAGGAGCAGCTTGTACTGCAGCCTGAACTTTCTATCCACTCAGAATTGTCAGCTAAAGTTAAAAAAAACAAAAGAAAAACTAGACGAGCTTGGGAACACAAGTTAGAGGCTACACATGCCTTGCTTTTCATCTCTGCTTCTACAAGAGATTGCATCCAGATGAAACTAGGAAAGCTTGAGTTAGGGAGATTTATGTTTTCTACTTTCAGTGGAGCTGGGGGCTTGAGAGTGAAGTCAATCTAAGTTCCAGAGAAATACAGTAAAAAAAAAAAAGTCTGGAAATCTGTCCAGTTACTCAGTAACTAGCTCTGTATAATAACTCCAGTGTGGTGCACGTTCCCCCCAAGCATTCTGCCTTTTCTAAAGGTAGGCCGTCTAGGGGCGGTAACTTGTGCTTCACCTTTGAGAAAATACCTTGACGTGATCCAGACCATCAGATCCCCAGAAACTTTACTGAGGTGCTGCTGCTGCTGCTGCAGGCCCCTAAATATTCGTGGGGTTCGAATAGCCCTTATTCCCAGGAAGTGCTAGTGGTAAAGAACCTGCTTGCCAAAGTAGAAGACAAGAGATGCGGGTTTGATCCGTGGTGTCAGGAAGATCCCCTGGAGTAGGAAATGGCAACCCACTCTAGTGTTCTTGCCTGGAGAATCCCATGGACAGAGGAGCCTGGTGGGCTACAGTCCATGGGGTCACAAACAGTCAGATACGATTGAAGCAACTTAGCATAGCATAGCAGGGGGAATCTAAAAAACTCGCAAATTTCTTGCTCATTATGCCAATAAGTGTAATTAGTAATGGACCAGTGTGATGCTTATTAGAATCGAAGACAGTCAAGATCTCCGCTAATTTTGGCAGACAGCAGGTAAATTGACATATCCCTGGGGCAAGACTGTGACGGTGGGCTGCAGACCCTGCCAGATAAAAACAAAGGTGCACCCCTGCTAACTCATTAGATCCAGAATCCAGAATGGCAAGTACACCCACAGCAATAACATTTGATCCATCAAGAGTTACATTTCATCCTCCCTGGCCAAACCCATGCATTCACATATTCACCAGCTTTCTGCCAATAGAAAGTAGCAAAATTTTGCCATTTGTACTTATCTCCTCGAAGCAATGTGCAATCTCACCCTAGTTATGGATCTTGTGACAGGATAGAGTGCAGGGGCAAATCTCAAGGAGCATGAAAGTGAAGTGAAAGTTGCTCAGTCGTGTCCAACTCTTGGCAGCCCCACGGACTCTGCAGCCCATGGGANTAACAAAAAAATAAATTTCCCTTTCCCTGAGAACTGGTTATGTGTGACTGATAGCCTAATCTTTAAATCTTTACAGGAGGTGAACTATAAATATTTGAATTCCATTTTTCTTGTGCACAAAGGGGAAAAACAGACAAAAACTTACATTTTATGTTGAAAACAGTTTGAATATTCATGTTGTAGGGAAGAGAAAACCTTTCCCTCTACCCTCCTAGATTCTCTGAGGCCCTTGCACATTAGACTGATCAAAGACAGATTATCAAGGGCAAAGCAAACAAAAGTTTCTTGGCAGGTGGTTTGTACACCAGGAACCCACTGAAAGGACCCCTGAAAAATACCATCGCCCACCTTCGCTTTCTGCTCAAAGACTCAGAATTATATTTAGCCATGTCTTGTGTACACATGGAAGGAGAGGGAAGGAAAGAGTATCTTTTATCTCTTTTGTCCCAGGATGGGATTGTTCACTGTTGTCTACATCTTTTCTTGGCCAACATACTGAAAAAGTAGTTGGCATTTCTGCATCAGTCCCGCAAACCTCTATTCATTCCAGATTTGGGGCTCTTGATTGTCATAGGTGTTGATGGTGGTGTTTAGTCGCTCAGTCATGTCCGACTCTTGCCACCTCATGGACTGTAGCCCAGCAGGCTCCTCTGTCCTTGGGATTTCCAGGCAAGAATACTGGAGTGGGTTGCCATTTCCCCCTCGAAGGGATCTTCCTGACCCCAGGGATTGAACCCTAGTCTCCTGCATTGACAAGTGGGTTCTTTATCACTGAGCCACCTGGTCTTCTTCTGAAGACCAGTTATAAAAAGTACCCTTTACATCATAGTATCCATACATACAAAAATGGAAACAATACACTTTTCAAAATGGTATTTTTTCATTAGGAGACACACATTCCATCTCTACTCTTTTCAAACCTATTTTCAGCACTTGCTCCTCAGGATGGGATTTTTGTCTTGAGAGGCTGCTTTGCCTGGTTGTCTTTACAGTTTGTGCATTCCAGTCCGCTTGCGGCCTTTCAGACCTTACTCTGAAAGTAGAGGACCCTTGTGCTTGCCCTCTGTTGCACTGGACAAATAGCCTTGTCAGTTTCAGCAGCTGTTCTGAAATGAGTGAATCGTGCTTTCCAGAGACTGTCTACTGGCTGTTTGGGGTTTTCCTGTTCTCAGTCTGTCAGACATGCCCTTGTTCCCCTCTGGTTCCCCCTGCACAGCCCCCAGTACCACAGAGCTCTTGGGGCCATGGGTGTTTATGTCCACCCGCTTGTATTTTCGGGTTCATGGAGAGACTTCGGCAAATGGTTGTATTAAAAATGTTGTCCACAAATTTTTGGTTTTACCACCTAGTTTCTCTGTGTGTATCTGGGAATTTGAGGAGATTCAAAAACTGTACTACAGAAAACCACAAAATTCTGTAAAGCAACCGTCCTTCAATTAAAACAAATAAATTAAAAAAGTAAGTTGATAGCTAAACTGGAAAAAAGAAAAACAAAAAACCGGTGCTACTGTTACTGCCACTTTCAGCTTGATTTTCTTTATCATGTTACACAATCTGCGTATCTTTTAGCAGTATGTTTTGAATAGTTTTGCTTTTTCCTTTGAAAATTATGTGAATATGTATGTTTTTTTCATACCTTCCTTTTGGCCAAACTATATGTTTTTGAGTCATTCATCTTGGTGCTTATAACTATATTCATTCAAATCTGCTGCTGTATTTATCATATTGCATGAACATATGTCTGACTCTTTTATGACCCCATGAACTGTAGGCTGCCAGGCTCTTTCTGTCCATGGGATTTCTCTAGAATACTAGAGTAGATTGCCATTTCCTTCTCCAGGGGATCTTCCCAACCCAGGGATTGAACCTGTTTCTCCTGCATTGGCAGGCAGACTCTTTACCAGTGAGCCGCCAGGGAAGCCCATGAATATATATCACAGTTTATTAATCCATTTGCCTTAATATTTTTTCCAGATTTTGCTAATAATTAACAAGGCATTAGTGAATATTCTGACTTGTCTTCTAATGCACATTTGTAAGAACTTCTAAGAAAGTATATCTAGGTAAATGTGAAATGGTACTACTTTTAATTTCAGTTTGCATTTTCCTGATTTTACAAATGAAGTTGAGCATCTTATCATGTGTTCAAGTTTCCTCTGAATGAAATGCTTGTTCATGACCTTTGCACATTTTTCTATGGGATTGTTTGATATTTTTCTTATTGATTTAGAAAAGTCTTTTTTTAAAAAATATACTCTGGATATTAATAATTTCCTGGTTATATGTTCTACAAATATGTTCCCATGGTTTCTGTTTTGTGACCCCATGGACTGAAGCACACCAGGCTTCCCTGTCCATCACCAACTGCCAGAGTTCACCCAAACCCATCTCCATTGAGTCGGTGATGCCATCCAACCATCTCATCCTCTGTCGTCTCCTTCTCCTCCTGCCCTCAATCTTTCCCAGCATCAGGGTCTTTTCCAATGAATCAGTTCTTCTTATCGGGTGGCCAAAGTAATGGAGCTTTAGCTTCAGCATCAGCCCTTCCAATGAATATTCAGGACCGATTTCCTTTTCATTCATAGAGCTTTTAAAATACATTTTACTATCTGATAGGGCAAGGCTTCCATTTCCCTAACATCGTACTTTTTGCCTCCCCACCAGACTACTTCAAGAATTCCTTGTAATGCTTCTATTTCCCTTTCCAATAAGCCAAACTGGGGAGGGGGGGGGGAATTGTCCCAGTTTGCAGAAGATTTCCTAACTCATGTGGAACTCGGCCCAGCCCCACATGTTGACATCCAGGAGTAGGTATTTGCTTCTTAGTTGTGTACAGGAATGCTAACATTACCACCTAAACTTTATGGATTTTTCCTAAGAGTAAAAGCATTTTCAGAAATAATAGTTGATGATCATGGAGAAATGTCTATGAAAAGAAACAGGGACCAAATTAATCTCTAATTTGCAGCTAGAGCAGTTAAGGCACAGAGAGATTAAAGAGTTTCTAAGGTAACTTTCCCCCCTGCCTTATCAGCACCCCCATCACCTACCTAGGTCCTCAACTTTTAGTGAAAGGGTGATGGGAGAGGCAATGCATCAAGGCAAGGGTACCTCACACAGGCTCAGGGCTAAGAGACACCGACCTTTTGGTTGACAACAGTGACTGGACTACAGTTTTGTTAGGATAAATGTGAATTCTGTAAACTTGCCAGTTCCTGTGATTCTGCTTCATTTTGCTCTTCTTCCTTGGCTTCCTCCCTATGCCTTCCCTCCTGCTGTCTTCTCTCTTACTCTATGCTTATATTCCTCGGCACTTCTATTCCTTATACGTGCATTCTATACAAGCTCTTCCTTTTTGCTTTTGAAGGATTTTACATTGCTCTGGTACTCTTGCTTAGGGACCTCTCATATGGTTCTACGTGATAATGCCCATTATATAATATAGTAACAAATGTTGTTTAAATTCCAGCAGGTTAGATGAGGACATGTCAGCTACATTTTATCTTAAATGTTTACCTACACACCCATATATGTAAAGTTATTTAATCACAGGAGAGATTCCATTTGTCTTGAGGATTTAAGACTTTTTTTTTGCTAAGTCACATTTGCTATCAAAACAGTTGCTCTTTAAATTATGTGGGAAACTGTCTTGTCCTGTTTTTAAATACCCACTAGATGTTGCTAAAGGGCTGTGGGAAAAGCAGTCTTCAGGTTTATCCAAAGCTTCTGAATTACTGAACTTGAGCTTGAAGGAAACTTGGAGCTATGGGAAATAGGAAGGATAAAAGCCTAAACACACAACCAGGAAGCATGTCTTCAAAAGACAGGAAGAAAGTAAAACTAAGAGCTGAATATTTAAAGACAGTGTTGGCGTAGTTGAAACGTGTTCATTAGCATTTTGACATCTGTCAGCTAAACACAATGTCAAATCTTTAGAGATTATCCCTCCTAGGGCATGTGAAAAGAAATCTGACTGAAGTTTCTAATCCAGTTTCAAAAAACAGTACAAATGTTCTGGACATTCTACAAATTACTTTATATTGTAAAAATTGCCATTTCTGATTATAAAAGTATTACACTACCATTTAAGCAATTGGGAAAATAATAGAAAATTATAGTGGAGAAAATAAATACCCAGAACTCAGAGATAATCACTCAGGGTGATAATCACTCTAGTGCATTTCTTCCCTTCCAGGATATTTCTTGTACTTTTTAAACTATAAAATATTGTATCGATATTATATATGTGTACACACATGCTTTTGTTTAATTATATATGTTTATATGTAGACATATATATAAACTTTTTTGTTTGATGATAAAGTATTGCACATATGTGGTACATGATGTGTGTATACATGCATATAAGACACAC
The DNA here is from genome assembly GCA_006408695.1 of Aepyceros melampus. Classification (NCBI taxonomy): domain Eukaryota; kingdom Metazoa; phylum Chordata; class Mammalia; order Artiodactyla; family Bovidae; genus Aepyceros; species Aepyceros melampus. Next base: position 41,701 of record SJXQ01009884.1, read on the forward strand.
ATACATGCATCATGTGGAAGCTTGACACATAATAACAAAATAGATACTGTGATGAAATGCACACGTCAAGACAGGATGTTGCCAGTTGTTTTCAGTTATGAACTCTTTCCCGTACTGCCCATCTCCCTCTCCCAGAGAGGTGGTCATTAGCCTGAATTTTTTTTGTAACTGTCCCTTTATTTTGAGTTTCATCACATATGAATGGACCCTAATATACTGTTTAGTTTTGTTTGTTTCTAAACTTTGTAAGAATGGTTTCTAAAAGTCATCCGTCCTGCAAGTTCATTTCTTTTCTCAACTGTAAGATAGCCCATTTTACAGTATTCTGTGATCTGTCCATTCTCCACCTCATGAACATCTAGTTCTGTTCTCCTGAGAAGGATAAGTGGGCTGGTTATATTTTGAGGCTGTTATGAGTAACGTTGTATGTGTGTCCTGGTACCGATGGGTGAAGATTTCTCCAGGAATAGGATTACTAGATTACAGGATGCTTGTTCCATGATTGACCTCAAATTATTTCCTGTGTGTGTATTGAGACAAAGGACGAGGTTTATTTCTTTTCCCATATGGTTGTCCAGTTGTGCCAGCAGCACCTTGCGTTAAAGGTTAACTTTTCTTCATTTTATGACTTGGCACCTCCACTTACTTTTATCACCATGATATGTTCCTTGATATATGATGACTGCCAGAGTTAAATATTGATAAGTATGCATGCTTAGTCACTCAGTCATATCCAATTCTTTGTAACCCCATGGACTATGGCCTGCCAGGGTCTTCTGTCCATGGAATTTTCCAGGCAAGAATACTGGAGTGGGTTGCCATTTCGTACTCCAGGGGACTTTGCTGACCCAAGAATCAAACCCATGTCTCCTGTGACTCCTGCATTGCAGGCTGATTCTTTACCCACTGAGCCATCAGGAAAGCCTTGATAAAGTATAATGAGACTATAAGGTAGATGTTGGTCTCTTCTCTCATCATATATAGTATGAAAAAAAGTAAATATATTTGCTTTAGTTTAAAATATCACACTGGGAACTTCCCTGGAAGTCCAGTGGTTGACTCCATGCTTCCAATGCAGGGAGCACAGGTTTGATCCCCTGTTGGGGAAATGAAATCCTGCATGTTACATGGTGCAGCCAAAAATAATAAAATAAAATAAAACATCACACTGTGGATAATGATTATGAAAAAGGCGGCTCAGCAGAGGAAAGCGTTTACTGAGCTGAAGAAGTGTTGAAAGAAGAACAGTTCTCCAGAGAAAGACTGATACCTGATTCACACCCAAGGAAACTAATGAGTAGGAAACTCTTTGGCTCTGATGGTAGAGCAAAGGGGGTAATTAATGTGCACAACCAGAATTTGTTTCTCTGAGCTGGATAGGGGACATGCTCATTATATCCTGCCCAAAGGGTAGTCTAGAGGGAGAACAGTTCTCCACAGAAAAGATGGAGATGGACTTCTGTATTCCGTATCCAAGGCTGGAATAAAGGATCATTAAAACAGGGAAATACTCCCAGATCAAGATAACTGAAGTGGCGAGTCAGGTCTCCAAAAATATTACAAAGTCTCTTAGGACAGAGTTGTGCTCTACTAAGTCTCACGACTGTACTTTGGTCGTGCCTGACTCTTGGCGGCTCTGTGCTCCTCTGTCCTTGGGATTCTCTAGGCAAGAATACTAGAGTGGGTTGCCATGCCTTCCTCCAGAGGATCTTCCTGACCCCCTCATAAACCCATGTCTTCCATTGGCAGGTGAGTTCTTACCACTAGAGCTACCTGGAAGCCCAAGAGTTGGCCTGATACAAAGCTCAGACCCAGAGAGTACAAAACTCCCTTAGAAAAATATCACTAGCGCTGTGCTGGCAAATGGTTAATAGCTAGCCCTATGATATGTGGGAGCAGGGCAGGTAGAGGGGAGAAGGGGACTGTGTAGAATTTGCAGATTTCTGTGGTGTAAATACTGCAAAACTTATTCTATACATTATTAGTTCTTCTTTCTTGGTTCTCATCCTCTGCTCAGTAAAACACAAAATTTGGCCCCATAGTAAAATATAACAAAAGAATTGGGAAGTGATGAGTTTTGGGGATTTATTGCCTTTATTTTTAATATAATTTGTTCAATCATGCTCATATACTTTAATTTTTAATAGTGACTATATTTCCCATATTTCCTGTGTAGCTCAGTCAGGAAAGCATCTGCCAACAATGTAGAAGACCTGGGTTCAATTCCTAGGTTGGGAAGTTCCCTGGAGAGGGAAATGGCAACCCACTTCAGTATTCTTGGCTGGAGAAATCCATGGACAGAGGAGCCTGGAAGGCTACAGTTCATGGGATTGCAAGAGCCAGACATGACTTAGTGCTATCTTTCCTTTTCCTTTTCTTAGTGACTATATTTAATAACTGACTTGCAAATTCCTGAAAATTTAACAATCAGATCTTACAAACTAGTTGGAACTGGATCCAACTCACCTTTGACACCACTCTAAAAAGGACTTCCCTGCCTCCCTCCCCTATCTCTCTGTCTTCCCCATAGTCTAGTCCTGAAAGGATCAGCCTTTGAATTTAGTTAAGGGGAGGAAGAGAAACAAAAAAGAAAAAGCAATAATAAAGTAGAATAAGTTTGGGAAGTCTCAATTCTCTGAGTCCTACTTGGCGGGGAAAGTGAGTTAATTCTTCAACAGTATAGACATTATAGTCGGAAAACCAAGTACGAGGTGGAAGACTAGAGGTGGACAGTAAAGAGAAACATCATGAATCAGTGAAGTTACTCAGTCGTGTCCGACTCTGCGATCCCATGGACTGTAGCCTACCAGGCTCCTCCATCCATGGAATTTTCCAGGCAAGAGTACTGGAGTGGGTTGCCATTTCCTTCCCGGGGGTATCTTTCTGACTCTTTGTGACCCTGTGGACTACAGAGTCCATGGAATTCTCCAGGACACAATACTGGAGTGGGTAGCCTTTCCCTTCTCTAAGGGATCTTTCCAACCCAAGGATTGAACCCAGGTCTCCTGCATTGCAGGTGGATTCTTTACCAGCTGAGCCACCAGGGAAGCCCAAAGAAAGAAAAGCAAAAGGTAAAATGATTGTTGAAGGAGAATGGTGACAGAGGGAAATAATGACCGCTCGCCTGGGGCTGGTTAGCTGTGGTCCCTTTGCCTGTGTATAATCTTCCTCAACTGAGGCTCACCAACAGCGACTATTTCTTTCAGCGTGTAAATGGCTTGTAAAATGATTAACTAGAACTCAACTTTGAACTGCCACAAAGAAATCATGTTATAAAGAACCAGTTCTAGATGTAGGGCCTTCTGCCTCTGAGTCATGAGGTTCGGTCTTTCTACCTGGAATGTCCTTTCTTCCTTCTGTGTTTGGAAAACAGTTCAACCTCCCATCATCTCATTTAATGCTTTCCTCTAATGAATCTCTCCTTTCATAATCATTGCCCACAGTGTGAAAATTTAAGCTAAAGGACACAAAATCATATTTTTTTTTCACTATATAGATGATGGAAGAAGAAACCAACATTCACCTATGGTCTAATTATGCTTTATCAATATTTAACTCTGGTAGTTATCATATAGGAAAGATATCATAACTGTAATAAAAATGAGTGGAAGTGCCAAGCCATAAAATGAAGAAAGGCTAACCTTATAACACAAGGAACAACAGGACATGTATGTGGAAAAAAAAACAGAATCTTGTCCCCAACCTCAGTACATACACAAAAAATAATCTGAGACAAACATAGAATGAAATTTAGGGTTAGAACCATACTGTTCCAGAAGAAAACAAGGGAAAATATCTTCATGACTTTGGCTTAAGCAAAGATTTTTAGCATAAGACAAAAGAGCACTGTGTTGGGCTGTTTAGTATCCTCTCCCACAAACTCATATCCTTCTAGGAACCTCAGAATGTGACCTTATTAGGATATAGGGTTGTTTTGTTGTAATTATATAACGTAAGCTGAGGTCAAGTGGAATAGAGTAGGCTCTTCTCTGACTACTGTTCTTACAAGAAGAGGAGAAGAAACACACAGAGAGAGATGTACAGGAAGAACACCACTGGATGGTGGAGTAGAGATTGGAATCAAGGCAACGAATGACCAGAACTGTCAGGAACAGCGGAAGCTAAGAGAAAGGCATGGAATAGATTCTCACCTGGAAGCTTTGGAGAATACCTGTCCTGGCCAACACATTAATTTTAGACTTCTGGCTTCAGAATTGTGAGATAACGAATTTATGTTATTTTAAGCCATACTGTATGTGGTAATTTATTATGGCAGCCTTAGGAAACTAATGCAAGCATTAACCATACCAAAAAAAAAAAACAACCAAAACTATACACCAGACATCATTCAAATTCAAACCTCTTGCCTGATAAAAAGACGTTAGTAATAAAATGAATAGGCAAGCCAGAGGCACATTGAAAAAGTATTTATTATAGATATATCTGACAAAGGTCTCACATTCAGAATGAGTAAAGGACTCCTACAAACAAACAATTAAAATACACATAGCCCAGTTGGCAAGTGGGCAAAAAGTTTGAACAGACACTTCAAAAAAATTACAGCCAAAAAAGCATACAGAAGGTGCTTAGTATCCTTAGCCATGAGGGCAATGCAAATTAAAACCACAGTGAGGACTTCCCTCGTGGCGCAGTAGGTTAAGTATTCGCCTGCCAATACAGGGGACACATGAGTTCGATCCCTGGTCCGGGAAGATCCCACATGTTGCAGAGCAACTAAGCCTGTGCACCACAGCTTCTGAGCCCATTCTCTGGAGCCCATGGCTGCAACTGCAAGTCCATGAAGTAGTCCACGAGCAATCACTTCAGCTTGTGCATCAGCAGCCTGTGCTCTGCAACAAGCAAAACCATACCACAGGAAGACTGCGTATTGCAATGAAGAGTAGCCACCACCCTCCATAACAGAGAAAGCCTGCACAAAGCACTGAAGACCCAGCTTGGCCAAAAATAAATACATTAATACAATTGTTTTTAAAAAGCACAGTAAGATACTGTTTCACGCCCACCAGAATGGGTAATACACAGAAGACTGACAATATCAACTGTTGGTGAAGACACGGAGCAAACGGAGCTTTCATATATGGCTGGTAGTTCAGAAAGGCAATTTCTTATAAACATATATCTACCATATGCCTCAGCAGTTGTACTCTAGGTATTTACCTAAGAGAAATGAAAACATACATCCACAAAAAGACTTCAATGAGAATATTACTAGCAATCTCTTTATAATAGCCTCCAAAGTGGAAATAAATATTTGTTCACAATGAATGGACTAAATACATTTGGTATATTCATACAATGTAATAGTACTCAGCAAAAAAAGGAATTAATATAAACCATCAGTGAATCTTAAAAGCATCAAACTTACTAAAAGAAGCCAATTTTAAAAAGATACATATTATATGATTCCATTTGTATGAAAGACTACTCTGTGATGATAGAGAAACTACTCTACATGATGGAAATCAGAAAATCTTTGTCTGGGGGTAGGTATCAAGGAAAGGGCAGAAGCAATGGAAATATTCTTTATCCTGTTTTAAGCAGTGATTTCCTGAGTGTAAATATATTGTCAAAATTATTGAATTGCATCATTAACTACATCAAAATTCTGGTTAAACTTTTGTGGCTAGGATTTTTGTGTCTTTCAAAAAATCTGGCTTAAAACTCAACTTTCAAAAAATTAAGATCATGGCACCCAGTCCCATTACTTCATGACAAATAGATGGGGAAACAAAACTTTATTTTCTTAGTTTCCAAAATCACTGCAGATGGTGACTGCAGCCATGAAATTAAAAGCACTTGCTCCTTGGAAGAAAAGCTATGACAAACCTAGATAGCATATTAAAAAAGCAGAGACATTACTTTGCCAACAAAGGTCCATCTAGTCAAAGCTATGGTTTTTCCAGTGATCATGTATAGATGTGAGAGTTGGACTATGAAGAAAGTTGAGTGCTGAAGAATTGATGCTTTTGAACTGTGGTGTTGGAGAAGACTCTTGAGAGTCCCTTGGCCTGCAAGGAGATCAAACCAGTCCATCCTAAAGGAAATCAGTCCTGAATATTCAATGGAAGGACTGATGCTGAAGCTGAAACTCCAATACTTTGGCCACCTGATGTGAAGAACTGATTCATTGGAAAAGACCCTAATGCTGGGAGGGATTGAGGGCAGGAGGAGAAGGAGACGACAGAGGATGAGATGGTTGGATGGCATTACCGACTCAATGGACATGAGCAAGCTCCGGGAGTTGGTGATGGACAGAGAAGCCTGGTGTGCTGCAGTCCATGGGGTCGAAAAGAGGCCGACACAAGTGAGCAACTGAACTGAAACTTGTTTACGTGACTGTTTCAATTATACACAAAAAAGACTCATTACCATGCATAAATTTGCAATTTCATGAGTCCAAAAATCAATTAAAATCTATATTTTTATTATATATAACTATGTAAATTATACTTTTAGGATTTGAGTTATTACCATTTTTATACCTACCACTCCCATTTTCCTCCTATAGGTTGTGTATGCTTTTTTAAGAAATATAGAAATTTACAATAGTTAAAAAGATCCACCACATACTGAGCTGAGCTCTAAGTTATGTTATGTTATTATATGTAAATTATCCCTTAATGAAGGAACAATATTAAAAAAATTATACAGTTCTTCAGTAGCAAGGTAAGGTGGTGGCTTGATATGACTGATACCTTCTTATTTCCTCAATCCCCCTCAGTTCAGTTCACTAGCTTAGTCATGTCCAACTCTTCACGACCCACGAACCACACAGCATGCCAGGCTTCCCTGTCCACCAACTCCCGGAGCCTGCTAAACTCATGTCCATTGAGTCGGTGATGCCATCCAACCATCTCATCCTCTGCTATTCCCTTCTCCTCCTGCCCTCAATCTTTCCCAGCATCAAGGTCTTTTCCAATGAGTCAGTTCTTCACATCAGGTGGCCAAATTATTGGAGCTTCAGCTTCAGCATCAGTCCTTCCATTAAATATTCAGGACTGGTTTGATTTCCTTGCAGGCCAAGGGACTCTCAAGAGTCTTCAACAACACAGTTCAAACGCATCAATTCTTTGGCTCTCAGCTTTCTTTACGGTTCAACTCTCAGATCCGTACATGATTACTGGAAAACCATAGCTTCGACTAGATGGACCTTTGTTGGCAAAGTAATGTCTCTGCTTTTTAATGTGCTGTCTAAGTTTGTCTAGGTGTGTAGCTAGGGCTGCCCAGGTAACACTAGTGGTAAAGAACCTTCCTGCAAATGCACGAGACGTAAGAGATGTGGGTTTGATCCCTGGGTTGGGAAGATCCCCTGGAGGAGGAAATGGCAACCCACTCCAGTATTCTTGCCTGGAAAATCCTATGGATAGAGGAACCTGGCAGGCTGCAGTCCATGGGATCGAAAAGAATGAGCAACTAACACTACTGCTATGAGGAGGCTTGTTATAGCTTTTCTTCCAAGGAGCAAGCACCTTTTAATTTCATGGCTGCAATCACCATCTGCAGTGATTTTAGAGCCTAGGAAAATAAAGTCTGTCACTGTTTCCATTGTTCCCCTATCTATTTGCCATGAAGTGGTGGGACCAGATGCCGTGATCTTCATTTTTTGAAAGCTGAGTTTTAAGCCAGGTTTTCACTCTCCTCTTTCACTTTCATCAAGAGGCTCTTTAGTTGCTCTTTGCTTTCTGTCATAAGGGTGGTGTCATCTGTATATCTGAGGTTATTGATATTTCTCCCGGCAATCTTGATTCCAGCTTGTGCTTCTTCCAACCCAGAGTTTCTCATGATGTACTCTGCATATAAGTTAAATAAGCAGGGTGACAATATACAGCCTTGACGTCTCCTTTTCCTATTTGGAACCAGTCTGTTGTTCCCTGTCCAGTTCTAACTGTTGCATCCTGATCTGCATACAGATTTCTCAGGAGGCAGGTAAGGTAGTCTGGTGTTCCCATCTCTTTCAGAATTTTCCACAGTTTGTTGTGATCCACATAGTCAAAGGCTTTGGCGTAGTCAACGAAGCAGAAGTAGATGTTTTTCTGGAACTCTCTCGCTTTATCGATGATCCAGTGGATGTTGGCGATTTGACCTATGGATCCTCTGTCTTTTCTAAAACCAGGTTGAACATCTGAAAGTTCTTGTTTCACATAATCTTGAAGCCTGGCTTGGAGAATTTTGAGTATTACTTTCCTAGCATGTGTGATGAGTGCAATTGTGCGGCAGTTTGAGCATTCTTTGGCATTGTCTTTCTTTGAGATTGGAATGAAAACTGACCCTTCTCAGTCCTCTGGAAAAGGAGTTTTCCAAATTCACTGGCATACTGAGTGCACCACTTTCACAGCATCATCTTCCAGGATTTGAGATAGCTCAACTGGAATTCCATCACCTCCACTAGCTCTGTTTTTAGTGATGTTTCCTAAGGCCCACTTGACTTCACACTTCAGGATGTCTGGCTCTAGAGTGATTACACCATTGTGATTATCTGGGTCTTGAAGATCTTTTTTGTACAGTTCTTCCATGTATTCTTGCCACTTCTTCTTAATCTCTTCTGCTTCTGTTAGGTCCATACCATTTCTGTCCTTTATCGAGACCATCTTTGTGTGAAATGTTCCCTTGGTATCTCTAATTTTCTTGAAGAGATCTCTAGTCTTTCCCTTTTTGTTGTTTTCCTCTATTTCTTTGCATTGATCAGTGAGGGAGGCTTTCTTATCTGTCCTTGCTCTTCTTTGGAACTCTGCATTCAGATGCTTATATCTTTCCTTTTCTCCTTTGCTTTTGGCTTCTCTTCTTTTCACAGCTATTTGTAAGGCCTCCCCAGACAGCCATTTTGCTTTTTGCATTTCTTTTCCATGGGGATGGTCTTGACCCTGTCTCCTGTACAATGTCACGGACTTCAGTCCATAGTTCATCAGGCACTCTGTCTATCACATCTAATCCCTTAAATCTATTTCTCACTTCCACTGTATAATCATAAGGGATTTGATTTAGGTCATACCTGAATGGTCTAGTGGTTTTCCCTATTTTCTTCAATTTAAGTCTGAATTTGGCAATAAGGAGTTCGTGATGTGAGCCACAGTCAGCTCCCAGTCTTGCTTTTGCTGACTATATATAGCTTCTCCATCTTTGGCTGCAAAGAATATAATCAATCTGATTTTGGCATTGACAATATGATGATTATATTATAGAGGAAAAATAATCTTAAGGATCCTTACAAAACCCTCATAATCATGTTACAATATTGTTGCTTTTTCATGTCATCATAAATGATAAAATGTTGTAGTTCTCTTTCTGAGACAGATGATCAGTGTATCACTGTTGCCCCTAATTGGGACATTTTGCATTTTACCTTCTAAAAAAAATGTATTATTCATGGTCCAGTAGAGCTAAAAAATGAATAACTGTAATGGTAAAGATCACACAAAATAGCAACACCTTGCAGGCATCCTAGAGCAGTGGGGTCAGGGAGGGTTGTTATAATTTACTACTAGGCATGTCTAACCCTCTGTTTCTCATTTTTGAAATGCTGAATGTTTTTGTAGTCATCTTTTGCTGATTTTATGGACTTCATTATATTTTTTTGTCTGTTATCAGAATAACAGGTGCTATTATATTTCATATTTTAAAAAAATGAAATATTAATTGCATATTAGGCTACTATCTTAATGACTTCCCAGATGGTGCTAGTGGTAAAGAGCCTGCTTGCCAATGCAGGAGGCGTAAGAAATGCAGGTTCAATCCCTGGGTTAGGAAGATCTCCTGGGGAAGGAAATGGCAACTCACTCCAATATTCTTGCCTAGAACATCCCATGGACAGAGGAGCATGGCAGGCTACAGTCTGTATGGTGGCAAAGAGTCAGAAAGGATTGATTTACTTAGCATGCACACGTCAGGCTGCTATCTTAAATTTCATAGTATTTTTAACTTTCAGAAGTATTTTCATATCTATTCTATGTATGCTATTTTAAAGTAAAATTGAACTTCTGTACTAAATTCTGTACTAAGAAGGACATAGCCCGTAGGAGTTGTGCTTGGCAAAATTCTGCAGTGAAATCAACTATAATGTGACTGCAGAACAAATTTAGGTACTGAACCAACATCTAATCCTGCGCAAACTTGTCTCTTTGTTTTCCCACATTTTGCAGTTTTTGAGAAAGGGTCTCACGTATCCCAATTTTTCTGATTGCATAATATTCTCATTCAATTTTCAATGCACAAAACAGTTCTGATTTGTGCTAAACACCATATGAATTGTTTGGGTTGATGAACAACAACATTCTTTTTTTTTAATCCAAATCATTGAGAAAATGAATGTTCTTTTAGGAAAGTGTATTTTAAAATACTTACCATGAAATAGTCAGTGAAATACTTTATCTATCTTTATTGTGGGAGGTGGTAAATAAAGTAATAAGTGAAATGTGGGTTTATTCTCTTAGATATTCAAGTTGTATTCTATTTATGATTAATCAAACCTTCCAGAAAAGTCTCCAATCTTATAATTCTGGGATACAAAGTAACCAGGATAGTTAAGGAGTTTGGGATGGACATGTACACCCTGCCATATTTAAAATGGATGACTGATGAGACCTACTGTATAACTTATAGAACTCTGATCAATATTATGTGGCAGCCTGGATGGGGGAGGAGTTTGAGGGAGAATGGCTACATGTAAATATGTGGTTGAGTCTCTTCACTGTTCATCTGAAACTATCACAACATTGTTAATCTGCTATACCTCAATACAAAATAAAAGGTTAAAAAAAATAAAGTACCCTGGATAGAATGGAGATGATATGAAGCTATAGGCAGGAAAGAATTTTCATGATAAAAGCCACATATATTGTGTAGCTATAAATCCTAAGACTTCTTTTTCAAAATCCATACTTCCAAGCAATTCTCGTTACATTATAGATGTACATACTCCACTTCCTGCTTAGTGCCTGAGACTTGTTCCACATTGCTCTCCCCTGACTCCCCAGCTCCAGGCACAGAAGCCTCCTGGGATGTCTCAGAGCCTTTGCACTTGTGTTCATGTTGTAGGTCTTAGGTCAAATGTCACCTCCTCAGAGAGGTGGTCTCTGATCACGGTGTCTAGTTAGCACCCTCTTCCTTTCAGGCACAGCTCACTCTCTGAGTTATCTGATTTATTCGTGTACTTGTTTATCATCTGCCTCATCCATTAAGACGAGAGGGCAGTAAAGGAAGGGCCCTAATTCCCAATCCTCCTCCAGGGCATTGATCCTCATGAACATTTGTGGCATAGCATATATGCTATTAGTCAGCTGCTGGTGGCTTAGACAGTAAAGCATCTGCCTGCAGTGCAAGAGACCAGGGTTCAATCCCTGGGTCAGGAAGATCCCCTGGAGAAGGAAATGGTGACTTGCCTGGAAAATTCCATGGATGGAGGAGCCTGGTGGGCTACAGTCCATGGGGTCGCAAAGAGTTAGATACGACTGAGCGACTTCACTTTCACTTTCATATATGCTATTGGATATTCAAAACAAATTTAGGTCCTGAAATTTGAAATTTTCAGTGCCTAATGGAACTCTGAGGTGGCCAAGCTGGCACTCTACTTTTAATTCACCTTAGAGGTCAGGGCGACGGCTGAGAGGAGCCCACGCCTGAGGTCAGGGGAGGCAGCCAAGAGGAGCTACCCCACATCCAAGGAGTGGTGGCTGCTCAGGTGTAGGAGGGCCGAGAGGGGCTATTCCACACTCAAGGTCAAGAGGGCCGGTAGTGAGGAGATATCCCTCGTCCAAGGTAAGGAGCTGCAGCTGCGTTTTGCTGGAGATACCCCATGACCAAGGTAAGAGAAACCCAAGTAAGACAGTGGGTGTTGCGAGAGAGCATCAGAAGGCAGACACACTGAAACCATAATCACAGAAAACTAGCCAATCTGATCACACAGACCACAGCCTTGTCTAACTCAATGAAATTANAATTGATGCTTTTGAACTGTGGTGTTGGAGAAGACTCTTGAGAGTCCCTTGGACTGCAAGGAGATCCAACCAGTCCATTCTGAGGGAGATCAACCCTGGGATTTCTTTGGAAGGAATGATGCTAAAACTGAAGCTCCAGTACTTTGGCCACCTTATGCGAAGAGTTGACTCATTGGAAAAGACCCTGATGCTGGGAGGGATTCGGGGCAGGAGGAGAAAGGGACGACTGAGGATGAGATGGCTGGATGGTATCATGGACTCAGTGGACGTGAGTCTGAGTGAGCTCCGGGAGTTGGTGGTGGACAGGGAGGCCTGCCGTGCTGCGATTCATGGGGTCGCAAAAAGTCGGACACGACTGCGCGACTGAACTGAACTGAAAGAAAGAAAAGACCTGTATACAGAAAACTATAAAACACTGGTGAAATAAATCAGAGAGGACACTAATAGATGGAGAAATATACCATGTTTATGGATCAGAAGAATCAATATAGTGAAAATGAGTATACTACCCAAAGCCATCTACAGACTCAATGCAATCCCTATCAGGCTACCAATGGTAATTTTCACAGAGCTAGAACAAATAATTTCACAATTTGTATGGAAATACAAAAAACCTCGAATAGCCAAAGCAATCTTGAGAAAGAAGAATGGAACTGGAGGAATCAACCTGCCTGACTTCAGGCTCTACTACAAAGCCACATTCATCAAGACAGTATGGTACTGGCACAAAGACAGAAATGTAGATCAATGGAACAAAATAGAAAGCCCAGAGATAAATCCACACACCTATGGACATCATATATTCGACAAAGGAGACAAGAATATACAGTGGATTAAAGACAATCTCTTTGAGCTTGCTCAAATTCATGACCATTGAGTCAGTGATGTCATCCAGCCATCTCATCCTCTGTCATCCTCTTCTCCTCCTACTTTCAGTCTTTCCCAGCATAAGGATCTATTCCATCTGTCAGTTCTTTGCATGAGGTGGCCAAAGTATTGGTGCTTCAGCTTCAAGATCAGTTCTTCCAATGAATATTCAGGACTGATTTCCTTGAGGATTGACTGGTTACATCTCATTGCAGTCCAAGGGACTCTCAAGAGTCTTCTCCACCTCCACAGTTCTAAAGCATCAATTCTTCAGCTCTTAGCCTTCTTTATGGTCCACCTTTCAAATCCATCCAGGGCTGCATTTTGCATGATGTACTCTGCATATAAGCTAAATAGGCAGGATGTCAATACAGCCTTGACATACTCCTTTTCCAAATTGTAACCAGTCCATTGTTACATGTCCAGTTCTAACTGTTGCTTCTTGACCTGGATACAGATTTCTCAGGAAGCAGGTAAAGTGGTCTGGTATTCCCAGCTCTTGAAGAATTTTCCACAGTTTTTTGTGATGCACACAGTGAAAGGCTTTATTTCTGGGGGCTTGAAAACCACTGCAGATGGTGACTGCAGCCATGGAATTAAAAGACGCTTGCTCCTTGGAAGAAAAACTGTGACTAACCTAGACAGCATATTAAAAAGCAGAGACATTACTTTGCCATCAAAGGTCCATCTAGTCAAAGCTATGGTTTTTCCAGTAGTGAAGTACGGATATGAGAGTTGGACCATAAAGAGGGCTGAGCATGGAAGAATTGATGTTTTTGAAGTGTGGTGTTGAAGTAGACTCTTGAGAGCCCTTTGGACAGCAAGGAGATCAAACCAGTCAATCCTAAAGGAAATCAGTCCTGAATATTCATTGGAAGGACTGATGCTGAAGCTGAAGCTCTAGTACTTTGGCCACCTGATGTGAAGAACTGACTTATTGGAAAAGACTGTGATCCTGGGAAAGATAGAAGACTGGAGGAGAAGAGGACAACAGAGGATGAGATGGTTGGATGGATCACTGACTCAATGCACATGAGTTTGAGCAATCTCCAGGAGTTAGTGATGGACAGGGAAGCCTGGTGTGCTACAGTCCATGGGATTGCAGAGCTGGACCCGACGAGCAACTGAACTTGCATGAAATGTTCCTTTGGTATCTCTAATTTTCTTGAAGAGATCCCTAGTCTTTCCCATTCTATTGTTTTCCTCTGTTTCTTCACATTGATCACTGAGGAAGGCTTTCTTATCTCTCCTTGCTATTCTTCTGAACCCTGAGTTTAGATGGGTGTATTTTTCCTTTTCTCCTTTGCCTTTTGCTTTTCTTCTTTTCTCAGCTATTTGGAAGGCCTCCCTATGCAACTATTTTGCCTTTGGATCTTACTAGGGATAGATGAATAGCTAGCACTTAACACTTGTGTGCTGAGTGAGTGTATCCTGGTCTTTCACACTCTCTCAGCACAGTATACACGCTGCTGCTCCATCCCAGGGCCCTTCAGAATGGATGCACAGGATGCCCAGCTGCTGAGAATGTCAGTTCATGGCTGCACCTTGCACTAAGAACTACCCACAGTTACAGGGGGTGGCTTGCCTTAGTTATGCCCCCTCCTTGGGGACCCCATAGCCAATGACCTCAGTATCAGTCTGTACTGATATGGAGATACAAAGATTTGGCTCTGTTGCTGCAACTTTGGACACTTCTGAAGGGCTGTCCCAGGTTCAGAGCTCCCATTAGCAAACAGTATGAGTCAGGTTTTCTCTTTACAAATCCTTTCTCAATTCTTTAAGGGCTAACTGCTGAGAGGACTCCTCATTTGCATTCTGCTTTGAACTCCCCAGCTCTGCCTATTTTCAGGGAAATCAATGTAACTCAACTCTGTCCCTTTAGCTATACCCTCTTTTTGCTTTGATTTTTGATCCTGATAAGTTCCCTTTATTTGTCCTGTATCCTAGTTTTAAGCTTTGGGTGATATCTTGTGCTTGGCTGGACCTGGAATCCTGGATAGGACTTCCTGGTGGAAGGGACCAGACTTCCTCCACATTTTCACCCCTAAATATATAGAAATCTTATCAAAGTATATACCAGGAGAAATTCAACACACTCTTGCTAATTTCATCTTGTAAGAAGAGAAGATCCCTTCATGCTGATGGAAATGTGAAGGAAGTCTGAAATGTGGAAATGTAGTCTTCTTCCATTATTGGAGACGGCCTTTGATGATGGCCAAAAAGGTTTAAAAAAAAAAGAAACAAAGAAACAAACAAACAAAAAAAACTGAGAACAAAAAATTTAATGAATTATATACTAGTTTATAAGCCCTTAAAACTGGAATTGTTGCCAATGTTTCTATATCTGTAGCAATATACAATTTCATATTATTTTAATAAGCTGAAGTTTGTGCTTGCTTGCTAAATTGCTTCAGTCATGTCCAACTCTTTGTGACTCTATGGACTTTAGCCCGCCAGACTCCTCTGTCCAAAGTATTCTCCAGGCAAGAATACTGGAGTGGGTTGCATGCCTTCCTCCAGAATATCTTTCTAACCCAGGGATCAAACCAGTGTCTCCTGCATTGGCAGGTGGGTTCTTTACCACTAGTATCACCTGGGAAGCCTCACAAAATAATTTATTGTTTTACTCTTATGTACTTTCTAGTCCCTGGAAACATGGGAGAGTATTATGTTTGGCAGTTTAACAACTTCTGACACATGATTATTTTGGAGAGGTGCTTGTTTGAAATATCAATGCATGCCTGCTAAGTCATGTCCGACTCTTTGTGACTCTGTGGACTGCAGCCCACCAGGCTCCTCTGTCCATGGGTTTCTCCCCAAGCAAGAATATTGGAGGGGGTTGCCATGCCCTCCTCTGGGGATCTTTCTGACCCAGGGATCAAACCCACATCTCTTAAGACTCCTGCATTTTTACCACTTTGTCTTTACCACTGGCACCACCTGGCCCCAAAATACCAATATCTTCTCTCAAGTCTTAGATACAGTGGTTAGCCCAAGCTAATTGGAAGCAGCAACAGTGACCTGGAGCAGAATATGGATGTTGGAACCAAATAAAAGGCATCTAGCTGAATGTCAAGGCATACAGAGCAATGCCCTTTTGGTAAAACTTCCATTTCCTATCACATGGTGAAATCATACCAAAGGAAACATGTTTACCATGTGCTGCTTTTCATACTTTAAAATACCAGATATAAAATGCTACCTCAAGGAGCTCTTAATGTACACTGAAAAATAAAACCACAAAATGTTAATGATTAAAATAAGCATTAACAAGTTTTCACTACTTTCTTTGCCAGAAACAAGTCCTTTGAAAACCTCTACTTTTACAGAGCTTCCCTGGCACTTTTTACAGAATTATAAGATTACAACATTTTAAAATATTGATTCTTGACTTCTTCCAGAGAATACCTCCACAAACTGATTCAAACTTAATCATCATCTTTGAAAGTGAAAGTTGCTCAGTCATGTCTGACTTTTTGTGACCCCGTGGACTATACAGTCCATGAAATTCTCCAGGTCAATGTTTAAATTAATGTCTGAATGTCATGGTTGACTACTGTTGGGACACTGCTCGTGTGCAAAAATTCCCTCTTGATGGAACTCACTATCTAGATTCTACATTCTAACCTAATTTTGCCATTGAAGTGAAACTAACTCTTGGGTGTTCCTGATAAAGAACAAGACAGAAGGCGATGGTAAAAGATGTTTTGCCACTTTTGCTCCTTTGCTTCTTAATATTCCATATGTACATTTCATTGAGCCAATCTGAATTCTTGAAAGACAGTCAATAGCATGGAGGAGCATCCAATCTAACACTAAATGCATGTGAGCAAAAAAGTAAATCATTTTTTTGTGATTAACAATTGTAGTAATCATCAACTGGAAAGACTCTAAAGCTAAGAAAATTATGTAAGTGTGTGTGTGTGTGTGTGTGTGTGTGTAAAATACACTTGTGTATGTTAATTTTTAACCTGACATTTTCTCAAAAGTAAATAAAATGGGGGTTGGAATACCCTAAAAGGGGCTACTGAACATCAGCTGAATAAATCCTAATATTTAAGATGCAGAATAACAGTCATCTTGGAAATGTTGAAATAACAGATTGAATGTGAAATTTTATAATTTGACTTAATTGACACATCATCTTCTGCTAGCTGATAGCTAGTTTCAGAAATATGACATAAGCAAGTAACATTTATGTAAGAATAGATTAGTCCAGAAGAGCTTCCCTCGCTTGCGTCCATGCAGTCTGTTGGCCCTTCATGTTCATAAAAGGCTAGTCTCTCCACTGGGAGAAGAGGTCCGCTTGTCTTCTCCTGCATGAGAATTTGTAAGGGTAAAAGCAGATGACACAGCTCAGTCTTCTGGTGGTTGCTAAATTCAATTTCTTAGATGTTGACCTGGGCAAATAATGCTCTTCCCTCTGTCTTTTCCTCCAGAATAGAAAGGTGTTTGGGGAGAGCACCTCCCCAGTCCCCAGTTTCAGTGCATTAGCATCATCCTGAGAAGTTAATTCAGAAAACTAACACATTGCATCGCCCCTTTCCTGCCTATAGGGCACCACTTAGGTGAACGGACATCAGCACCCAAGACCCAGAAAGGGGCTGTCCCCAGAGGAGGTGAGGATCCCTGGGGAAGCTCTCTTCAAGTGGCCTGCTAGATGATGCTACAATTCCACGCATTCTGCTGAACCTGCTAGCTCAACATGTTACATAACATACTTGCTTCAGAGCCCTGGAGCCCTAGTCAACGAGAAGACCTTGCTCTCTGGCGTGGTCTGGGAGAGGCCACAGTCATAACAGACCACAGGTATTGTCTTGCTGTTTGCTTGGCACTGGTGCTACAACATTTACAAAGCTAACTATTTCACCCTGGCCAGGTCCCATTGAGATGATAAATAACATCTTTTCCCCTCAGTTGAGTCAGTCCCAGAACCAGTAGTACAAGCTCATGCTGCTAAAGAGAGGTGGAGCTTAGCCCTCAATACAAAAGCTGGACTCCAGGGTTGCCCAGCTGGCCACAAAGCGTCCTCTGGAAGCATCGAGGGTGCTCTTTCACAAGGAGGGAGGGAGCATTCCACATGCTCTTCTGGGAGCCAAAGACACGTGGGCTCCTCATCCCAGGTGCAGACAGGAGTTGGGGCAAACTCTTTAACACTGAAGGCATCATGTCTACAGCAGAGGTATTTCCTTTTGGAAGAAAGAGTTGTCCTTTGTGTGATAGCTGCAGAGGGAGCTGTGCACGGGCAAGAAAGGTGCAGCAGCCCTCTGACACACCCACAGGCAGAGCAGAGAGGTCCTCCTCCAGGATTCACATCTGCCCTGGACAGATGGCCACGAGCTGTCTATTAGAATTACTCTCCACTGGCACTTCATGTTAATAAAATCTCCTTTTGGTTCATTCTCACTGAAGCAAGCACACGTTCTGAGGAGGAATTTTCCCAAATAAATATTTTCCAACTGGAGGAGTTTAACGTCAATGCAAAGGAATGCTACATCTTTTTGCCCTGGGGCTCTGACACAAGCCCAGATTGTGTTCCATCAGAAATAGTTTCTGCGGATCCTCCCTTCTATTTCTTTTTGGAATTGCACTCCCCAGGCTGCCTGAGGCAAAGCAACAGGTTTGAATCTAGTCTGTATTCACACCCATAGTCATCAGAGAGATGCGCCTGTCCTGCCACAGCTATCTCAGCGCCGCCTCGTGTCACCTCCTCTCCAAGGTCAGGAGTGTTTGGTGAGCCCCCGAGTATCTGCTGCCTCGGGTGCCACTTCTGACACAGTGCACTGTAGTCAGGGCATGCCCAGGTCCCACTGCCTCAGGCAGAGCGGCAAGTTCCCCCACCCTCAGACCCTAGAACAGAGTGGCACTCAAAAACTGGTAAATGGAGGAACAAGGTAAATAAGCTACAACACCTTCATCTAAAAAGCAGAAGAAAAACACACAGGAGAAAATTTGTATTAGAACTAAATCAGAGAGCCTGAAGGCTTTAGAAAGATATTCAGATAATCTTAGTATAACCTTCCTGGTTTACATTAGCCTCTGCTTTGAATCTTACCTGGGGGGGGAAAAAGCCTAGATGGCAGTTTAATATAAATATGGATAATAATAGCAGAAATCA
Organism: Aepyceros melampus; assembly: GCA_006408695.1. Lineage (NCBI taxonomy): Eukaryota > Metazoa > Chordata > Mammalia > Artiodactyla > Bovidae > Aepyceros > Aepyceros melampus. The sequence goes on from SJXQ01009884.1 coordinate 60,637, forward strand.
TTTAATAAATGTTCAAAAAATGCAACATATCATTTTCCTATACAGAAAAGTTTACAAAACATTTAGTTGGTAATGCTTATATGTATTATATCTAGCCATAAAGATAACCTTTATTTTATATTGTACTGTAATACTATGTTTTTAAACATGGGGATGGGATAGGCCACAAATGTTTGTTTCCTCAGCTTCAAAGGAAATTTTATAGTATTCTGGCTAATATATAGGTGCTTTGTTTACTCTAGTTTTGTTTTGTATTTAATCTGATTTCTTATAAAAATAAAAAACTAAATATATAACTCTCTTCTCATTAAATCAAAATTTAACTACAGGCCTCTGTGGAAAATATTAAAAACTGATTAAAATTGAACATATTGCAAAAAAATGGCTGAGAAGGAGTTATAACAATGAAAAGGAAGACATTTTATTTACAATTTCACAACATTTTAGACCCAGCGGCTCTGACGGCAAGGCTGGCTCTCTTCGAGTGATTGGGCATGTACCTGCCCATGTGTCTGGGGCACCGTGTGAGCTGCGGCTCGGCCTGAGCTGTCCTGGAAGGGAGGGACCTTGTGTCCACCCCTCTACCCAGTGTACCCCTCTGCTGCTTCCTCCCCAAACATCTGTGTTCACAAAGAGCGTGCAGTGCATCTCACCCACCAGAAGCTGTAACTGCAGCTCTTGGATCTAAAAAGGTTTATGCCCTCCCAAGGAGTAGCTCCAGTGCAAGACCCTCTGACCAGGCCCCCTGAGAAGTGGCCTTCTGCACAGTATAACTGTAAACTCATAAGCTCCCAGACATTGCTGCAACCAGAGTCACCTACATTCCTGTGTACTTCAAGAGAAAAATGAAATACTTAAAAAATCTTTTAAAAAATTGCATATTTCACCCATAGCAGGCTTTTGATAAATGAGTTTGAATATAGAATAAATATTTATGCAGTACTTTTTATTTGCATTCTTTAAATGTTCACCCACCATCTTATCTGGACTTCCCTGAAGCATCTGCCTACAATGCGGGAGACCTGGGTTCAGTCCCTGGGTCGGGAAGATCTCCAGGAGAAGGAAATGGCACCCCACTCCAGTATTCTTGCCTGGAAAATCCCATGGATGGAGGAGCCTGGTGGGCTACAGTCATGGGGTCGCAGAGTCAGACATGACTGAGCAACTTCACTCACTCATTCACTCACTCACCATCTTATTTATCACAAATCCTGTGCTCCAACCCCTCTTCTCTGGATCTTTATGCCTCAGAATAGTTCAGGGTTTAGCTTCCCACTTGAGGGACATTGAGGGTCTGTCTCTCCTTATCTCACCCTCAGGACTTATTGTTTGCTTTGCTACCATGATATCATATCAACATTTGGATGATCTGCATAAGTCTGTGAACCAATATTTTCCAAAGGACCAATGCATCATGTTCAAAATCAAGCATGGGTAAGGGGTGTTTTCCAAGTACCATACAGACCAATGAAGTAACAAGTAGCAGAATATGAAGAGTTCATTGATACCATATCAGTTTCCATGTTATATCTAAATTCTAAGAAATTACTACTTGTTAAACTTTATGTGACATCAAAGGAGAATATCCATGATTATCTGAAAAGTCTAATAATATATTTACTCATTTTTGAACTACAGATCTGACTCAGGCTTTATTTTCTTCAACTATATTTACATACTACAAAATATTGAATGCAGAAGCAGATATTAAAATCATCTGCCTTTTATTAAGCCAGACATTATAAAGATCTGCAAAAATGTAAAGTGGTGTCACTAAATCCTCACAAAATCCTTCAGTTTTGAATAATTTTGTTGTTGTTCAGTTGGTAAGTTGTGTCCAACTCTTTATGACCCCATAGACTGCAGTATGCCAGGCTCCCCTGTCCTTCACCATCTTCTGGAGCTTGCTCATACTCATGTCCATTGAGTCAGTGATGCCATCCAACCATTTCATACTCTGTTGCCCCCTTCTCCTCTTGCCCTCAATCTTTCCCAGCATCAAGGTCTCTTCAAATGAGTCAGCTCTTCACATCAGGTGGCCAAAGTACTGGAGCTTTAGCTTCAGTCATTCCAATGAATACTAAGGACTGATTCAATATGCCAGCAAATCTGGAAAACTCAGCAGTGGCCACAGGACTGGAAAAGGTCAGTTTTCATTCCAATTCCAAAGAAAGGCAATGCCAAAGAATGCTCAAACTACCGCACAATTGCACTCATCTCACACGCTAGTAAAGTAATGCTCAAAATTCTCCAAGCCAGACTTCGGCAATACATGAACCGTGAACTCCCTGATGTTCAAGCTGGTTTTAGAAAAGGCAGAGGAACCAGAGATCAAATTGCCAACATCCACTGGATCATGGAAAAAGCAAGAGAGTTCCAGAAAAACATCTATTTCTGCTTTATTGACTATGCCAAAGCCTTTGACTGTGTGGATCACAATAAACTGTGGAAAATTCTGAAAGAGATGGGAATACCAGACCACCTAACCTGCCTCTTGAGAAATCTGTATGCAGGTCAGGAAGCAACAGTTAGAACTGGACATGGAACAACAGACTGGTTCCAAA
>SJXQ01009884.1:63224-117918 GCA_006408695.1 Aepyceros melampus
ATCACAATAAACTGTGGAAAATTCTGAAAGAAATGGGAATACCAGGCCACCTGAGCTGCCTCTTGAGAAATCTGTATGCAGGTCAGGAAGCAACAGTTAGAACTGGACATGGAACAACAGACTGGTTCCAAATAGGAAAAGGAGTACGTCAAGGCTGTATATTGTCACCCTGCTTATTTAACTTCTATGCAGAGTACATCATGAGAAATGCTGGACTGGAGGAAGCACAAGCTGGAATCAAGATTGCCAGGAGAAATATCGGTAACCTCAGATACGCAGATGACACCACCCTTATGGCAGAAAGTGAAGAAGAACTAAAAAGCCTCTTGATGAAAGTGAAAGAGGAGAGTGAAAAAGTTGGCTTAAAGCTCAACATTCAGAAAACGAAGATCATGGCATCCAGTCCCATCGCTTTATGGCAAATAGATGGGAAAACAGTGGAAACAGTGTCAGACTTTATTTTTTTGGGCTCCAAATCACTGCAGATGGTGATTGCAGCCATGAAATTAAAAGATGCTTACTCCTTGGAAGAAAAGCTATGACCAACCTAGACAGCATATTAAAAAGCAGAGACGTTACTTTGTCAACAAAGGTCTGTCTAGTCAAGGCTGTGGTTTTTCCAGTAGTCATGTATGGATGTGAGATTTAGACTGTAAAGAAAGCTGAGCACCAAAGAAGTGATGCTTTTGGACTGTGGTGTTGGAGAAGACTCTGGAGAGTCCTTTGGACTGCAAGGAGATCCAACCAGTCCATCCTAAAGGAGACCAGCCTGTATATTCATTGGAAGGACTGATGTTGAAGCTGAAACTCCAATCCTTTGGCCACCTGATGCGAAGAGCTGATTCATTTGAAAAGACCCTGATGCTGGGAAAGATTGAGGGCATGAGGAGAAGGGGATGACAGAGGATGAGATGGTTGGGTGGCATCACCGACTCAGTGGACACGAGTTTGGATGAACTCTGGGAGTTGGTGATGCACAGGGAGGCCTGGCGTGCTGCGGTTCATGGGGTCGCAGAGTCGGACATGACTGAGCAACTGAACTGAAGAGGCTCTTTAGTTCCTCTTTGCTTTCTGCCATTAATTTGGTATCATCTGCATATCTGAGATTGTTGATGTTTCTCTCAGCAGTATTGATTTCAGCTTGTGATTCATCCAGCCCAGTATTTCACATGATGTACTCTGCATGTAAGTTAAATAAGCAGGGTGACAATGTACAGCCTTGAGGTACTCCTTTCCCAATTTTGAACCAGTCTGTTGTTCCGTGTCCAGTTCTAACATGATTAGTGGTAAAAACGCATTGTAACCACAAACATTTAATTGATATTTAGAAAAAAGCAGCATTATCAGAATGAGCTGATCATTCTGTTGGATTTTGGTGCCTTGCTGCTAATTTTTCTATTTTTGCCTTGCTTTTCCATTCTCTGATTCCCTTGCTTTGGTTCCCAAAACATCTCCCACCAAGTATTAAAGCTGAAAGATGTGGATAAAGATAGCCTTAAGTAATTCAGACAAGAGACTACATTTTGGGGAGGCATGTGCTTTAATTATCAGATTACTCCGTTAACTGCAGAAATAATTTTTTTCTACTTGCTGTAAATTGGTCAAAAAGAGGATTAGAGATTCACCAGAAATACAGGCCATAGTGGAAACCAGAGAAAGAGAATAATCAGTCAGTACTCTTGCTCTCAGAAGGCTGATCAAATGCTGCTTTCTTATTGGTGACCATCACTTATTGGTGACCGTGTTAAATCAGAAGTCATTTATGGGAAAAAGTCATTTGTGTTTCTGTGTCTATTTATCCTGTGTCTTGGTGAATTGGAAAGCTCTTTGGAACCTTTCTAGACAGAGCAATCACATTTTTTTTGCAGATGTAGTAACTGTCTCCAACTTCTCAATGAAGGGATGAAGTATGAAAACCAAACAGAAAACAGAAGAGAATTAAAGGGTCATCAAAAAAGAAGGAAAAATTGAAGAAATACACGAGTGTATTTAAGTTCATAAAATCAGAATTTTCCGTGCCTCTCACCCAATGCTTCTTCATTTTCTGAACTAATACTAGGGAAAGATTTAATCAGTAAATTTGAATAAGATGAAGTCCATGGAGGAATGCAGAATAAAAATAGAAAATCAAAATTAAGGAATGTGGAGAAGCCAAGTAAGCAGGGAAAAAATGAAGTCAAATGACTGGGAAGAATAAGTGGAAAATACTCAGTATGCCAGAAGCCTTAGAAAAACACAACCCTTTTCAGAGGACATTGAATTAAAACCCAACGTGTCTTTTTGGTAAGTTAACTGAAAAAAAAATGGTTGAAACCCTTTGATTTAAAGTGAGCATTTAATATTAACACACAGGACAAAAAACTTTGAAGAGGAAAACCACAGAAAGGTTAAAAAAATCAGGCATTCCGTATATATTTTTAGGCTCACTAATTAACTAACGATAAAAGACACCCCCCTGTTTAAGCTGATGTATAATTAAGGTATCCAAGTACAAAGAATTCATCTCTGAAGCTAAATTGAATGTAGGAGGCAAAACCTGAGATTTTTGCAGGTACTCTTTAAAAAAAAACAAAACAAACTTCTGAAAGTATTCTCTATTCTTGGAGTAAATCATTGAGAAGCTTCCATAGGTAAAGCACTCCAGTCAGTGGGGGATGGGTATACAGACAAATAAGATTTCTTTCAACACTAGTTTATGAAAGGCTGATCATCTAGGAAGGCTAGAATCAATGCTTCCTGAAATTTGGTTATTTCAGGCCACGCCCTGTAGTTAGTTGCCCTCTAGTTAGTGCAGAGTTGACCAATGCAAACCTCAAGGCTTTTGTTTAGGAAGAAAAGAGAAGTGAGTGGCAGGGACACAGAACATATTTTAATCCTTTTTAATCCTTTTTTAATTACGTAGAATCATCAAATGAGCACAGGCGACCTCGCTGAACGGGAATGCAGTCACGCTCGCGGGGCTTAGCATCAGTCCGTTTGATCTGGTACCCCGTGGCCTCGGGCTGTTGTGCTTTCTACCATCCAGTGTTATTAGTGATTGTGTTTTAATGAGTCCCCTCTTCTCAATTTAAAAAACCTGTTCATGTGAAATGTTAAGCGCTTTTTAACCCTCGCCGCAACCTCTGTGAGCTCCGTCCCGTTCTTAGACGTGTCCTGTCACTTGGTGGCATTCATGAAGCCAGTGGGCGCTCAGGATTGAAAACCCAAGTCTGTCTCTGGCATCTGATCTTGGCATTACTTTCCTGCAGGCTCTGTCACCTTTGATCTCAATTCTGAAATCCACAAAACTTGACAAATGGAAGTTCTTTTTTCATACCCTTGGTGCTCAAACTCAGTCTGTGGTGAAACCTGGCCTGAAGTGGCTTGGGGAATGATCCTCCCTGCTCAGTGTGGATGTTCCCAGGTTGTACTGCACTTGTGTCTGTGTAGACTGGACTCTTTCTTGCAGTGGATGTATTTTTTTTTAACTTCCTAACATCTGAAAACCTTTCAACTCAGAAGCCGTCTAGCTCTGTGGGTTTCCCGAACAGATGTGAACCTATCACCCCTTGTCACCTGACAGCTGCCAGCCCATTGACACCTCTCCTGAGCCTCCCTCTCATCCTGCTTCCCACCGCCCCACCACCACTGTGGGGTTCATCTGTGGCTCCTCATGCTGTGGACAAGGCAACTTAAGAACGTCTTTTGTTACCCCCAAAACTCAGATAGAATACCAAGGTCATGCTGATAACTTCCAGTTCCAATTCAACACCACAGGGTTCTCGCTCTTTCCCATTCCTTAACTTCCTTCTCCAAGGAGAACATCATCATTTCTTTTGTGCTTTTTTTAAAAAAAAGAAAATGTCCTTTCTATATAACCAGGATACAAACTATTTCTCCTGGTACATGCAAACGTACATGCCCATTTTAATTTAGATAATAGGTCCTTCATTTTATAATGAGGTTCACCACAAGTTGTTTTGAAATATCAGCATTTTTAATGCACTTGGATGAACAATGGTTCATCTATAAAAATTATGCAGAACATTTCAGGAATGATTTTATATATATATGTGTGTGTGTGTGTGTGTATATATATATATAAAATCTGAAGCGAAGCAGCCTGAATCATTGTGTTAATCATCTAAGGCCAGGTAAATGTGTATCGAGTAAGTGTTGGAAGGTCATTGCTGAGATGCTACACTTCTCTTCCTTTTTGGACTATTTCCCTTAGGAGAAAAGGGAAAAGCAGAATTATTGATTAATTAAAGATTTATTGGAGGCCTTCAATATACTACTCAGTTAGAATGAGGAAAGTGAGGGATGGGTTAAGACTTTAATATTTTATTCTGACTTTTCTGGAAATGGAGAAGGGGGCAGGGGGCATTGGGCAGAAGAGGTTCTGCAGATGAGCCTCAAAAGTGGGTTCTTTTATTTCCAGTCTCACTTGGTGAGGACAGGAAAGGAAGAAACCAGAACTGGGCTAGAAGTGTTAGAATGGATTTTCATTGTGTTAATCATCTAAGGCCAGGTAAATGTGTATCGAGTAAGTGTTGGAAGGTCATTGCTGAGATGCTACACTTCTCTTCCTTTTTGGACTATTTCCCTTAGGAGAAAAGGGAAAAGCAGAATTATTGATTAATTAAAGATTTATTGGAGGCCTTCAATATACTACTCAGTTAGAATGAGGAAAGTGAGGGATGGGTTAAGACTTTAATATTTTATTCTGACTTTTCTGGAAATGGAGAAGGGGGCAGGGGGCATTGGGCAGAAGAGGTTCTGCAGATGAGCCTCAAAAGTGGGTTCTTTTATTTCCAGTCTCACTTGGTGAGGACAGGAAAGGAAGAAACCAGAACTGGGCTAGAAGTGTTAGAATGGATTTGCTTCTGAACCTCTAATTTGCTGCCTCATCATAGGCAGAAGAAAGTGGAGAGTTTGGAGGTGAGCCCTGCTTCCTTCTCTCCAGGCCTGGCCCTGAGGTGGTCCATTTCCTAGCGGCCTGCAAGGGACATGGGGCATCGGGCAGGCCTATCCGATCGTGAGGGAGTTGGGCCGGACCTGTAAGTATCACAGAGGACAGAAGAAGAACTACCATTCACTAACACTTGGCTCTGTATCAGGCTCTGTACATGTTGTCACATGTTGTCTTTACAAAAATGGATGTTTCATCCCTGTTTTACAGATTAACGCAGCTGAGACCCAGAAGTTAAGAAGCTTAAGAAGGGTTTCCCACCCCCAACAAGGGCGGAGTTGAGGCTAAAGCACAGTTCTGTCCCCAGAGCTCCTGTCCTTGCTGTCACATCCTTGCTGGATTTACAGCAGGGTGGGGCTTGGGGGCAAGACCAATCAGGGAACCACTGGGGTCACATGGCAGCCAGGGAAGGGGCTCGGGGTCTCCTCTCTCACGTGGCCTGGTATCTTTTCTCTCACTGTGCCACCACTCCACTGCTGAGGGCACCTGTGAGCTGGCTTCTTGGGCACCTCCCAAGTCCTGTGTCTCAGTCAGACCCAGGGTCTGCGGCTGCTTCCTGGTCCTGAGAGAAACATGTTTGAAGAAAGTCTTAGGAAGCAGTCGACCCACAGTAGGTGAATGTCTGTGGAATGAATGGGTTTGCTTCCTTCTGGAAACCCCTGTGAACAGGAGTGGATTTACACGTTCTTCTAGTTTTCTACTTGGCAGTTTTCCCACAGGGTTTATTTGAAAACAAATTCCGATTATATCCCAGGTCACTTTTATTCTGCCACTGGGAACACTAGGGATGTATTTGTGCGGAGGAAAAAAACACAGCTTTCGAGGTTGCCTCTTGGAATAAATGCTCCTTTTCTATTCTAATTAAATTCTTTTCTTAAGCTTGCTATTTCAGAGGATAAAGATTTAACTAGAGACTGCAGGGTTACTTAATGTTTTCTTCCCAGCCAGTCACTGGGCTACCATACTGCTGCTGCTAAGTCGCTTCAGCCGTGTCCAACTCTGTGCGACCCCATAGACGGCAGCCCACTAGGCTCCCCTGTCCCTGGGATTCTCCAGGCAAGAACACTGGAGTGGGTTGCCATTTCCTTCTCCAATGCAGGAAAATGAAAAGTGAAAGGGAAGTCGCTCAGTCGTGTCCGACTCTTAGCGACCCATGGACTGCAGCCCACCAGGCTCCTCCATCCATGGGATTTTCCAGGCAAGAGTACTGGAGTAGGGTGCCATCGCCTTCTCTGGGGCTACCATGAGAACCCTTTATTATTCCATCTGTTAGGGTATAAAATCACGGAACATTTTTCATCTGTTAATAGGGAGAGATAATGCGTGTGAGAAAACTTCATATATGTTCCTACGAAAGGAGCTTCCTGTGCGCCTGGCTAACACAATGAGAGAAGTTAATCTTCTGCCGGAGAACTTGCTTAACCGCCCTTCGGTGAGATTGGTTCAGACCTGGTAAGTACATAGTGTGGGACAGATGAGTCTACCCAGAATGCTCAGAACATTTGACATTGGGACCATTCTCCCTAAAAGTACACATACTGCTTCCTGTGGGTATGACTCATTCAGGATAGCTGGGTTTCTTAGGTAATTAAAGGGCTTTTTCTTTTTTTTAACTGATACGACAATGTGTAATTATCCTAAGGAAAATGCTTTTCAGCTGTATGAGACACTTCTTTGACTTTTCAATTTTTTTCTGGTTGTAAATCTGAATTTCAGGTAATTGAGAGTTTTAAGTTTTTTTCTTTTTGATGCAGACCATTTTAAAAGTCGGTTGAATTTGTTACAGCATTGCTTCTGTTGCATGTTTTAGGTTTTTGGCCCTGAGTCATGTGGAATCTTAGCTCCCCGACCAGGGACTGAACCCACACCCCCTACATTGGAAGGCAAAGTCTTAACCGCTGGACCGCTAGTGAAGTCCCAAGTTTTTCTGAGGGAGAGAGGTGGTGGTGGAGAAATCTCAAGACAGTGTATAATTGTCCTAAGGGAAATAGCTTCTCAACTGTACCAGACACTTTCTTGACTTAAAATTTTTTCGGTTATAAATGTGATTTTTCATTGGAAAAAAAAATAGGGAAGTGAAGAAAATTATGGAAAGAATACCAATGCAGTGGCCCCTGTGAGCAGGTCTCCCAATTCTTTCTTTGACTAGGGGAATGTTGTTACTTTGATCCATCTCCATCATGGTTTTTTCTGTTTTTCCTTTTAAAAAAGTTTTTGGAAGATCATACTTATTTTAGGACAAATTAAGGCATTTGAAGGGGAGCGTCCCAAATGAAAAGGATCAGCCACCTGCTGTGCTACGTCTGCCCCATGAAAAGTCTGAAAAATCTTAACAGGAGAACTTAATGTGATGCTTAAAGCACATGCTGTCTAATTGAGGAAGTTGAGTTTGTGACTGAACTGCCCACTCGGTAGGCAGAGTGTGAGGCAGTGGCTGAATGGTAGGAGGGAAGACCAGGTGGTGTATTTTTAGAAGGGGATTTACGTGGAAATGCTTGCGTGTCTCCTCTGTATTCTCCAAGCAGAGAGCAAGTCCCCATGGAGAAAGCTGAAGGAGTGCGTGAGGCCAGATACAAGAAGAGTGGAGCCATTCATTAGTTGGTGGCCAGAGGGTTAATGGAGACCGGGCTACTGGAGGATGGCCATTTACCAGTCATTCCTCAGTAATGCTGGTTATAGTACATTCTTAGGGTTGAGAATGAGTCATCTGAGAAGCAGTCTATGGGTGGTCTTAGAGGTACAGTATTCAGTCCCTCTCTCAGGCAGCCATGGCTGGCACAGTGGACCCAGGACCCAGGATAGCTCAGAGAGGCAGCGACCTTGGCTTCCATCTCAGAGTCAGTTGGATTTTGCCCTGAACTCATAGCTTGTTTTAGAAGCAGCAAGTATTATGCTTGCTTGCTTGCATGAGACTTTCTTATTGCTCTTGAGACCATGATAAGAGATTTTCCACCATGAAGTATATAAGCACTATTAGGAGCCTGCTACTGGGCTGGAAATTCTGGGTAGGCTGGCTGTCTTTCAATATTACTGTATCACCCCAATCTCGGAATCCAGTTCAGGAGCATGCGTCGTCTTGATCTGCCGTTTCCTTTTCTTTTCGAAAGCGAATCTTACGTATACTGGGCCGTGAAACTCACCTGAGTCAGTGTGTTCTCCATGTCTTCTTGACTTGCAGGCTGAGAAGCTCAGCAAATCTTTGACCTCTTTCCACTTATAACATCTTTTTAAATGACATCCCCTTCCGTAAGGATGGTGTGCCAGCCTGAAAATCTGCTGACATGTGGCAGGCCTGAGGGCATCACTGTGGATGGCTGCCTGTGGCCTCTTAGGATGGCTTGACCTAATGATTTTAACAATGTTTAATTCATAGCCTTAAATGCTCAGAAACCATATTAAAAAATTATCCTGAGATGAACATGCTTTAGTATCATTGTCACAAAGTTCAGGTGAGGCTGATTAATAAGACGTCATTCCTGTTTATGTGTTTATAAGCTAAACAGTCATGTTTAGTTGTTGGCATGCCCTCATCCTCTATCCAAAGCAGAAGAGTAGGATTAGTAGTAATTAGTTACTAAAAATAATTAGGATAAGGGGTAATTTGTTCAGACATGTTCAGACCCAAAGCAGAGCTCACCTCTAAGTAATTGGAATCTCTGAATGGCGTTATATCCTCCATTCTCCAGATCTATATTGGACACGTTATAGTCAGCTGGCGCTGACTGAGATATGTTGGTATTCCTAATCAACAACAGGACCTGTTTCAAAGGGCCTAAAAGAGGCATAGATGGGGAAACAGTGAAAACAGTGACAGACTTTATTTTGGGGGGGCTCCAAAATCACTGCAGATGGTGACTGCAGCCATGAAATTAAAAGACGCTTGCTCCTTGGAAGGAAAGTTATGACCAACCTAGACAGCATATTAAAAAGCAGAGACATTACTTTGTCAACAAAGGTCCGTCTCGTCAAGGCTATGGTTTTTCCAGTAGTCACGTATGGATGTGAGAGTTGGACTATAAAGAAAGCTGAGTGCCGAAGAATTGATGCTTTTGAACTGTGGTGTTGGGGAAGACTCTTGAGAGTCCCTTGGACTGCAAGGAGATCCAACCAGTCCATCCTAAAGGAAATCAGTCCTGAATATTTGTTGGAAGGACTGATGTTGAAGCTGAAACTCCAATACTTTGGCCACCTGATGCAAAGAACTGACTCATTTGAAAGACTCTGACTCTTGGAAAGGTTGAAGATGGGAGGAGAAGGGGACGACAGAGGATGAGCTGGTTGGATGGCATCACTGACTCAATGGAGTTTAGGTAAACTCCCAGAGTTGGTGATGGACAGGGAGGCCTGGTATGCTGCAGTCCATGGGATCTCAAAGAGTTGGACACGACTGAGCGACTGAACTGAGAAGAGGCATTCTTTCTCCTCCGTGTACATGTTGATGAATTTAGGTTAACTCTGAGAAGGAATCTTCTTTATTTCTGATTCTAACTTCTTAGCATCCTTTTCAGGATCACACACTTGCTTATTAAATATTCTATGCACTTTTTTTTTTGGTAATCAAACTATAGACTTGTGTCCCAGTTAGGATATGTGTATTAGCAAGTTAGCAGAAAATCCAATTAAGCCTGACTGAAGCAATAAATGGTGACTAAGATCCTCCCATAGGATGAGCTTTTGGAGTTGGTGTAATTCAGAGAGTCACGAGATTTTCAAGGTCCTACTTTCCATGGGGTTGACTTCATTCAGTTGTGTCTGACTCTTTGCGACTCCGTAGACTGTAGCAGGCCAGGTTTCCCTGTCCATCACCAACTCCTGGAGCTTGTTCAAACTCATGTCCATCGAGTTGGTGATGCCATCCAACCATCTTGTCCTCTGTCCTGACTGGATTTTCTCCTGGTGACAGAATAGCTGCAGCAGTTCCAGGCTTTACATCCATGCACCTCTCTCCCAAAGACCACCAGCAAATCTGCTCTCATTTTAGTGGCCTGAATTGAGGCTCGAGTCTTGAGCCAACCCCCTGAGTTCAAGGGAATGCAATGCAGTGACAGGCTTAGACCAGGACTATCAGACTAATTAGGAATTAGTGACAAGAGGAATAGGATTACCCAGAGGAAAACTTGCCACTCAGGAGCTCTGCATAGTATCAGCTTCTCCTGAAGCACTTGGGTTCCATGGGAGAGCGAGGGGATTGGATGGATACCTGGGTGGAAATTTAAGGTATTCTAAGCCTTATGACCATCTGACTCATTGGAAAAGACCCTGAAGTTGGGAGGGATTTGGGGCAGGAGGAGAAGGGGATGACCGAGGATGAGGTGGCTGGATGGCATCACAGACTCAATGGACGTGAGTCTGAGTGAACTGCGAGAGTTGGTGATGGACAGGGAGGCGTGGCGTGCTGCGCTTCATGGGGTCGCAAAGAGTCAGACACAACTGAGCGACTGAATTGAACTGAAGAAAAGGGACAGAGAATTCTTCTGACAGACATCAGAAGGGGGACAGAGAATGCCCCCTCAGCTAGTCTTATCAGGGCCTTATATACTTTTTTCAGACCCACTCCACATCTTAAATTAACAAGATTAGAGAAAACAATAGAAATATCTTACCAGACCCACTCCTGTAATATACATTTCAAGATAACAGGATTAGTCAGAAGGTTTTTATTTAGGAGAAACATGATACAACAAGGTACCTTGTTATATAAACTAAGACAAAGGAAAATAAAAAAGAATGTCCTTTTCTCCTTGAGAGCCCCAGACCCCCTTTTCCTTCTCTAGGGCTCTGGACCCCTTTCTCCTCCTCGGGAACCCTGGACTTCTTATCAATCTATCTAGGAATTGACTCTCTCATTCCCCCCTTTTCTTTTAGGAGAATTATGTTGCCAAGGGAAAGGGGCATCATTTTCATTCCATAACTACTTCCTGCTATTGAGGGGCATCTTCCCTAAATTGTTGAGGGAACGTATTCTCATACTGAGGGTTTCTGATCCAGGGGCCCCAGGTAATAGTTGGAGGATGCTTTGGCACTCATAGGAGCCTAGACAACCACTTGTAACTTAAAAACTTTCAAACAGAAACAAACACTGTTTTACAGAGTACAGATGTAAGGCAAAATAGTCATTTGGACTTCTTATCAATCTATCTAGGAATTGACTCTCTCATTCCCCCCTTTTCTTTTAGGAGAATTATGTTGCCAAGGGAAAGGGGCATCATTTTCATTCCATAACTACTTCCTGCTATTGAGGGGCATCTTCCCTAAATTGTTGAGGGAACGTATTCTCATACTGAGGGTTTCTGATCCAGGGGCCCCAGGTAATAGTTGGAGGATGCTTTGGCACTCATAGGAGCCTAGACAACCACTTGTAACTTAAAAACTTTCAAACAGAAACAAACACTGTTTTACAGAGTACAGATGTAAGGCAAAATAGTCATTAAACCAAGTTAAACCTAATCAAAATTAAGAGTTACATTATGTTCATAGTTACATCAGTTCATCTTAGCACTGTTAGATGTCATCACAGAGTTTAAAAAGTCCTTTCCTTGAAGTGGAGAAACCCACCACAGGAAGTATTCAATTAATGAGGAAGGGAGTGCTCCACAGATCCAGTAATTATGTCGATTGTGTAATGCGGCACAGTAATGAACCCAGGGAGGGAAGGCACTGTCTTGAGGGTCACACAGCAGACTCAAGACTTTTGGAGTCAGCAGAAGCAAACCCACATAGATTCTCAGGTCTGTCATGGTTCCTGGATCAAACAGCAGCTTGTTTGACTCAAAGGTTGGGTCAGGAGTTAATCGCCCAATCATGTCTGCTGAAAAGCTAAAAGCTGAGTCACATAGTTAATTTTAAGGCTTCAGGATCTATAACAGTATCTGTGCACAAAAGCAGTCTATCATAGAGACAGTCCCTTCTTCTTAGGGGCAGTTTGAGCCCTCATTAAGGCTATGGGTAGAACTTTAAACCAACTGTCTTGTGTTTCCTGAGTTAGCTTACACAGATGTCTTTTAATAATGTCATTAGCCTTTTCAATCTTTCCTGAAGATTGGGGTCTCCAGGAATAGTAAAAGGGATATTCTATTCCTAGATCTTTTGACACCACTTGAGTTACAGCAGCTTTAAAGACGGAGCCATTGTCCTCTGAACTTTAGAGTTTAAGATCCCACTTATATCATAAGAAGTCAGTACAGTAAGATTTTGCCCATTAGTAAACTTATGAGCTTTAGGCATTAGCAAAACAATAGTAACAATTATCCTTAAGCCATGTGGCCATAGTCTTTTTTAAGTAACAAGTTAAACTCTGATCCTGTATGCAAGCTCAAAGTTGAAGCCTATAAGAGAGCAGTTTGAAGAGCCTTAAAAAGCCTTGATTCTCTGGGGACCTAACAAGATTGTTGGTTTGGGCCTACTGAGCCTCAGTCATAAGTATATAAAGGCTGGGCAAGTTCCTCATAACCCAGAATCCAAATGCAGCAATAGCCTGTAATACCCAAGAATTTTCTCAATTGTCTTAAAGTCGTATTTGGTTCATTTAGGAATTTCGGACAATAAAGTATAAGGATTAGACACTTACTATTTGTATATCTTGACCAAGTCTCCATTTATCATTTGACTTTTTTACACCCAAAATAGGAGTTTGTATGGACTGTTACAGGGAATTAATAGCCCCTGCCCCTTTAAATTCTCAATGATGGGTTTTAGCCCTTCCTTAACACCTAAGGCTTTAATGGATAGTGCTTTTGATGTGAAAATAGGTGAGGGTCTTTGAGCTTGATAAAGACAAGAACAGCATTTTGTGCTCAATCCAGTTATTTCATCTGCCCACACTTTAGGATTTACATTTTATTAAATTAATGAGAGAGAAAGGGAAGGCTCCATATTCATGAATAAAGAGGTCTGGACCTTGCTCCCTATATCCTTCCCCAGAAGGGGTGAGGGAGACTCTGGCCGATCAGAAACTCGTAAGAAAACAACAGATTCCCAGTTGTAGCTTAAAGGATGAGTGAAATAATAGCGTTTGGCTCATCCTTACAGTCCCATTGCAGTAGTGGATTGGGAGGAAAGCAAACGAGGGGCTTCAGTGTGCAGAGAAAGTTGCTCCAGTGTCCAAAAAAACCCCAACTGATTGGCCCCCCACAGTTATTAATACCCAGGGCTCCAAGGTGTAATTAGAATGGAAGATTGTGTGGGGACCCCCGGGTACTTTCAGCCGTGATTGCCTTTAGTCTGACGCCTGGGGCCTACACTTTGGAGGGCAGTCTCTCCACAGGTGTGGTTATTGTACAGACTGGACATGGAGCCAGGGGAAGCTTAGATGCCTGAGGGAAATCCCACTTGAGATACCTCTCCTTTCCACAGTAATAACAAGCCCATCCCTTTTCACCTGGGTTCCTCTGGGCACTTTTCCTCAGGCTGTTTCAGAGTGGATCTAACAGCCATTGTTGGGGCTTTAGTCTTTTGCCCGGTCTGTTTGTTTTTCCTATTTTCCTCCTTGTATTCTTTACCATGGTATATATCTGAGCCAGCTGTACAGTTTTTTTTAAGACTGATTTGATCCAAATGCCTGTTTTCATAACTTATGGCAAATATCTGGAGTTGACTGAGTGAGAAATCTATCTTTCAGATCATTCCTTCCCCTGTACTTTCTTGGTCAACATCAGTAAACTTGCAGAGAGCCTCTTGTAGTCTAGCTAGGAATGAATCAGGAGTTTTCTTCTCTCTGTGTTCTTTGTCATCGAACTTCAGTTCAGTTCAGTCACTCAGTCATGTCTGACTCTTTGTGACCCCTTGAATCACAGCACACCAGGCCTCCCTGTCCATCACCAACTCCCAGAGTCTACTCAAACTCATGTCCATTGAGTCGGTGATGCCATCCAGCCATCTCATCCTCTGTCGTCCCCTTCTCCTCCTGCCCCCAATCCCTCCCAGCATCAGGGTCTTTTCCAATGAGTCAACTTTTCATATGAGGTGGCCAAAGTATTGCACTTTCAGCTTTAGCACCAGTCCTTCCAAAGAACACCCAGGACTGTCTCCTTTAGGATGGACTGGTTGGATCTCCTTGCAGTTCAAGGGACTCGCAAGAGTCTTCCCCAATACCACAATGCAAAAGCATCAATTCTTTAGTGCTCAGCTTTCTTCACAGTCCAACTCTCACATCCATACATGACCACAGGAAAAACCATAGCCTTGACTAGATGGACCTTTGTGGACAAAGTAATGTCTCTGCTTTTGAATATACTATTTAGGTTGGTCATAACTTTCCTTTCAAGGAGTGTCTTTTAATTTCATGGCTGCAATCACCATCTGCAGTGATTTTGGAGCCCCCCAAAATAAAGTCTGACACTATTTCTACTGTTTCCCCATCTATTTCCCATGAAGTGATGGTACCGGATGCCATGATCTTTGTTTTCTGAACGTTGAGCTTTAAGCCAACATTTTCACTCTCTTCTTTCACTTTCATCAAGAGGCTCTTTAGTTTCTCTTCACTTTCTGCCATAAGGGTGGTGTCATCTGCATATCTGAGGTTATTGATATTTCTCCCGGCAATCTTGATTCCAGCTTGTGTTTCTTCCAATCCAGCGTTTCTCATGATGTACTCTGCATATAAGTTAAATAAGCAGGGTGACAATATACAGCCTTGACGTANGAGTTGACTCATTGGAAAAGACTCTGATGCTGGGAGGGATTGGGGGCAGGAGGAGAAGGAGATGACAGAGGATGAGATGGCTGGATGACATCACCGACTCAATGGACATGAGTCTGAGTGAACTCTGGGAGTTGGTGATGGACAGGGAGGCCTGGCATGCTGCGATTCATGGGGTTGCAAAGAGTTGGACACGACTGAGTGACTGAACTGAACTGAACTGAATATCCTCCAGATCTATACACAATGTTGAACATGGCAAAATTTCATTTTCTTTATGGCCGGGTGGTATTTCATTGTGTGTGTGTATCACAACTTCTTTATTCATTCATCTTTTGATGGGTGCTCATGTCTGCTTCCATATATTGGTTATTGTAAATAAAGCTGCTGTGAACATTTGGGGTTCATGAATCTTTTACAATTAGTGTTTTTGCTTCCTTTAGATATACCTGGAGTGAAATTTCTGAATCAGACAGTTTGACAGCTTCTTACAAAGTTAAGCATGCATGTCCCATTTGATAAAGCAATTTCACCCTTAGTTTTTTACCCAAAAGAAAAAATGGATATACCTCCAAAAGACTTGTATACAAATGTTTCTAGCAGTTTACTTCTAATGACCAATAACTGGAAACAACCCAATGTCCATCAATAGGTGAATGGATAAACTCCTCTCTGAGTTGAATCTGTCTTGGGACATATTGGCTGCATGTACCTGGATGACTATATCTTTCCTAGGTTGGGAAGTTTTCAGCTATTATTTCTTTTTTATAAAATTTATTTATTTATTTTATTTTTGGCTGTGCTGAGTCTTCATTGCTGTGCATGGGCTTTCTCTAGTTGTGGCAAGTGGGGGCTACTCTAGTCATGATGCCTGGGCTTCTCATTATGATGGCCTCGGCGTTTGAAGTCTTCCCTACTAGGGATCAAACAGGTTTTCTCTGCACTGCAAGGTGAATTCTTAACCACTAGATCACCATGAAAGCCCTAGTGTTTCTAATATTTGTCTCAATTGATATCCTTTGCCCTGGGTGGCAGTGATTGTTTAATTTGCCTTTTTGTGTTTTTGAGCAATATCCTCCATGTGGCTGTTTCTCTGAAAGAATTCTAAGTTAGGTGAAATGAAGGCGAACCTTTTGTTGAAATGTTTTAGGGAACCCCTAGATAGGTCAAACAAACAGGAAACTTTTGAGAATGAGGTCCGTTCTGTTTTCTCTGCAACCAGGAATCCCTTCTAGGAATATGGCCTGCTATCTTTAAAATGCTTCTGAGCTGAGGCGATCTGGGCAAAGGGGATGTGGCGAAGGTAAGCTAAGATGTCACAAGGTTCTCCTACCATGTTTTGTTTGCCTTTTTTTTTTTGATGATTATTAATTTGGTTGTTGCAAATTTTTGAATATTTTCCAGAATTTTAATAAAGCTGATTCTGATAATTTTTTGCCTGTATTTTCAGTTTCTCTGTAGAGGAATGTGTCTTTGGAGTTTCCTGCTCTATCATTTTAATGAGAGATGAGTGGTAAAGCTAAAGAAAAGCAAGAGAATTAACACAAAAATTCTCTTTTCCCCTTTGTTACATAGGGAGATTGATTTTGGTGACAGGTTCACAGGATGCTAATAAAATGTGGATAATATTCCATGTTTTTCTACTGGGAATAAAGAAATTCAAAGATATTTTTGAATTTCATATTCTTTAAACTTATAAAATTCTGTATACATTACATAGATGTTTATGTATGCATGGCATATCATATAATTTAAAAATGGACTTGTGATAGATTTATTATTGCCTCTAACAAGATCTTTCCTAGAATTGTGGTTTTTTTTTTTAATATCTTGAACCTATATGAGAACAGTTCAGTTCAGTCACTCAGTCGTGTCTGACTCTTTGCGACCCCATGAATCGCAGCACGCCAGGCCTCCCTGTCCATCACCAACTCCCAGAGTTCACTCAGACTCACGTCCATTGAGTCCGTGATGCCATCCAGCCATCTCATCCTCGGTCGTCCCCTTCTCCTCCTGCCCCCAATCCCTCCNGCAATTTAAAAAAGACCTTTTACTTCTGACACCCTGAGAAGAACATATGCTACATGTTCACTTCTAATGTTATTCCTTTGTCTAGCTTTTTCCTTCTTCATCCACCAGAGAACTCAATTGTGTTACAAAGGCAGTGGGTGGATAGAGATGTGTATAAGAGACAGATCTCATCCTCGGTCGTCCCCTTCTCCTCCTGCCCCCAATCCCTCCCAGCATCAGGGTCTTTTCCAATGAGTCAACTCTTCACATCAGGTGACCAAAGTACTGGAGCTTCAGCTTTAGCATCAGTCCTTCCAAAGAAATCCCAGGGTTGATCTCCTTCAGAATGGACTGGTTGGATCTCCTTGCAGTCCAAGGGACTCTGAAGAGTCTTCTCCAACACCACAGTTCAAAGGCATCAATTCTTCAGTCCTCAGCCTTCTTCACAGTCCAACTCTCACATCCATACACGACCACAGGAAAAACCATAGCCTTGACTAGACGGACCTTAGTCAGCAAAGTAATGTCTCTGCTTTTGAATATACTATCTAGGTTGATCATAACTTTTCTTCCAAGGAGTAAGTGTCTTTTAATTTCATGGCTGCAGTCACCATCTGCAGTGATTTTGGAGCCCAGAAAAATAAAATCTGACACTGTTTCTACTGTTTCCCCATCTATTTCCCATGAAGTGATGGGACCAGATGCCATGATCTTTGTTTTCTGAATGTTGAGCTTTAAGCCAACTTTTTCACTCTCCTCTTTCACTTTCAACAAGACAGTTTAAAAATGAATCTAGCAATAGGGGAAAAGTTAATGTAACTGTAGCCCAAAATGTCCATGGAATTCTCCAGGCAAGAATACTGGAGTGGGTTGTCATTTCCTTCTCCAGAGGATCTTCCCTACCCAGGGATTGAACCTAGGTCTCCCATATTGCAGCCAGATTCTTTACCATCTGAGCCACCAGGAAACCCCTACTGTTTATTCACAAAGAAGACAATATTAAGTTATTTTTAATTTTTTAATATATTTTTTAATTTTAAATATTTTTATTTTTTAGTTTGTTTTGCTTTATAATACTGTATTCGTTTTGCTATACATTGACATGAATCAGCCACGAGTGTACATGAACTCCCAATCCCAACCCCCACCTCCCTGTTCCTGCCCCACACCATCTCTCTGGATTATCCCCGTGTATCAGTCCCAAGCATCCTGCATCCTGCATCGAACTTAGACCGGTGATTCGTTTCACTTATGATATCATACATGTTACACTGCCACTCTCCCAAATCATCCCACCCTCTCCCTCTCCCCCAGAGTCCAAAAGGCTATTCTATACCTCTGTGTCTCTTTTGCTGTCTTGCATACAGGTTTATCATTACCATCTTTCTAAATTCCATATATATGTGTAAGTATACTGAATTGGTGTTTTTCTTTCTGGATTACTTCACTCTGTATAATCAGCTCCAGCTTCATCCACCTCATTAGAACTGATTCAAATGTATTCTTTTTAATGGCTGAGTAATACTCCATTGTGTATATGTACCAGAGCTTTCTTATGAGGCATATATGTTTGTATTCATTTGATTAGATGCCAGGGTCCAGCCCTGGTGGATTCAGGGTAATTCGAAGTAGGGACGGAGTTGGCGAGGAAAGACTTATTTATAAAGAGAGATTAGGAAAGAATAGTGTAGTAGGAAAATTAGTGGAAAAAAGAGGCTGAATAACTTGGTTTACACAGGAGACCAATAAAGCTCCAAGACAAAGGGCTTGCACCATCTACGTAGACCACAGGCGCCCGCTTGAATAGCGGAGGGTGCCCCTCCTTGGGCTCTCTCTCATGTGGGTCTTAGAAGCCAGGGCAAATAAGTAGACACAGAGAGCCTCTGTGCTCCAGATAGGAATTCAGCCTGAAAGGGGAGAAAAGGATGACATGGGGGAGCCAAGCATTGGTGCCAGATCCACAACTTTATTTTCAAAAGCAGCTTATATACCCCAAGTTGTACATAAAGAAATAATGGAATATGCAGAGTTATGCAGGGGCAGCAGTCCTGACCCTTATTGAGAAAGGCTTTCCTTTTGCATACCTTCCCATATACAAAAGGTCTCAGATGGTTTTACATCATCTTCTGGCCAAGGGGCCTGTTAACATTTTTATGGCTCTTTTTCTATATAAATGTCTATCAACCAGAAAACTCATTTTCCCTTGAAGTGTTTTTTCTTTAATCTGCACCACCGTCAAAGTACTAAATAAAGTTACATTCCTGTAGAAAAAAGGTGTAGTGAGTTATAACAAAGAAAGTACTTAACTCAAAGATCTAATGTTGCTAATGCCAGGGCTACTACCTTTTTTTTTCTACTACAAACTATATCAACAAATAAAAGATATGAAAACTTGGCAGCAAGTATTGGCTCAACAATGAAACCCTTAATCAGTCCTATTCTAATGATTTTGAC
Source organism: Aepyceros melampus (assembly GCA_006408695.1). Classification (NCBI taxonomy): domain Eukaryota; kingdom Metazoa; phylum Chordata; class Mammalia; order Artiodactyla; family Bovidae; genus Aepyceros; species Aepyceros melampus. The sequence continues at coordinate 82,277 of SJXQ01009884.1, forward strand.
TCTTCGGAAGCCCCTACATTCCTAGGATGTTTTAAGCTTCCTGTGCCTCTCTTGGTAGGGAGGCCGCAAATAATCACATGCGCAGAGTCCAAACCTGTCAGGCAGGCTAGAAAGCCATCAGAGGGGTTTTTGGATTGAAACACTCTTATTATGCCTGGGAGACTAATTATCTAAAAGCTCTAAATTAACTTTTTCCAGAAAAAGGTGGTGGGGGGACAGCCCCCTGTTAATGCCAGAAGAGTAGGTGGAAAGCATAACACAGTAAAGCAAGCAGACTCTGGTTTTGGGGGTAGATGCTTGAGAAAATCCAGGGGGACCCCTGAAGCCTGATCCCGCCTTTGCGTTTTGTCAGGCCCCTTTCCTCATGACCTTTGCCACGGGCAGGCTTCCCGATGCTGGCTCCCGGCAATTAGAAAGTTATAAAATTTTAAGAGAATTAAAAATATTTATATATTATAATCAGTTTAAAGAAATTAAAACCATTATATGTGTATGAATTTGCATGCTTATGTATGTTAGAAACTGACCAGTATTAAACGTTATTTGTAGGAAATGGGATTGTGAGAAAGAAGGATGGGAACATTTACCCTTAATTTTATACTTGTATGTATTGTTTGAAAAATTTATGACAGTTACATTATTTTGCAATAAAAGCACGTATCAAAATGTAGTTTTAAAAACAGATAACTTCTTAAATATTAAAAATGTAAATAACCAATTAGCTTTGTGACTAAAACATTTAAATCTAGTGAGGACTGATCAAGAACTAGTTCACTCATCCATTTCCAAAACTTTTTTCTTTCACTACCTGCTTACTAGTTAGTTAACATGCTGATGCTGGGGATAAAAATGAAAAATAGGGCTTATAGTCTAAGGAAAGACACACAAACACATAATAGACTTACCTCAAAGCATCTGCAAGTACAATGAGGGAATATGATCTGGTGTATTCTAAATGCATTACAGAGGGACACGTAGTTGAACCTGAGGATATTAGAAAGGTTTTTCTGGTGGAAGTGATGTGTGAGTTGAATCTTAATGAAAGATATCAATACACATTCAAGATTTAGTAAGTTGCAACAGTAGGATACTTGTGCCCTGTTGAGTTTTATACAAAATATTTCTGTTCCTTTTTCAGCTAATAAGTTCAGCTGAGTCATTAAAATATTGGGGCTCAATTAAGGTAGAACTGTGATGGATATTTCAAGCTGTCTTTAGTAGCTTTCCAAGTACATTTTCTCATTCCTTTTCTTACCTTTTTTTAGATCCCTCTACCCACCCTTGAGGCATAGTACTCTCCAGTTGCCCAGGAGGACTTTCAAAGAGATACCTTTTGTTCTTCAGGTGAGAGTTTTATTCCATTTTTAAACTACAGCAATGTTTAAACATTTGTACTTGTAACTATTTAATGGGATGATTTGGACATTGGAGGGTATAAACATAATGAAACTAATTTTCTGACCATGTCTACTGCAAATACTTTCTGATGTTCTGTTTGTTTCCACATGTGAGTATTATTTTGGACAAATATGATAGTTTTTCTAATTACTTTTAGTATTAATACATGGATTTTTAAAATCCAGGTACAATCTGAAACCAAATTTTAATTTTTTGTACAGATTAAAACTTATTCCTCAAGACAGTCTGACTCAGGCTCTACTTCTTTTGATCTGCTTCTTTCCCCTCTGCTCTTTCATCTCTCCCTTCCCACAAGTCTATACTGCCTCTGGTTACTTCAGGTTTGAGAGGGGAGAGAATTATTGGTAGAAAGGCTTCTCCTTTACTGGTATTGTTGTATTACAGGCTTGACAAAAGTTTGGGTGTTAATTTTCATTTCATGGATTTATTTATTTTTTTGGTGAGGAGGGGAGCATCCTAAACTGCAGTTCCCTGATGTGGGTAATACTTCATTGACTGGCTACTTATTATTTCTTTCATTTCTGGGTTCTAGTGACCCATTCCATATAGACTAACTTTGGGGATTGCCTTACTACAAGTAGTACTTTTGGGAAGGATCTCTTTCAAGATGTTTCAAATTTGTTACCATCTATGGGTTTCAACTAGGCCAAAAATTTCTGTATTTGTGATATTATTGGTGAGAGTTCAGTTTTTTCTAGTTATAGCCCAGTTCTTTCTACTCTGCTCTCATAGCCAGCTCTTTTATAGTCTTTACATTGTTTTTTCCTCAGGTGTGAACTAGGAACAGAACATGTGTCTCTTAAACTCCAGGGGACAAGGGCAAGCCCTCTGAGTGGATCCCTTGATGTAATTTTAATTTTCCTTATGAGGATTGCATACTGACAACTCACCAACAATATTCTTACTCATAGCTTCAAACAAACTCCTAGCCCTCCCCTTGTATACTATTGATGAAGATGATGAACTAAAAATTGTAACACTGGCTTAATAATCTGTTAGTGTATTTGACAGTGATGTGTGGGGTTTTGCCAAAAATTTGGGACAATGGACATCTTATGAGTTATGTGTCTTTTAAAAAATTTATATGGCTATGCCAGATCTTAGTTGTGGCACATGGGATCTTTGTTGCCCTGTGCTGGATTTTTAGTTGCAGTATGCAGGATATAGTTCCCTGACCAGGGATCTAACCTGCGTCCCTTGCATTGGGAGCACAGAGTCTTAACCACTGGACCACCAGGGAAGTCCTTGTGTTATGTGTCTTTAAGCAAAGTGTTAGACAGCCATGTAAGCAAATAACCAATTTGATTTGTATCTTTTAAAGTTGTGTGGCCAGAGATTTCACATTGAAAAAGTTGAAATCTTCCTGGAAGCAAATATTAAGAATTTTTAAGAGTTATTTTTACCATATGGTCAGGTGGCAGTCTCTTCCTATGGAACCACACTTAAGAAACTAAAAGTGCTTCAGAATGTAATAAAATATGTGATGAATCTTGCTGTTCACAAAAGTACCACGATGATTATGAATAGAACCAAATCGGTTTGGATTGGAAGAAGAGGATTATTTTACCACTTGCAAGAAGAGAGTCATCGAGTTTCACAAAACCTTTTCATGAAGTTTGCATAATTCTCATTGCACAGATGACCTGATGGAGGGCGAATTTCATGTCCCTATTGCGTAGGCTGTAGATGAGGGGATTTAAGACTGGTGTCACTACAGAGTATATCAGTGTGATGATTTTATGCATAGCAACTGAGTTGCCAGATGGGCTCACGTACATCACCATAATGGTTCCATAGAACAGAGATACAACAACTAAGTGGGATCCACAGGTAGAGAAGGCCTTTCGCCGCCCAGCTGAGGAAGGAACCCGAAACACAGCTCTGAGCACCAAGGTATAGGATCCAAGGATGTACAAAATGGTCAGAATAATGATAAGAGAGCTCACAGCATGGAATACATGCTCTATTATGGGTGAGCTGGCACAGGACAATGCCACCAGAGGGTCCACATCACACAGAAAGTGATCAATGATGTTGGGACCACAATAGGGTAGTTGAGAAATGAAGAGAATAGGAACTGAATGTCCTAAGAAACCAGCGAGCCAACAAAGAGACACTAGAATGGCACAGAGCTTCCCAGTCATGATGCTGGCATAGTGCAGTGGACGACAGATGGCAAGGTAGCGATCATAAGCCATGACACAGAGGAAGAAGCATTCAGTTGTGCCCAGGGAAAAGAAGAAGTAGAATTGAGTGAAGCAACCAGAGAAGGATATGGTTTGGTTTTGGAAAGAAAATTGACCAGCATATTGGGGACGGTGCAGGTCACATACCAGATCTCTAGGAAGGAGAAGTTGGCCAGGAAAATGTACATAGGGGTATGGAGTCGGTGGTCCCACCTCACAGCACAAATGATGGCTATGTTCCCAGTTAGAGTCAAGATGTAGATCAACAGAATCATTGAGAAGAAGATGATCTGCATTTTGCAGGGGCCAGGAAAGCCCAACAAGACAAACTGTGTCACAGTAGATATTCCTGACTTATTCATGGTCTCCAGACTGTGGGGAGAAGACAGACAGACAACTCACTTATTGCTAAGGCATTTGAAATTTTTCTTAGGGCAGGCAGTTTGATTCATTCAGGAAAATGTATCAAATATTCTAAGACATGTCTTGGGTAAATCTTGTCCTATTCTGAATAAGTCCTTTGGCCCTGACTCTTTATAAATGTATAATTCTAGGCTGCTTGAACTTTCTTTGCCAGTGGACCAAATCTGTTAAATTTCATCTTCTTTTCAAATACAGAAATCTTGAAAAAGAGATAAAAATTATCTGTCTTATGTCTTTATTTTTTCATATAAAAAGAAAGCTTTTCATAAAAGCTTCATATATAAGGACAATTAATGCAATTCAGTTCAAAATGAGAGGACACATATGCTATCATTTAAAAATAGATTGAATCTGACACTTGCTACAGATTTAAGTGATTTTAGCTTTGGCATTAGCAATGGCACCCCACTCCAGTACTCTTGCCTGGAAAATCCCATGGACGGAGGAGCCTGGTGAGCTACAGTCCATGGGGTCACTAAGAGTCGGACACAACTGAGCGACTTCACTTTGACTTTTCACTTTCATGCATTGGAGAAGGAAATGGCAACCCACTCTAGTGTTCTTGCCTGGAGAATCCCAGGGACGGCGGAGCCAGGTGGGCTGCCATCTACGGGGTCGCACAGAGTCAAACACGACTGAAGCGACTTAGTAGTAGCAGTATTATTATTTCAGATTCTCTCTCTCTTGTTAGCAATGGCACCCCACTCCAGTACTCTTGCCTGGAAAATCCCATGGACGGAGGAGCCTGGTGAGCTACAGTCCATGGGGTCACTAAGAGTCGGACACAACTGAGCGACTTCACTTTGACTTTTCACTTTCATGCATTGGAGAAGGAAATGGCAACCCACTCTAGTGTTCTTGCCTGGAGAATCCCAGGGACGGCGGAGCCAGGTGGGCTGCCATCTACGGGGTCGCACAGAGTCAAACACGACTGAAGCGACTTAGTAGTAGCAGTATTATTATTTCAGATTCTCTCTCTCTTGTTTTTGAACTATTTTCATTAGGAGATTTTCTATCATTTTTTCCCTATGATACCAGAAGAAAATAAAAAAGAATATTCAGATAATAAATTATTTATATATTTTGCAATCTCTTATTTAAAGACATTTATATTGCACCACAGCTCATTTACAACTTGGTATTTAATCCTTTATTGTTTGCAGTGAAAATCATTATTAGTCACCCCATTATGATTAATTTCACATGATAATTTATCACAGGGCTTCCCTGGTTGCTCAGACAGTAAAAAGTCTGCCTGCAATGCAGGACACCCAGGTTCATTTCCTGGGTTGGGAAGATTGCCTGGAGAAGGGTATAGCAACTCACTCCAGTATTCTTGCCTGGAAAATCCCATGGACTAAGAAGCTTGGGTGGGCCACAGTCTATGGGGTCTCAAAAAGTCAGACATGACTGAACGACTAATGCTTAATTTATCTGGTTTCATATCAGAGGGCAGACACACTGAAACCATACTCATAGAAAACTAGTCAATCTAATCACACTAGGACCACAGCCTTGTCTAACTCAATGAAACCAAGCCATGCNTTTTTAATTAAAAAACATTTTTTGGTTTGTTTTGCGGAAATGGAGGAGTTGGAGAAGGAGGGTAAGAAAGACTCCGAGTGCGACGCGGAGATGGAGGCAGGCTCCCAGGCCGCAGACTGGGACAGCGATGAAACGGTGGTAGAGGGGTCCGTGACGGAGAGCGACCCCGAGGAAGAGGCGCTGCCCTGGAGAAGGTGACCGCCCCTGGGCTGGGGCCCTGGCGGCGGGAGGCCCTCGGAGATTTGAGGGGGAGGTATGCCCAGGCAGACTGCGTGCAGGCGGGAGAGGGGCCTGTGGGGCGCCCAGGCCTGAGCTACGAACTTTGTAGATAGAGACCCCAAAACCCTCCCCATACCCCCTCACCTAGGACCGAATGAGCTTTATAGTTAAGCGGCATTGGAAGAAAAGAAAAGAAAGTGAAGTTGCTCAGTCTTGTCCGACGCTTTGCGACCCCGTGGACTGTAGCCTACCAGGCACCTCTGTCCATGGGATTCTCCAGGCAAGAATACTGGAGTGGGTTACCATTTCCTTCTCCAGGGGCTCTTCCCGACCCAGGGATCGAACCCAGGTCTGCTGCATTGGAGGCAGACGCTTTAACCTCTGAGCCACCATTATGGCATTTTTAAAAAAGCCTGCTTTCTTAGCCTGGGGCTTTTTTGCACAGGTACAAAAGTATCAAAGTGAAGTTGCTCAGTCTTGTCCGACGCTTTGCGACCCCGTGGACTGTAGCCTACCAGGCACCTCTGTCCATGGGATTCTCCAGGCAAGAATACTGGAGTGGGTTACCATTTCCTTCTCCAGGGGCTCTTCCCGACCCAGGGATCGAACCCAGGTCTGCTGCATTGGAGGCAGACGCTTTAACCTCTGAGCCACCATTATGGCATTTTTAAAAAAGCCTGCTTTCTTAGCCTGGGGCTTTTTTGCACAGGTACAAAAGTATCATACTTTACGCTTCAAGCGACTCCTAACTCAGGTGTAAGGGGCAGTTCCTATACTTTCCGGAAACGATCGTGTGATAGGGGAATTGGTTACTGCCAAACTGGAGACGGGTAGCTTTATAAAAATCAAGAGAAGATGGTAGTTCTTTCATCAAAACATAGCTAGTTCTCTGTGCTGGACACAGGGAGAAGATACAAGAGAAGAGGCCACTGCCTTTGAGAAACCTACAGGCCAGGAAAGCCATAAACAGATCTTTTCAATATTGTGTGGGAAGTTCAGGGTTGGAGGTAGGTGCAGGCTGGTTTAGGAACTCAGGAAATTCTGCATTTTTCACAAATGACTTCTGTAATTTATTTATTTATGTTTGATTCCCTTGAGTTGCTGCACATACGCTTTCTCCAGGTGCAGTCATTGGGGAGCTACTCTTTGTCGGGGTGCATGAGCTTCCTCATCATGGTGGTTTCTCTTGTTGAGCATAGGCTGTTGGCAGGCTGTCAGCACACAGGCGCTGGCTAGTAGTTGTGGCAGGGGGCTAGCTGCCCCTCGGCATGTGAAATCTTCTTAGACCAGGGATCAAACCCGTGTCCCTTGCACTGACAGGTGGATTCTCATCTGCTATACAGGGTTGGCTTCTGAGTAGAGGTGTGAAGGTGGATAGGAGTTAAGTCAGATGAAGAGGTTTTCAGGCCAAGGGAACTGCCTGGGTAAAGGTGTCGTCGTGGTGGGACATAGCAATGTGTTATGTGTGCTGGAACGTGCAAACAGTTAAGTATTACTGACGTGTTAAATGTGATAGATGTAGTGAAAGATGAGCCTGGAGAGCAAGGTAGGATAAGGTCATGTAAGGCTTCTTACAGCTTGTATGAGTCTGTAAGATCTTAAGTGGAGGAGTAGCATAATCAGATTTTCATTCACTCATGCATGCCCTGGATTGGGGCTTTGTAAATTCCAATGAAAAGTCTTTTATTTCTTTAAATCACTTCAGAATCCTGTTAAAAGGTGGATTCCAATTCAGGAGTTCTAGGGTGGGGTTTGAAATTCTGCATTTCTCACAAGTGTCTGGGTTAAAGTTGAGCATGGGTTACCTTTTGCAAAGCGTGGCTATGCAGGTTAGCTTTTGGGATCAAAGTAGTAACAGACTGGGATGATGAGAACTCGGCTAGGCAGAAACAGTGGGAACAGAGGGAAAAGGACAAATCTGAGAAATCTTTAGAAAGTAAATTTGGTAGGAAATGGTGATTGACGTGATGTGGAGGATGAGAGCTGGGCAGCAGTATAGGATGTTATTGAGATTTCTGGTTCTTTTATATATACAGACAGTAACATTTGCTCTTAATGGTGTGTGGGGACCATTTTGACTAGTACATGACATCATAATAATTACTACACTCAAGATCCAGAACAGTTCTGTTACTTAAAAAAAAAAAACCCTAAATCCTCCTTTGTGCTCCCTGTCCCTTGCAGTCAAGCACCTCCTTCCTCATTTAAATCACATTTTCCATCTGTGTAATATATCATCTTTTAAAATCTGTTTGCTCCATTCCTTCCATCTTTGGTTTTTAGCAGTTTGATTATGACGTGTCTGGTAATGATTTTCTCTGTGTTCTTCCTGTTTGGGGTTCACTGAGTTTCTTGAATCTATAAACTTGTATCTTTCACCTAACTTGGGAAGTTTTCTGTCATGATTTCTTCATATATTTTTTATGTACCAATCTTTTTCTTCTCTCTTTCTGGGATTTAAATGATGTGAGTGCTAGGCCTTCTGATAGTTTCCCAGATCCTTGAGGCTGTATTAGCTTTTTTCATTTTTTTTCTCTCTCAGTTCTTCAGACTATATAATTTCTATTGCTTTGTGTTCAGATTCACTTAGCCTTTCCTATGTTACATCCACTCTGTTGTTGAGACCATCCAGTGAATTTTTAATTTAAGGTATTATATAATCAGTTCAGTTGAGTTGTGTCTGACTCTCTGACCCCATGGACCACAGCAAGCTGGGCCTCCCTGTCTGTCACCAACTCCCGGAGCCTGCTCAAACTCATGTCCATTGAGTTGGTGATGCCATCCAACCATCTCATCCTCTGTCGACCCCTTCTCCTGCCTTCAGTCTTTCTCAGTATCAGGGTCTTTTCCAATGAGTCAGTTCTTTGCATCACGTGGCCAAATATTGGAACTTCAGCTTCAGCGTTGGTCCTTCCAGTGAATATTTAGGATTGACTGGTTGGATCTCCTTGCAGTCCAAGGGACTGTCAAGAGTCTTCCCCAACACTGCAGTTCAAAAGCATCAATTCTTTGGCACTCAGCTTTCTTTATCATCCAACTCTCACTTTTGTACATGACTACTGGGAAAACCATAGCTTTGATTAGACGGACCTTTGTCAGCAATTATATCTCCTAAAATTTCCATTGGATTCTCTTTTATAGTTTTTATTTCCATGCTGAGAACTTCATTGTCATCCATTGGATAAATGTTTACCTTTATCTCTTAGAGAATTATTTAAATAGCTGTTTAAAAATCTTTGTCTTATAATTCCAGCATCTGGACTGGACAGGCTGGGACATCAAATATGTTTTCTTTTTTTTTTTTTAATTACAAAAGGAAATTTATTTCAAAAGCATAAGGGAGCATTTACATTTGAACAAAGTGATAAACAGGTGTCTTGCAAAAGAAAAGAATCCATGGCATGAAGTTTTTCATTCAAACTTTTTAAGCAAAAATAATCTAAGTTGTGCACTATTGCTTTAGGAAAGGGAAGGGGAACAATGAGGCGGTAAGGGAAGGAACACAGTCAACTTAATATCAAACTTTAGAAAGTAAAGTCGCTTTTCTTTCAAGAGTTAGTCAGATTTTCCTTTTCTTTGCATGTCGAGTAATTCTGCATAAATATCCTGTATATTTTGAATGTTACATTTTGTACTCTTGTTCCTACTAAAATCTGCTAGAGGGTGTTGATTTTTGTTTGTTGTAAGAGACAGTCAGTCTGATTAGATCTGCCTGCCCATTCTGTAGGAGAAGGCAATGGCAACCCACTCTAGTACCCTTGCCTGGAAAATCCCGTGGACGGAGGAGCCTGGTAGGCTGCAGTCCACGAGGTCGCACAGAGTCAGACACGACTGAAGCGACTTAGCAGCAGCCCATTCTGTTGCCTTCTGTGGCTGGTGGTTACATCAGTTCAATTTTCTAAGCCTTTATTATGCTGTTTGAGTCTGTCTGACTCATGTACTATTCAGGGGTTAATCTGGAATTTGGGAAGTAGTTAATATCATAGTTCAATTCTCTAAGCCTTTATTATGCTTTTTTGAATCTGTTCTGCATGTGGATAGCTCAGAATTGAGCCTAAGACTTGTTCAGTCTCTAAGTCATGTCTTGACTCTTTGAAGCCCTATGGACTGTAGCACACCAGGCTCCAAACTATCTTCCAAAGTTTGCTCAAATTCATGTCCATTAAGTCAGTGATGCCATCTAGCCACCTCATCCTTTTTTGTCCCCTTCTCCTCCTTCCCTCAATCTTTCCCAGCATCAGGGTCTTTTCCAGTGAGTCGGCTCTTCGCATCAGGTGGCCAAAGTGTTGGAGCTTCAGTTCAGCATCAGTCCTTCTGATGGATATTCAGAGTTGATTTCCTTTAGGACTAACTGGTTTGATCTCCTTGCAGTCTAAGGGAATCTTCTGCAGCACCACAATTTAAAAGCATTAATTCTTCAGCATTCAGCCTTCTTTAGGGTCCAACTCTCACATCCGTGCATGACTATTGGAAAAATCATAACTTTGAATATATGGACCTTTGTTGGCAAAGCGATGTTTCTGCTTTTTAATGTACTTCTAGGTTTGTCATAGCTTTCCTTCCAGGAACAAGTATCTTTTAATTTCATGGTTGCGGACACGACTGAAGCGACTTAGCAGCAGCAGCAGTCACCATCTGCAATGATTTTAGAGCCCAAGAAAAGAAAATCTGTCACTGCTTCCACTTTTCCCCTTCTATTTGCCATAAAATGATGGGACTGGATGCCAGATCTTTGTTTTCTTAATGTTGAGTTTCAAGCCAGCTTTTTCACACTCCTTTTTCACCCTCTTCGAGAGGCTGTTTAGTCCCTCTTCGCTTTCTGCCATTAGAGTGGTATCTTTTGCCTATCTAGAGCTGTTGATATTTCTCCTGGCCATCTTGATTCCAGCTTGTGCTTCATCCAGCCTGGCATTTCTTATGATGTACTCTGCATATCAGATAAATAAGCAGGGTGACAATATACAGCCTTGTTGTACTCCTTTCCCAATTTTGAACCAGCCCACTGTTCCATGTAAACTTCAACTTTTGCTGCTTGATCCTCATACAGATTTCTCTTGAGAAAAGTAAGGTATGATGGTCTGGTACTCCCATCCCTTTATGGATTTTCCACAGTTTATTGAGATCCACAGAGTCAAAGCCTTAGCATAGTCAATGAAGCAGAAGTAGATATTTTTCTTGACTTCCCTTGCTTTCTCTGTGATCCAATGAATGATGACAATTTGATCTCTGGTTCCTCTGCCTTTTCTAAACCCAGCTTGTACATCTGGAAGTTCTTGGTTCATGTATTGTTGAAGCCTATCTTGAAGGATTTTGCGAATTATCTGCTAGCATGTGAAATGAGCGCAGTTGTTTGATAGTTTGAACATTCTTTGGCATTGCCCATCTTTGGGATAGGAATGAAAACTGACCATTTCCAGTCCTTTGGCCACTGCTGAGTTTTCCAAATTTGCTGGCATGTTGAGTACAGTACTTTTAACAGCATCGTCTTTTCGGATTTTAAATAACTCAGCTGGAATTCCGTCATTCCACTAGCTTTGTTCATAATAATGCTTCCTGAGGCCCACTTGACTTCACATGCTAGAGTGTCCAGCTTTAGGTGAATGGCTACACCTTCATGATTACCCAGATCTTTAAGACCTTTCTTTTATTGTTCTGTGTATTCTTGCCACCTCTTCTTAATCTCTTCTTCTTCTGTTAGGTTCTTATCATTTTTGTACTTTATTGTGCCCATTTTTGTATGAAATGTTCCCTTGATATCTCCAATTTTCTTGAAGAGATCTCTCGTCTTTGTATTGTATGGACTAGATAGTCCATTGTATTGTTTTCCTCTGTCTCTTTGCATCGTTCCTTTAAGAACGCCTCAGACTTATGCTGGATCACATACAGAATTAGATGGTCCCCCTCCCTGCTTTCTTTTCTCCAGGATTTTCATTCACCCTCTCCTCCCTCTACCCCAACCTGTGGGTTTATATGACCAGAAAGATGGATTTCTTTCAGCGTCAGCCTTTCATTGTTTCCTGCAGCTGGGGCCATCTTCAGGGCAAAATGTTAGAAAAAAAACAAGAGAGAAGAAAATAAAAGAGATTCTTGGGATTATGGTTCCTCTAGGAGGAGAGAAACAGGTTTTCTCTTGAGTTTCAAGTGTCCAAGCTACCATAGTTGGTAGCAGTATAGCTCTAAAGCTAAAAAGAGAAAACGGCAAAACTCAAGGATTTCCCTCACACCTTCTGGTGTTCAGGGGGCCCTTTCTCTAATTTTCTCGGTAAAGCTAGGAAGGATTTCTCCTGAAGTTTTTGGTATCTGTGCCCACTGTGCAGTTCTAGGTTTACGCTTAGGGTCAAAGCGGAAACAAATAAAAATAAGAGCAAAAAACTGAACCAAAAAACCCAAGCAAACCACGAGACTCACTTACTACAAGGTTGTTATTTAGATTTTAGTTTCAGTCCCCAGTTTACCTGCTATTGTTTACTTTTCAGATTACTCAGATAGCTTTTAAAAAATATTCTACTAGAGTTTTTGGTTGTAATCACTGGAGAACTAAGCTATAGATGGCTCACTCTTTCGTGGCTAACCAATCTTTTTTTCCCCGTCTAATTCATTTTGAAATGATTCTCTGCAGTGCCATATAAACATCATTCTTTCAGACCTCATAGCTCGGGATTAAAAATTAGTGTTCTTTTTATTGGTATGGAAATATGGTAAAGTAAGCATTGCTGGAGCTGAATGCCATTGCTTTTTTCCCCCTACATCTTCTTTGCTTACTTGTATGCAATTTATTCTGGTTTTCATGCCCAAGCTTCCAACTTTGACCGACAAGAGAAGAATAGGTCTTAGAAGACCTGAGAATAGGCAAAACATACAGTTTCACATAGTTAAATAATCCTTAAATGTTGCAACTATTAAGGTGCTTTTGCTAAAATCTGAGAAAGGATTTGACGACCAGTGGAATTACATAAAGCAAGGCCTTCAAAGAATGAGGATGCCATAACTGTGTCTGAAAAGTACTCTGAGAGCCTGGACTTGGTCCTAACCTTATGAAACTGGAAAATGCCTCCAGTTTCTTTTATGGCTTGGTAGGTGTTACTACTAATCTGTAGGAATTTAAATCGCTGACTAAAAAGATTTTGTTTGCTTGTTTTTTGTTTACTAAGAGGCAGGATTCATTCTCTATCTCGTCCTCTGTCCTCTGTTCTTGACAGAGGAAGAGATGGTTTGAGGGGATCACTGACTCAGTGTTGAGCAAGCTCTGGGAGATGGTGAAGGACAGGGAAGCCTGGCGTGCTGCTCCATGGGGTTGCAAAGAGTTGGACATGACTGAGTGACTGAACAACAAGGATTCATTTTTCTTACATGTGCCCTGAGAACCTTTATCAATCCTTAATTTCTGTCTCAGCCTCTGGTAAATATTTACTGCTCAACAACATTTAAAGAATACATCTCAAACTAATCCTGTTCAATAAATTTAAACAGAACCACTTTCTAAGATAGTTCATTATTACATAGATTTAGGTATTTGTTCAGGTCAAATCTGAACATTATAAGTACATTTAAAGGCTAATTGAATAAAATACCCTGTGAAATGAGCGTTCATTTTGTCCTTTAAGATAGACTAGCACTGTCCTCATGAATTGTCTAGATAAGAAATACCTGTTATAAAGGATACAATTGCAAAAGGGAAAAATATAAAGCAAGATACAATGAGACAATGAATAATTGGACTAAAATAGCTAAAGAAAGCAACATTTTGGGTCAGGATCTATGTCAAAATAATGACTCCTCCAGTGATTAAAACAGAATGGTGCCAAGTACTATTCTGAAAGCTGTTAGCTCTGAGAGAAGAGACAGAGCAAGATTAGCTGCAGCAGTGGGCATCAGTCCCCCATGGCCAGCTCACTCTTCAGCTGATGCACGGTCATTGGCCTGCACACTCCCCTCTGGTGCCACGAGTCGAAGGACTTCATCCTCTCCCCACAGAGGACACATAGAGTAGTGGGGTTGGCCAACTACCGTATGACACACACTTTTTAACAGAACAGAGGAGTACATGCTGAGGCTAAACAGAGAGGTGTATTCCCATACAAGGTGATAAGTCCAGTACAGGCTGGGAGGACTCTGTCTTTTAGTGGGAAAATGTTCCAGACCCAAGGCCTAGCAGGGGTGAAAGATGGTATGCGCATGACTGCCTTTCTCAACACATTCTTTGTTATCTCCTGTAGAAAGTACACATACTGCCTCCTCAGTTAAATCAGGTCAAACTTCTCGATCTAATAACTGGTTTACAGGAAATATACAGGACAGAGGAACACGTGAAATGACATGCAGTCTTCAAATTCCAAATGTGGGAAACTACATGGGGAAAACAACCCAGTTCCTTCAACAAATAAATTGAAGGGGCAGGGAAAGGTATAACTTACAGATTTTAAAAGAGACTTAAAGAGGCATACAGCCAAACGCAATGTGTGTATCTTGTTTGGATCCCGATATGAACAAAACCATTGTAAAAAGAGACAGGGAAATCTGACTGCAATCTGTCTGTTAGTTTACACTGCTGTATAACAGCTTACTCCAAAATGTATTAACTTCTTAAAGCAGTAAACATAGTGTGTAGTTTCTGTGGTTCAGGAGTCGAGGAGTGTCTTAACTGATAATCAGACTCAAGGACTCAGAAGGCTGCATTCATCTCACGGTTTCATGAGAAGGAGCCACTACCCGAACGGTGGTTGTGAGATTCAGCTCCTTCTCTGGCTATTGACTTCAATCCTTGGCTCCTCTCTGTTGAGGGGGCCTCCTGTTAGTTTCCTGCTGTGTAGGCTTCTGCAAAGGGCATTGCCACATGGCAGGCTGGCTTCCACAAGAGGGAAGCAGCAAGAGAATGAGAGGACAGGATGGAAGCCAGTGAGGTCATATCTCAACCTATTTGCTGTGTTTTGTTTATGAGAAGAGTTGCTGGATCCAGTCCATACTCAAGGATAAATACCATATACAAGGGTATAAATACTGAGAGCCGTTAAAGAGGTTGCTTACTATAGACTATATAATGCTTATTAATATTAAGTAATTATTAGCTTTTTAAAGTATGTAGTTTTGGCTGTTTTTAAAGGTGTGATTATTGTGGTTATGTTAAAAGAGTCCTTATCTTTTAATTAGAGTTGAACACTGAAATATTTCCAGATGAAATGGAATAAGATGTTTAGGATTTGCTTTAAAAATAATCTAGTGAGAGACTCACACTGGGTGCAGAGGATGGCAAGGGTTATAGAGGGAGCAATAATGGCTGGGCACTGATAATTACAATAGTACACTATTGTCTTTTATTTGTTGTTATTTGTAATTTTCCATAAAAAGGTAAAATGAGTGGGGGGAAAAAAAAACCTCATTCCAAATCTCATATTTATGTCTTAGTACATTGTACATTCTTGGATTCTGGGAAGATTTTAAAACATTTTTTTTTAATTGTGGTGAGATATATATATATATTAATATAGAATAGCATTTTAACCATTTTCGAGTGTATAATTCAGTGACATAAAATACATTCACGTTGTTGTGCAGCCATCACTGCTAGTTATCTCTAGAGCTTTTTCATCTTCTCGAATTGACAGTCTGTGTATAACAACTCCCCCTTCTTCCCTGCCTTCAGCCCTTGGCCACCGCCATTCTACTTTCTGTTTCTGTGAATCTGATTACTCTCTGTACCTCATGTAAGTGAAATTATACCATTTTTGTTCTTTTATGTCCGACTTTTTTCACTTAATATGATGTCCTTAAGGTCTATCCATGATGTAGCATGTATTAGTATTTCCTTCCTTTTAAAGGCTGAAAAATATTCCACTGTATGTATGTTCCACAATGTTTATCTACTCATCTGTCAGTGGACACTTGTCAATGTCCACCTTTTAGCTGTTGTGAATAGTGTTTCTGTGAACATAAGTTTACAAATTCAGGTCTCTGCTTTCAGTTTTATGTATATACATAGAAATGGAATTATTAGATCAAATTGTAAATCTGTCTAATTTTTTGAGGACGCACCATACTGTTTTCCACAGTGGCTGTACCAATTTACATTCCCACTAGCAATGTACAAGAGTTCCAGTTTCTCCATATACTTGCCACACTTGTTATTTTTGTTTTTTGTTTGTTTATTTGTTTTTGGTTGGTGTGAAGTGGTATCTCATTATGGTTTCCCTAATGCTTAGTATTGTTGAGCATTTTTCTTGTTGCCAAGAGAAATATCAGTAACCTCAGATATGCAGATGATACCACTCTTATGGCAGAAAGCAAAGAGGAACTAAAGAGCCTCTTGATAAAAGTGAAAGAGGAAAGTGAAAAAGCTGGCTTAAAACTCAACATTCAGAAAACTAAGGTCATGGCATCCAGTCCCATCACTTCATGCCAAATAGATGGGGAAACAATGGAAACAGTGATAGACTTTTTTTCTTGGGCTCCAAAATCACTGCAGATGGTGACTGCAGCCATGAAATTAAAAGATGCTTGTTCCTTGGAAGAAAAACTATGACAGACTTAGGCAGCATATTAAAAAGCAGACACATTACTTTGCCAACAAAATTCCGTCTAGTCAAAGTTATGGTTTTTCCAGTAGTCATGTGTGGATGTGAGAGTTGGATCATAAAGAAAGCTGAGTGCCGAAGAATTGATACTTTTAAACTGTGTTTTTGAGAAGACTCTTGAGTCCTCTGGACTGCAAAGAGATCAAACAAGTCAGTCCTAAAGGAAATCAGTCCTGAATGCTTGTTGGAAGGACTGATGCTGAAGCTGCAGCTCCAGTACTCTGGCCACCTGTTGCAAAGGGCTGACTCATTGGAAAAGACCCTGATGCTGGGAAAGATTGAAGGCAGGAGGAGAAGGGGACAATAGAGGATGAGATGGTTGGATGGCATCACTGACTTGATGGACATGAGTTTAAGCAAGCTCTGGGAGTTGGTGATGGACAGGGAAGCCTAGTATGCTTCAGTTCAGGGGTTTGCAAAGAGTCGTACATGACTGAGTGACTGAACTGAACTGATTTGTATATCCTCTTTGGAGAAGTGTCTATTCAAATCCTTTGCCCGTTTTTTTTCATTCTTTAAAGATTTTTTTAAACAGGAGAAATTCTTAGTAGCATACTTAGAATGATATATAGTAGCATACTTAGAATGCTCTGCTTAGCATACTTGCCATGATATATCTTTGCTGTTTTTATCCCTCACCAGATCTGAAGCTTCTTGAGAACAAGGACTATCTTTTCTCTTTACCTTGGTGCTGCCTAGAACATAGTAAGATGTGAATCCAAAACTTAAATTTCTGTAATTTATGTTCTGAAAATATACACTTGAATTTAACCCTGGGATCTTAAATTCTCTGTAATGTAGAGAAAGGTGAATGAAAAAAAACCCACCAGTGCTGGTTCCTTCACATCATCTTCTCATTTCACTTCTGTTCAAAAACTATATTGATTTTGCCCCTTACTCCAAAATATCCAAAAATAGCAGCGTATTTATTTAAAAAGAACAGAGCACATGAATAAGTCTTAATTTTCATCTTGGATAAGTTTTTTAAATTTAGTTTTTAATTGAAGGATAATTGCTTTACAGAATTTTGTTGTTTTCTGTCAGACATCAACAAGAATCATAGGTACACCCATGTCCCCTCCCTCCCAAAGCTTCCTCCCATCTCCCTTCCCATCCCACCTGTCAAGACTGCCACAGAGCCCCTGTTTGAGTTCCCTGAGTCAAACAGCAAATTCTTGTTGGCTGTCTCTTTTACATATGGTAATGTAAATGTCCATGTTACTCTCTCCATACGTCTCACTCTCTCCCTCCTCACATCCCCCATGTCCATCTGTTCTCTATGTCTGTTTCTCCATTGCTGCCCTGCAAATAAATTCATCAGTACCATCTTTCTAGATTTCATATATATATGCATTAGTATATGATATTTATATTCCTCTTTCTGATTTATTTCACTCTGTATAATAGCCTCATTAGAAACTGACTCAAATTCACTCCTTTTTATGGCTGAGTAATATTTCATTGTATATATGTACCACAGCTGCTTTATCCATTCATCTGTTGATGGGCATCTAGGTTGCTTCCATGTTCTAGCTATTGTAAATAGTACGGCAGTGAACAATGGGATACATGTGTCTTTTTCAGTTTTGGTTTCCTCAGGATATATGCCTGGGAGAAGGCGATGGCACCCCACTCCAGTACTCTTGCCTGGAGAATCCCATGGACGGAGGGGCCTGGTGGGCTTCAGTCCATGGGGTCGTTAGGAGTTGGACATGACTGAGCGACTTCACTTTCACTTTTCACTCTCATGCATTGGAGAAGGAAATGGCAACCCACTCCAGTGTTCTTGCCTGGAGAATCCCAGGGACGGGGGAGCCTGGTGGGCTGCCGTCTATGGGGTTGCACAGAGTTGGACACGACTGAAGCGACGCAGCAGCAGCAGCAGCAGCAGCAGCAGCGTATATGCCTGGAGTGGGATTGCTGGGTCATATAATGCTTTTATTCCTAGTTTTTTTTAAGGAATGGCCATACTGTCTTCCATAGTGGCTGTATCAATTTACATTCCGACTGGCAAGATGGTTCCCTTTACTCCACACCCTCTCCAGCATTTATTATTTGTAGAATTTTTGATGATGGGCATTCTGACTGGTGTGAAATGGTATCTCGTTGTAGTTTTGATTTACATTTCTTTAATAATGAGCAATGTTGAGCCTCTTTTCATGTGTTTTGTTAGTCATCTGTATGTCTTCTTTGGAGAAATGTCTGTTTAGGTCTTTTTCCCGGTTTTTGATTGGGTTTTTAGTTTTTCTGGTATTGAGTTGTATGCGCTGCTTGTATATTTTGGAAATTAATTGTCAGTTTTTCCTTTGCTATTATTTTCTCTCATTCTGAGGGTTGTCTTTTCACTTTGTTTGTCGTTTCCTTTGCTGTGCAAAAGCTTTTAAGTTTCATTAGGTCCTACTTATTTATTTTCGCTTTTATATCCATTACTCTAGGAGGTGGGTCATAGAGAATCTTGCCTTATGTCATAAAGTGTTCTGCCTATATTTTCCTCTAAGAGTTTTATAGTTTCTGGTCTTACATTTAGGTCTTTAATTCATTTTGAGTTTATCTTTGTGTGGCATTAGGAGGGCTTGCATGGTGGCTCAAATGGTAAAGAATCCGCCTGCAGTGTGGAAGACCTGGGTTCGATCCCTGGGTTGGGAAGATCCCCTGGAGGAGGAAATGGCAACCCACTGTAGTATTCTTGCCTGGAGAATCCCCATGGACAGAGGAGCCTGGCGGGCTACAGTCCAGGGGGTCGCAGAGGGACACGACTGAGTGACTGAGCACGTGGCATTAGAAGTGGTCTGATTTCACTCTTTTACACGTAGCCGCCAGTTTTCCCAGCACCACTTACTGAAGAGGCTGTCTTTGCCCCAATGTATGCTCCTGCCTCCTTTGTCAAAAATAAGGTACCCATAGGTGCATGAGTCATCTTGGATAAGTTTAATTTAAAGACTATATCTCTGAAAAAATGCATTGATATAGAATGTTAATAGTGGTATAACTAGGAATCTTAGCAAATTTAGTTATAATTTTTGTGAGTAGTTTACATTGAACTATGTTAAAAGTTTATTCACTTAATCATTTTGCAATGCATGCTGTGTATCATCACATTGTATAACTTATACAATATTATATGTCAGTTACATCTCAGTAAAACTGGAAAAAAACCTTAAATGCAAGTTGAATTGTTAGACTTTGTTTAAGAAACATCATAACATCTATACCATCTTTTTTGTTTCTGAAAGGTTGCTTTTTAATCAAGACACGTCTCTTAGATCTGAGTTCAGTCTCCATCACAGTAAAGGTGAGAAATAATTCTTTTTACTAAGTAGTCCCTTTAATTTGCCAAGCATTATCATTCTATTAACTTCTTTTATATTTAGTCTTATTCTTTAACTTTAGACAGAATAAATTTCTTACAGGCATCTGTAACAGATCTTAAGATCTGTTGTTATAAGGATAGCAATGGGGTTTGTACCTTCTAGAAGATGTTTATGACTCCTAAAGAGGGCTACTGCTAATGTGGAAGTAGCACTGGGATAGCAGTTCTCCCCTCAGAGATCTCCCACTTAACCCTCAAACTTTCCTATTTGCAAAGGGAATAATACTTTTTAATAATCAGTCTGATTCTGTCAGACTAAAATTGAGGTACAAGTATCCTTGGTGTATATTTTTTAAAAAAAGCCTTTCACTTACAAATTCTCCAAACCTCCTGAGTCCACTTCTAGATCAATATTTACACTTCCAGAAAAATCTGTCACTGATAATTGCAGTTCAGAAAGATCAATTTTGCAGAAAGCCATTCAAATAGTGGGTTATTTCCTTTTATGATTCTTCTAGTGAACCATTTTTTATTGGAGAGTATCTGGAAATAGGTGTAGGATGGAAGGAAAGTATCCTAACCATCATGGAGCTCTTGTGTATATCACTTGTGCCTAGGTATCCATGGGGGACTGTTTGCAGGGCCCCTGGATACACCCAAATCCCCAAGTCCCGTAGTTGGCCCTCCACATCTGTGTACTGCACATTCACAGACTCCACCAGCTGTGAATTGTAAACACAGTGCACGATTTCGTGTAGGGTTGGTGGAATCTGTGGATGCCAAACTCACGGATGTGGAGGGCCGAATGTATGTCCATTAAAAAACATCCTTGTTTAAGTGGACTGTGTTTAAGGTAGTTTAAACCCCCTGTTGTTCAAGGGTCAACTGTAGTTCACAAAGTCCTCGCTGTACATCATCTCACCTGATACCCCAATGGCAAATACAGTTTGATCTTGGAACAGTTTTTCCTGCATGTAATTGGAAGGGATTTTGTGTACTATTCGCCTCCAAAATGTATTCTTATGATGTATAAAATGCCACTGGGAAGAAGTTAGATTTCTGTTTCAATATTCCAACAAAGTTTTTTCCCTTTGCTTCCCCTTCCCTTTTCTTCCCTTCTCTTTTCCAAATGGTGGATAGACCTTAATTATTTTGCTAATTATTAAAAGTATAACATTTTAAAAGTGTAATATTATAGGCAATGGCACCCCACTCCAGTACTCTTGCCTGGAAAATCCCATGGAATGGAGGAGCCTAGAGGGCTGCAGTCCATGGGGTCACTGAGGGTTGGACATGATTGAGCGACTTCACTTTCACTTTTCACTTTCATGCATTGGAGAAGGAAATGGCAACCCACTCCAGTGTTCTTGCCTGGAGAATCCCAGGGACGGGGGAGCCTGGTGGGCTGCCGTCTATGGGGTCGCGCAGAGTCGGACATGACTGAAGTGACTTAGCAGCAGTAGCAGTAGCAATATTATATAATGTAGAAAGTGAAAAATCCCATCGCTTACTTTTCTCTGTTAATTTAGTGCCTAACAATTGTCAGTGTTTAGTATTTGTGTTTTTTTCTAGACATCTGTGTACCAATATAAATATGTTTTTTAATAATTAGTATTGTCCTACATATATTTTTCTTTGTTATATCGATCTACCTCAACCTATTAATTGCTGCCTTTATTCCATTATATGAATGTACCTTTACATAATGATTTGATAATGTTTGATGTTTCTCAGTGTGTTTGCCTACCTTTCTGATTATTTCCTTAGAGTAAGCAGTTAAAATTAATTTGATTTTAAAGGATGAACACATGTCAGATTTTGACATATATTGCCTCCTATAAAAGATGACTTTTTCTCTCTAAATCCAACACAGGACATGTGCAATCTGCCAAACTGGTAGGTAAAATGTATCTGTTTATTTTAATTTGCATTTTTGAAGAGTACCAAAGTTAGGCATATTTTAATATTAACCATTTACAGTTTTGTGTGTGTGTGTGTGTGAGTGAATTGCCTTGGGTCATTGTTAAAGCAGAGCAATAGCACTATTGCAAATGACCTGTGATTGTATTTCATTTTAGGTGCATCTTCGCCAGAGATTCAGGTTAGATTCAGATTCAGAGAGGATCCGCAGGAGCAAATGAGTATAAATCAAACAATGCTTATTCTTATTGAGGATACAGTCTTACAGGTGTGTAGCATACTGACTAAATGCATGCTTTTTAAAAATTAGTAATGCTATTTGAAATAAAGGCAAATTACTCATGATTAATTCTTTTTGCTATTGTTTTGCTTGTCTTTCTTTCTTACTCAGTTTTTTTTTCCATTTCTTAGCCAGTCACTCTGTTTCTTATGTAAAAGTCAAATGTTTTAGGCTCTTTTTCCTGTATTTATTTCTCTTTCTGATAGAAATGTGGGATTGAGAAAGTTAAAATAGGCTAAAATAAGATATAATAATTAACAGCTTTCATCTCCATTGTTAGTTCAGTTCAGTTGCTCAGTCGTGTCCGACTCTTTGTGACCTCATGAATCGCAGCACGCCAGGCCTCCCTGTCCATCACCAACTCCTGGAGTTCACTCAGACTCATGTCCATCGAGTCGGTGATACCATCCAACCAGAGGTCACCTTAAATTTGTGAATAAGATACTAATCTGTGTGGTATAATTTGAGATACAGGCCACTGAAAGACCCTCTATTGTCCTGTGTGTGTGTGTGTGTGTGTGTGTGAGAGAGAGAGAGAGAAAGAGTACATGTGTGCAGGCATACACTTATATAAACAAATTTTCACTTGTTTCTTTTTAATGCAGTCACCATGGGGAAAAGTAAGGGATGATTCGTTTAGCACCTTGCCACAAATAAGTTAGCTAACCAGAGATAACTACAGAATTTAAGGAATGGAAGAGAGAATACATGTATTTTAATAGCAGAAATTAACAGCAGTTTCAAAGACTGATTGTGAAAGTTTCTTTGATATTGTACCTAGGAAGGTGTATAACTTGTATAACTAGTCAAAAGAGAAAAATACAACACCAAATATTTTTTTAAAAGCTGGAGATGCCTGTATTTAGTTTCTAACAGTTCGTTTAAATGTCTGTTTTATAACTTCTGAATTAAGAAGAAAAAAAATTTCCCCTTTAGCTTTAGTAACTGTGAAATGGGAAATAAAAATTAAATTTTTTCTGTTTATCTCAGAAACATTTATTATGTGAATATTGTACTTGGCTCTAGATTGTACTTCAGAATGGTAATTTTGAAAGCTTGATTACCAAACCTTTTTAGTAATCAAATCTATTTAAAAATATAGACTCTCAGACTCATATTTGAGTAGAACCTAGGACTCTCCAATTTTTCAAAAGTCTCCCAAGAAATTTCTAATTATCAGCTAGATTGAAACAGTTGCCTTAGAGGACTGACTATCTTTCAAAGATTCTTTCATTAGATTGTAAATCAGCTATCTGGGTCCATGGGCTTCTTAAGACAAGAAGGTTGAATGAAGTATTTGGTATTTGTCCTTCTTTTTTTGCCTTCGTAGAATTTCATTGGTAGTAAAATAGATACCTCCTTTAACTTTCCCCTGCCTCTCCCTTATTTTTTTTTTAACAGTAAAAGTGTCTGTCTACAATGCAGGAGACCGGGGTTCAAGCCCTGGGTTGGGAAGATCCCCTGGAGAAGGAAATGGCAATCCACTCCAGTCCTGTTGCCTGGAAAGTCCATGGACAGAGGAGCCTGGTGGGCTACAGTCTATGGGATCGCAAAGAGTCAGTCACGACTGAGCGACTCCACTCACTCACTCACTCACTCAGGCCCTGTTATCAAAGTGTTAAACATCTGTAGCGAATTTTAATTAGTGTTTTTTTAATTGACAGATACTGCTGCTTTCACAGTTTTTAATTTTATTCTTTGAAAATAAACCTTTAGAAATTTAACTATGTGAGAGATAGTAAATAGTAAATAGACCAGGAAAGGCACTAGTCTCTTTAAACAACTTCCCAAAGTTAATTTAAATAAAAAAAATAATGTATTGTTTCACAACTTGAATATGTATTGCTTCAAAATCTGATGTTAAGTAAATTCTAAATAATTCAGTTACTAAACAGATTTCTAAACAAAATTTTTGTTAAAACTCAGATATAATACTGACATTTCAACTTCAAAATAATTTTAGAAATGATGAGATTGAGAATGACATATATACACCACTATGTATAAAACAGATAACTAATGAGAACCTACTGTCTAGCACAGGGAACTCTATTCAGTGATCTGTGGTGGCCTAAAAGGAAAGCAAATCTAAAAAAGAGGGGATATATGTATACATATAAGTGATTCACTTTACTGTACAGCAGAGGCTAACATAGCATTAAAGTTATAGTAAACATATAGTAAAGCAGCTGTACTCCAATAAAATTTTTTAAAAAAAGAAATAGTGGAACATTTTAAGTAAGGGCAAACTGTGAAGATGATAATGAGAATCTTTGGTTTGACAAGTACCATGCTAATTTTTAAAAACGTAAAAAGTGTTTTAAAATATCTCATACTCATCATTTTTGGGTCTTGCAGTTTCTTTTCTTGTTCTTTATAGGTGCTATATGGCAAGCAGTTTTTAAATTTTACATAGGAATTTTAAAAATTTTGTTTAGAGAGCTTAGTAGTATGTCTGGAGAGATAATTAGAGACATTACTAACAAAATTAGAAGGTATAATAGTTAATTTTACATGTTGACTGGGCCATGGGCACCCAAATAGTTAGTCAGACATTCTGGGAGTTTCTTTGAGGATGTTTTGAATGAGATTAACATTTAAGTCAGTGGATTTGGGTAATCAAAGTGCCCTCCGTATTCGAATGGACCAGTCATGGATGAAGGTGGGCTTCATCCATCCAGTTGAAGGCCTGTATAGAAGGAAAGACCAGCCTCCCTGAGCAAGAGAGAACTCTCCAGCAGGGAGCCTTTGGACTTTATCTCTGCTGTCAGCTTTCTTGGGTCTTGAGCCTGACAGTCCACATTGCAGGTCTGGGCTTGCCAGTTTCCATAATTGCATCAGCCAGTTAGGACACATCTTGTACTCTGTATATACATATCCCTTTAGTTCTGTTTCTCTGGAGAAGCCTGACCAGTACAGTAGGCACCACTGTTCTTACTGTTAATATAATTAGCTTCTAATCATCTGAAGGATGCTTATTTGACAGGGAATAATGATTAATCCTGTAATTATTACCATCAGGCTGCCTCTTCCATCTTCTGCTCTCTGAAATGCTAACAGTTCTGAATCAGGTTGAATTTCGCTTTTCCTTTCCATTATGCAGTTTCCGCTTTCCACCCATATCCATATGTAAAGGTGAAATCAGTTAAAACGAACATCAGAGAGAACCTTTAAAGAGAAATGAACAACCACAGGCTTGACAGTTGTGTAATGGAAGAAGGATCATTGTTAAAGCAGAGGTTACAGAGATTGTGTGTATATTGATATGTACTGTAAGGGCTTTTAAAAAATTTTATTGAAGTGTAGTTGATTTACAGTGT
Source organism: Aepyceros melampus (assembly GCA_006408695.1). Lineage (NCBI taxonomy): Eukaryota > Metazoa > Chordata > Mammalia > Artiodactyla > Bovidae > Aepyceros > Aepyceros melampus. Next base: position 107,467 of record SJXQ01009884.1, read on the forward strand.
TGTTAATTTCTGCTGTACAACAAAGTGATTCAGTTATACATATATATATTTTCTTTTTCATATTCATGGTTTATCACAGGATATTGAATATAGTTCCCTGTGCTATATAGTAAGACTTTGTTGTTTATCTATTCTGTATATAGTAGGTTGCATCCTGCAGGGTCTTTTTAAGCCCCAGGAGAAGGTAGCATTCTCTCTTACCAGCTACCTCTCTTGAGGTATGAATAGCTGGTCAGTCAAATTCAGGGTGAGTGAGCAAAACTTAGGGAACTCCTTGACTCTACTGTGCTGATTATTAATGTGTTTGGTATCTTTTTCCTGACTCTAACCTATCCTGACCTCCTTTAATTCTTAGGGTCCTAGAATTGCTGTCTCTGCCCAGAGTTGCAGTAGTTGCTTAGGATTGTTTTGGAAAGAAATAGGATGAAACCAGGGCCTTGGCTCCAAACTCAGCCAGAGTAAAGACTATTGTCATTCAATGTTTAAATTACTTTGTGTTTAAGGTGTATTTAGATACTACTCAGTGGAGTTTAAAGCTTCCCAGGTGGCGCTAGTGGTAAAGAACCTGCCTGTGCAGGAGACATAAGAGATATGGATCTGATCCCTGGGTCAGGAAGATCCCCTGGAGGAGGGCATGGCAACCCACTCCAGTATTCTTGCCTGGAAAATCCCATGGACAGAGGGGCCTGGATGGCTGTAATCTGTAGGGTCGCAAAGAGTCTGATACAACTGAAGTGACTTAGCAGGCACACATAATGCGGTTTAAGATGACCGTTTTATCATCTTACAACTCAGAGGCAACGTAGAGATGGTACAAAAATCCAGATCAAGCAGTCTAAAAGACAATCATGTGGGTATTTTAAAATAATAAAAAAAAATCTGTATAGATAACCAAATTTCCCTGCCTCAGTGTGAGAGAAAGGTATTTTAAGCAAATGTTATCAATAACTCGTCAAGATCACTGAAGCACTGCAGGGATGTGTATTCCGTTCTGGGGAATGTGAGGCTAGTTTGAGGACAGACATTTCATGGCCTTATGGAGCCAGGGTTGATCCGGTTGACCTGGTCGGCCAGGCTCCCATTTCTCTCCCAGTAATCCATTATTCAGGTGAAGAAGAGCTCAGATAGTAGAAGATTGTTTTTTGGTTAAGGGTATATAAACAGACTTGTTCCTTTTTCAAGTACTCTTAGTTAATACAAGTTAAACCTTCTTTCACCTCTGACACCCTACCCCCAACAGTTTTTTTTTTTTTTAATGTCTGCACTTGAATTACCTGGAAGGGGCAGGGGGAAAATGTCACATGTATCAACAGCACAGATAGCAATTTGTACTGCTTAAGAAAGAATGGATTGGGTGTATCTTTATATTTTGATAATCAACAAATGAACAGCTCCAGCACCCATTATATTCTGAGGCATTATCTCTTGAGGAGTATTTCTGCCTATGGAAGAGGGAAAAAATCAGCAGTCAGGAGCAAACTTCCTTTTTACTTGCTCTCTTATCTTTTGCATTTTCCTTATGTGGGTAGGAGCAAAGGAATGATTAGCCCTCAACAGGAAAATTCACTGGTCCTCTAGTAAGATAGGTGAAGGTGAAGTGGATGTTATAGATACTTGAATGAATTGCTTTGTGAAGACTCAGAAATTACCTAGTGAATATATAAATGTGTGTTTGTGTGTCTGTGTATGCACATGTGCCTGCTCAGTCTTGTCTGACTCTGTGATCCCATGGACTGTAGCCCACCAGGCTCCTCTGTAGGCAAGAGTACTGGAATGAGTTGCCATTTCCTCCTCCAGGGAATCTTCCCAAACCAGGGATCAAACCCATGTCTCCTGCACTGGTAGGTGGTTTCTTTACCAATGAGCCACCTAGGAAGCCAAGGTTTAATTACCCTGTTTAATTAGACCCTGGTGCTGGGAAAGATGGAAGGCAGGAGGAAAAGGGGATGACAGAGGATGAGATGGTTAGATGTCATCACTGACTCAATGGACATGAATTTGAGCAAGCTCTGGGAATTGGCAATGGACAGGGAAGCCTGGCGTGCTGCAGTCCATGGAGTCAGCAAAGAGTTGGACATGACTGAGTGACTGAAAGGAACTGTTTAATTACTCCTTGGGACTTTCTAAGTTTACTTCTTAAAATTCCTTCTTCACTGTGGGTCTCTGAGCTTTTTGTAAAGTCTGCTTAGGAAGTATGTATCTGTGGAACCAATGTAATAACCTTGAGCAGTGTACAGATGCACTATCAATAAATAACAGTGAACAGTGAATTGGAGGGGTTTCCCTGGTAGCTCAGCTGGTAAAGAATCTGCCTGCAATACAGGAGACCCTGGTTTGATCCCTGGGTTGGGAAGATCCCCTGGAGAAGGGAAAGGCCACTCACCCCAGTATTCTTGCCTGGAGAATTCCATGGACTGTATGGTCCATGGGGTCACAAAGAGTCGGACACGACTGAGTAACTTTCGCTTTGACTAATTGGAGAACATTGAAGTTTTCACATTACTTTGTGTTTTCTTGTTATTATGACTGTCAGTGATCAAAAATAGTTTGGAAGTTCAGGCTAATGGTTTTATTTTCAGAAAGCTTTATTATTGATCATAGAAACAAATGTAGAGGGCCCCCCAAAGAAAGATCTTTTTCTAAAGATTTTCTTTGATTCTAATAAGATACTTAAGGTAAGGATTTCTTTTTAAAGTGATGAAAGCCAGTGTGCTGTGAAATCTGAAAATGGAAGCATTTTATCAGAGCATTTTAGCTTTTTTGAAAGGGAAACAACAACTTCAGCTTTTGAGGCATGGCCTGAGGATTGAGTAGAATCCATTAAGCATTTAACACTGTGACACAGAGATTGTATGATTTTTGGCCCTCAGGAGAAATATAGAACTCAGAACCTGACAAGAATGTCTCATCAGAACCATTATGGATTAATGAACTAAGGAGAAAACTAGGAATTAAAAAGAAGGAACACTCCCTTTCTCTTTACCTAAGTTCCACAAATTCTTTTATAAAAAGAAATTAAGACAAAAACTAAACATAAGGGTCAAACCCGTAAAACTCTTAGAAGAAAACACAGGGAGAAAGTATCACGACATTCTCTTTGGCAGTGATTTCATGCATATGAAAGCATAAGCAACCAAATAAAAAACAGGTAAGCTAGACTTCATGAAAATTAAAAGCCTGTCTGCATCAAATGGCACTGTGAACAGAGTGAAAAGTAACTTGAAGAAAGGGAGAACATGTTGATATATGTAAATCATAAATCTGATTAGAGATTGATGCACAGAATATATGGAAACTCTAGCAGCAACTAACTACCTGACTGAAAAAATGGGCAACGAACATAATTAGACATTTCAGTAGAGAAGATAAAGGGAATTCCTTGGTGATCCAGTGATTACAACTTGGGGCTTTCATTGCTGGGCTCAGATTCTACCCTTGGTCCGGGAACTAAGGTTCCACAAGCTGTGTAGTGCAGCTTAAAAAGAGAGAGAGAGAGAGAGATGTACAAATGGCTTATAAACACATGAGAAGATATTAAATATCTTTAACCATTAGGGAAATGCACATCAAAACCATGGTGAGATTCCATCTCTCATGCATTAGGATGGCTATTAGCAAAATAAAATAACAAGTATTGATGAGAATGTGGAAAAATTGGAATTCTTGCCCCTTGCTGGTGGGAAATGTAGAATGGTGCAGCAGCTATGAAATATGGTATGGTGATTCCTCAAAAAATTAAACATGGAATTACCATATGACTTAAAAACTCTCCTGGGTATATACCCAAAATAAGTGAAAGCAGGGACATGAAAATATATTTGTCCACCCACACTCATAGAAGCATTGTTCACAGTAGCCAAAACATGGAAGCAACCCAACTGTCCATTGGTAGATGAGTAGATACATAAAATGTGGTACATACGAACAATGGAATATTATTTGGCCTGAGAAAGGAACAAAATACTGATACTTGCTACAACATGGATAAACCTTGAAGACTAATAATATTACTTATTATGAGCCAGTCACAAGAGGCCAAGTATTACATGATTCCTTTCATATGAGGCCCTTAGTCACATTCATAGAGACAGAAAGTAGAAGCATGGATGCCAGGGGTTGGGAGAAGGGTAAACGGAAAATTATTTAGATACGGAGTTCCAGTTAGGGAAGATCAAAAAGTTCTTGAAATGGAGGTGATGATTATGCATCAGTGGGGTTGTACATAATATCAAAGGACTGTACCTTTTAAAATGGTCAAAATGGTAAATCTTAGGTATATTTTGCCACAGTAAAAAAGAATTTAACAAATAATGACATAAGATTATATTAAATGTTAAGTTTTTTAGTTGTTACATTAGCTTAGCATTCCTCAGTTGAAAATAAAACATTTTTTCTTTCTAGCAACCTCAGAATGAAATGGAACAAAATGGAGCTTTGTTACAGTAAGTATAATGATTTTTGGATTATTGTAGATTTTTAAAAATCATTTAAAAATAAGTCTTTTTCTTAAGAATTTTAGGGTTCTTCTATGTTCTTGAATGATTGTCCCTGTAGCAGCATGCTGCTGCTGCTGCTGCTAATTCGCTTCAGTAGTGCCCGACTCTGTGCAACCGCATAGATGGCAGCCCACCAGGCTCCCCCGTCCTTGGGATTCTTCAGGCAAGAACACGAGTGGGTTGCCATTTCCTTCTCCAGTACATGAAAGTGATAAGTGAAAGTGAAGTTGCTCAGTTGTGTCCGACCCTCAACGACCCCATGGACTGCAGCCTTCCAGGCTCCTCCATCCATGGGATTTTTCCAGGCAAGAGTACCGGAGTAGGGTACCATTGCCTTCTCTGCTGTAGCAGCATAAATATATTATTTTACGAACATTCTAGATAAGTTCTATTTCATGAGCAAAATTGAATCAGGTTAAGTTGATTCTCTGACTTAAGATTATTTAAAAAGCAAATTTGTAGCTTAGCATGAAGGAAGAATTTTTAGAGCTTATTGAAATTAGAGTTCATAAAACTATTATATTTAAAGAGACCTTGTCCTTTAAATTTTTTTGAAAAAACCAAGCATGGCCTGTGGACCCCCGGGAGTCCCTGAGACTTCCCAGAGGGTCTGTGAGGTCAAAACTATTTTCATAATAATGCCAACACATTATCTGCTTATGTCATGGTATTGACATTTGCACCTATAGTGCTAAAGAAAATGGTGGATAAAATGATGGAACCTTAGTAGGAATCAGGGCAGAGGCACCAAATAGTACTAGTAGTCCTGTGTTTTTCCCGGCCATGTACTTGCAGTTAAAAAAGAAAGAAAGGAAAAAAAAAGGCCAGTTTTACTTAGTGCATTTGTGAAACAGAAAAGTTGTTAGTTTTATTAAATTTCTACTTTGAATATATATCTTTGTATACTTCTGTTTAAAGTATGATAGTTAAGAGCACTTGTTTGAGTTAAAAGATCTGTTAAAAAAGAACCCAAAAAACATGGTTTACTTTTTTTTAACTTGAAAGAATGACAAACTGGTTATTTACGCAAGTAAATGGCAGATACTTTCTTGAACTTTCTGGTAAGATTGGTGGAAATATTTATGAAGGTGACCTTTTTGAAATTTTATAATAAAATATAGCAATATAGGGAAGATCTGCATAACTTAACACATGAGTATTTTCTGAAAGGCCAATGCATGTTATTACAGCAGCATCCACAGACGAGTGAAAGATCCGTTCAAAGTGCAAGACAGACTAAAACAAAAGTTGATAGGTTTTGCTTCAATTTTCACATTTCCAGTAACCTTTAAGGAAACAATTGCTTCTGGAGTCTTGGTATGTCATCTAAAAAGAATATGCACAATTATCCTAAAAGGCTACTAAAGTACTCCTTCCTTTTCCAACTGCATGTCTGTGTGAGGCCAGACTTCTGTAATATACTTCAAATAAAAAAATATATGGCAAAAGATTGTATGTGTTGTAGCAGTTCAGATGGCAGCTCTCTTCCATTAAGCTGAATATTAAAGAGATTTTTTAAAATGTGAAACTTTCTCACTAACTTTTTTTCATTTTGGAAAATACAATAATTTTAATAAAATATTAATTTATTAGATTATTATTTCTAAGTTAATGATTATTTAACATTTTTTCTCCATCTTAATTTTAACAAGTAAATATAAGCCAAATAAATAAAAACTCCTTGAGTTCATCACTAATTTTTAAGATTATAAAGGAGTCCAAGGGCCAAAAGTTTGAGAATCACCCTTTACTGACTATATCAGCAATGTAAGTTCATCTTCAGAATTGGAAAAAGAAAAGACTGATCTCACTGCTTGGAGAGAACCATTGTTAACATTTTGGAACATTTAATTTCAGGCTTTCTAGATTTTTTGTTTTGTTTGTATTTTCAACCAAGTTGAGATTCATGTGCAGATAGTTTTGTTTCCTATTTTTCTTTCTTTCTTTCTTTGGCCTCACCATGCAGCTTGTGAAGTCTTAGTTCTCAAACCAGATATCGAGCCCCTGCCCCCCGCAGTGGAAGCCTGGATTCCTGATCACTGGGCCATCAGAGAATTCCTCTTGTTTTAAAGTTTTTAAGTAGAAGTTTATCATAATTACTATTTCACATCTTTAATATTTTTTTAAACATGCACTAATGACCTCATATTATTTCATTGTATAACTTATTATACTATAACTCATATAACCATTTTTCTCTTATTGGACATGTGTGTTGTTTGCAGTCTTATATAAATAACTATGTCTAATATAAATAAGTTTTTTAATAACTTAGGTGAAAGTTTGCTCTAATTTCAAAATTCTCTTTTATAATTAAGGAAAAAAAAGTCCTGGTGTTGATTCAGACTATGATTTTGTTTTATTTTAAGTCAGCTTGTACTCATATTTTAGGAAAAAAATTGGCATTTTTTCTGTTTGCCTCATGGAAATTATTCTGTATGAGCAGTTGCATTTTCAGGATAGCTTATATTGATTGCTTCTATTTTTTAGGCAGGAAAGAATGTTCAATTTATTATTCTTGCTTAGGATTCCAGTAGCTGTGCCTGGTGCATGAAAACTCTTCTTAAAGCAACTGGAACAGTTTTTTTTTTAAAGGAAGATATCTTGATTGCATTTGTATAGTAAATTAGATTGAGAAAAAAATAGTTTACTGATTGCTTTTCTTCAATCAACTTTTAATTATCCCAGGGTAGATGATCAAAATTGTAGGTTAAGCATGACCTTTATTTTGCTTGTAATCTCTTCCCTTCAGTATTTCCTACCCTTTTTCCCTTGCTGTGAAATACTAGTAAGGTGAATAATATTTGAGAATTTTCTCATTACTGATTTTCACTTACATCTTAAACTATAATGACAAACTTTAAGTGTATTTGAGGATTTAAATAGCCATCTGCATGAATTAGGACAAATTTTTCTCTTTCACTCCACCCCTGTATTTGGTAGACAATCATCTCCAAAGTTACTTTCAGATCTAAGTGTACTTTAGCTTGTTTACACTACTGAAGTTCATTCCTTACTATTCTGGCTCTCTCCAGTTTTGAAGCCATTTGAAATTTACATGTTAATAACTTGGTAGTAATTGTAAAAGTTTAACTAGAATGATGGAGGAAAGACAAAGCCTATTTGAAATTCCTTTAATTAAAAAGAAATTTAAATTTATCTGAATGAGAAATAGTAGAGTTTTTTTTCTACTTAAAATTTTGTATTTATTTATTAATTGATTGATTTTTTTTTTTCCTGAGGTTTAGAAAAAGTCATCCAGTGTTCACGGTATCATTTCCCCAGGCTGAACTTTCACTGAACCACCGAAGTAGTCTAGGTACGCTTTTATGGGTAGAGTCATATAAAATGAATTTGTCTTTGCCTAAAAATAGAAGCCTTAGTTAGGTATGGATTTATTTACAACTAGGCTGGTCTACTGTAATTGCTGCCATACACTTTTACATGTGAAATCAGTGTTGCTGTTGACCTTGGATCGTGCTGCTTGAAGCTGCTCATGTGAGAAGCAGCTCAGGTGCAGTCAATACTTGCTCCTCCATATGTCTGCTCTTTTGCTTGCAACTCAGGGGCTCAAGTTTAAAAACAGTGTTTGTTTTCCCTGTTCATAGCAGGCCATTTGCTTGATTTCAGCTGTATTAGAGGATGGCTGTCTTTCTCTTTGGAGTGTCTCCTAAGTATGTTGTATGACAGTGTAGTAAATAGTCTTAGTGGTCATTGAAACCTTGTATTATAAGAAAAGGTACAAGGAAATGATAGTTGAATTTGAAAAGTTAAGTTTTAACAGTTCTGCCCTCTCCTGTTTTATTGCCACTATAACAATAGAATTACCACTTAAGCCCAGCACCAACTCTCAACTAGGTACCCCTAGTGCCTGGATTTTGGTCTGTAATATTATTTATTCATTATTTTAACAATATGTATTGAGCCTGCTGAGTGCCAGGCATATGGATGCTGCTGCTGCTAAGTCACTTCAGTCATATCTGACTCTGTGCAACCCCATAGATGGCAGCCCAACAGACTTCCCTGCCCCTGGGATTCTCCAGGCAAGAATACTGGAGTGGGTTGCCATTTCTTTCTCTAATGCATGAAAGTGAAAAGTGAAAGTGAAGTCGCTCAGTCGTGCCCAACTCTTAGTGACCCCATGGACTGCAGCCTACCAGACTCCTCTGTCCATGGATTTTCCAGGCAAGAGTACTGGAGTGGGGTGCCATTGCCTTCTCCGGTATGGTTGATATGGGTGTACAAATGCCAAGTAAACCAGGGATCCTAAAAGGATAGTTGATCCGGAGCTTGACGATAGGATGGATCTGAACCATCTTACCATTGGTGGAAAACAAAAATGTTTTCAAGGGTGACTGGGGGCAGTGCTAAAAGGATGAAGAGCTAGATCAGTTGTGGTCCCACTGTCCAACCTGTGGCAAATTGGTTGAGGAAAGAAATGAACAATGATTTTGGTTTATGGAAATAAGTTTGTGAAAAAAACCATGAGTTCATGTACTCAAAAAATGTTAGCAGTGTAGTCTCTCTCTCTCTATATATAAAAACTATAACAAAATGTGTAAAAATTTTTAATGACTTTACGAAGTAAAGATTTTTAATACATGTACATTTAGGACATTTCCTGATTCCTTTTGGCCCTTACATGAATGTTCCTTTTATGCTTAATGACATTAATTCATTTAAATTCTGTTACACATAATGGAGAAGATGACACTGAGAAAGCAGATATGATTTTTCTCATGTAGTTGCAGATACTTAGAAGAACTCAGCCAGAGTAGAGAGGTTTTTGTTTTTTTGTTGTTTTTAATAATTTTATTTATTTCTGTTTCTGGCTGCCCTAGGTCTTTGGTGCTGTACGTGGGCTTTCTGTGGTTGCTTGGGGGCTGTTTGCTGTCGTGCTGGGCTTCTCATTGCAGAGGCTTCTCTTGTATTGAGAGCATGGCCTCTAGGGCTTGCAGGCTTCAGTAGCTGTCGCATATGGGCTCCGTAGTTGTGGCACGGGGGCTTAGTTGCTCCACTGCACATGGGCTCTTCCCAAACCAGGGATCAAACCTGCATCTCATGCGTGGGCAGGCAGTCTTTATCACTGAGCCACCAGGGAAGCCAGAGAGGTTGGCTTTTAATTCGACTAATTCCAAATAATTATCATTTTACCTTGCTTCATGTGAAATATTTCTTAAGGAATGGAAGAATTTCACAACTTTATTGCTAACATGATACTTTTAATAAATTGGTATAACATTTATAAAATATTAGATACATCTCATGCATGTCTGAGGAAATCATTTCAAGTTATGTGATTAAGAAAAGCTGAGTGAGACAGTATGTTTTATTGCTTTAGGAAAACTGGAATGAAAACATATAATGTTATCTTCTAGGACCTGAGGCTGAAAATCCTGAAGTGTTAACACACCCAGAAAAGGTTTGTCTGTATAATGGAAATTAGCTATTCAGATCTTGGGTTTAGATTTTTTTAAATTATATTAATAAGTATCAAGCCCATTTAAGTTTTCCCCTAAAAGTAGAAATATGACTAGACCATTTCAATAGAATTGTGTAACAACCCATTTCAGTGTTGTTGTTTTTTTTTTAAGGGAAATCATTTTCCAATATTTTTCATGAAAACTCATATAAATCCTTCTTTGGAATAAGGCAGGCTTTTACCGTTCACAAGGTTTTTTGTGAATTGCAAAAATTTTCATCCTCTACATTCCCCATTCAATCTGGGATGCCTCAGACAGAAAGCATGAGGACACTTTTCTTACATCTGTAGTGGAAACCCATTTCAGTATTTATTCTTGTCTGTAATTAAATAGAATTTTCTTGATCTGTGATTCTTTTCTTTCATTCTGAGTCTTTTATTCATTATCTCAGTTAAGTTCAGTCGCGCAGTCGTGTCCGACTCTTTGCGACCCCATGAATTGCAGCACACCAGGCCTCCCTGTCCATCACCAAC
>SJXQ01009885.1:0-51231 GCA_006408695.1 Aepyceros melampus
ACCATCTTACTTGGGTTTCTCTTACCTTGGGCGTGGGGTATCTCTTCACGGCTGCTCCAGCAAAGCACAGCCACTGCACCTTACCTTGGACCAGGGGTATCTCCTTACCGCCACCGTTCCTGACCTTCAACATAGGATAGCTCCTCTAGGCCCTCCTGTGCCTGCCCAGCCACCACTCCTCGGGTTGCTCCTCCCGGCCGCCGGCCCTGGCCTTGGGCATGCGTGGCTCCTCTCAGCTGCCGCTCCTGGCCTTGGGGGCGAGGTGGCTTCTCCCAGCCGCCCCAGACCTCAGATGTGGGGTGTCTCCTCCCTGCCGCCACCGGCCTCAGATGTGGGGTAGCTCTTCCCGGCCACCTCCCTGACCTCGGAAGCAGGGTGTCGCCTCCCGGCTGCCGTCCCTTACCTCAGACGCGGGGTAGCTCTTCCCAGCCGCCACTGACCTCGGACACAGGGTAGCTCCTCTCGGCCATTCCTGCGCCGTCGCAACCTGGAACTTAAGGCCGCTGCCCCTGACCTCAGACATCGGGTAGCTCTCGGCTGCGCTCAAGTGCGGCGGCCGCCTCAGCTGCCTGCGCTCAAGTGCCCCTTGCAATCCAAGGGACTCTTAAAAGTCTTCTCCAACACACAGTTCAAAAGCATCAATTCTTAAATGCTCAGCCTTCTTTATGGTCCATATATGAAAGTGAAAGTTACTCAGTTGTGTCAGACTCTTTTCAACCCCACAGACTATACAATCCATGGAATTCTCCAGGCCAGAATCCTGGAGTGGATAGCCTTTCCCTTCTCCAGGGGATCTTCCCAGCCCAAGGATTGATACATGGCCACTAGAAAAACCATAGTTTTGACTATGCAGATCTTTGTCAGCAAAGTGATAATGTCTCTGCTTTTTAATGTACTAGACAGTACATTAAAAGCTTGGTCATAGCTTTTCTTCCAAGGAGCAAGTGTCTTTTCATTTCATGGTTGCAGTCACCATCTGCAGTGATTTTGGAGCTTATACAATCCATGGAATTCTCCAGGCCAGAATCCTGGAGTGGATAGCCTTTCCCTTCTCCAGGGGATCTTCCCAGCCCAAGGATTGATACATGGCCACTAGAAAAACCATAGTTTTGACTATGCAGATCTTTGTCAGCAAAGTGATAATGTCTCTGCTTTTTAATGTACTAGACAGTACATTAAAAGCTTGGTCATAGCTTTTCTTCCAAGGAGCAAGTGTCTTTTCATTTCATGGTTGCAGTCACCATCTGCAGTGATTTTGGAGCTCAAGAAAATCAAGTCTGTCACTGTTTCCATTGTTTCCTCATCTATTTGCTATGAAGTGATGGGACTGGATGCCATGATTTTAGTTTTTTAAATGTTGAGTTTTAAGCCAGTGTTTTCACTTTCTTCTTTCACTTCATCAAGAAGCTGTTTAGTTCCTCTTAGCTTTCTGCCATAAGGGTGGTGTCATCTGTATATCTGAGGTTATTGATATTTCTCCTGGCAACCTGGATTCCAGCTTGCTTCATCCAGTCTGGCATTGTGCATCATGTACTCTGTATGTAAGTTACATAAGCAGGGTGAAAATATACAGCCTTGACGTACTCCTTTCCCAATCTTGAACCAGTCCATTTTTCCTTGTCTGGTTCTAACCAGCAGAGTATCCAGGCTCAAGAACATTTCAATGCATACTAGTCTAGGAAGAAAACCCAAAGAGCCAACCCACAGCAGACACCCCTGTACTCTACTATGAGTGTGTAGTCACACAGCCTCATCCCCAAATACACACAGATACCATTTTGGAAAGGTAGAGGAAGAGGGGAAATAGATTTTAAATCTAAAAATCTGAGTCAGTCAGAAGAAAATATTTAAACCAGAAGATACTGTAAACTGGCAGATTTAAAGTCTACATCCCTTTCTCCCCCACTTCACTGTCACTAGACAGGAGGAGCCTTCACTTTATTGGCACTATGTACAGTTGACCTTTGAAATGCATAGACCCACTTATACGTAGATTTTTCAGCAGTGAATACTGTAGTAATACATGAATCCAAGGTTGGTTGAATCTACAGATGCAGAACTCGTGGATACAGAGGGCAGACTATAAGCAGATTGTTGAGAGTGTGAAGGGTTGATTCCCCTAACCCCTGTGTTGCTAAGGAGCAAACTGAATGAGAAAATTTGCAACCACTGGTAAATATAGGTCTATAGCAGTATCATTTTAAAAATTCTAGTTTTCCAATCCCAGTGCTTGTTAATAACATAGTACAAAGTACTAGAACCTACATGGCTGGTTTGAAAGTTCTCTGATGCAAGAATATAAATTTTAAATTGACCAGACTACCAACTCCTTGAGTATGGCAACTGAGCTTTACTTATCTTCGAATCTCCCCAGTGGCTAGCAAAGCATATAATGAATAAACATTTTAACATAATTACCATCAGCCTATTATGAATCATTTTGGAACCTATTGCTCCACTCTGTGTCCTTAAATCTTTGGATTTTCCAAATCTTTTGATACTGTGAAAATATCCTTGGAAGGGTCATTTGTTTACCTCCTATTAAAAAATAGTTTATCAGGATTAACCCAGGGCTGAGAGTAAGAAGAGAGCAGAGTTCTGGGAAAGGAGAAATAGAACTAGAAGGGAAAAAAATTGACAGGTTAGACAAATCACGTCATCATTTTGCCTTGGGCCAGCCCTGAAAAAGAGATTGCAAGAATAGCAATTTTACTCCTGAAATGTATTTTACACTGCAACAGCTGAAGTAGTAAACTAGTATGACTGAGAAACAGGAAAGGAAAAGGAAAACAGTATTTCCCAATGACCTTGCCCCACTTCAGACATTACCCATTCTTCTGAGTTAAAGTATTTGTGGTTGGTAGGATTATGTACTCCACTGGAGAGATGTCCATGTCCTAAGCCCTAGAACCTGTGAACACTTTGCCTTACATGCCAAATGGGACTCTGTGAATAAGTCAAGGACCCTGACCTGGAGACTATCCTGAATTAACTAGGGTGGCCCCAAGGTAATCATGAAGGACCTTAACCATGGGAGACACAGGAGTGTCAGTGTCAGAGAGGTGCACTGTGAGAAAGACTGGACAGGCCTTGCTGGCTTTAAAGATCCAAAGGGATGCAAGAGACCCCTAGATACTAGAACATGTGAGAAATCAGTTGCTGCCCCAGGGCCTCTGGAAAAGAACACAGTCCTGCCAACCTCTTGATTTTAGTCTGGTGAGAACTGTTTCAGACTCCTGACCTCCAGAACTGTAAGATAATAGATGCCTTTTATTTTGAGGTAATTTGTTTCAGCAGCTATACTAGGGAACCAATCTAGTGTTCACTGAAGATTTCTTTTAAAATGTAAACATAATCTTGGGGAAGAAAAGCAAGGCTAATGTAAGAATCAAATCATCATTCAGCCAGTGTGTTTGTTTAATCACTTGAGAAGAGGCATGTGAACTACATCTTCAGACACAGACACTGTCACTTGTTTCTCCATCAGAAAACATCCTGCATGGCGTCTTTTCAGAGAACACGTCTGACTGAGCAGCCACTGTGGGTTTTTACACAGGAAACAAGAGGCTAGATGCAGCTATACTAGAGAACCAATCTAGTGTTCACTGAAGATTTCTTTTAAAATGTAAACATAATCTTGGGAAAGAAAAGCAAGGCTAGTGTAAGAATCAAATCATCATTCAGCCAGTGTTTGTTTAATCACTTGAGAAGAGGCGTGTGAACTACATCTTCAGACACAGACACTGTCACTTGTTTCTCCATCAGAAAACATCCTGCATGGCGTCTTTTCAGAGAACACGTCTGACTGAGCAGCCACTGTGGGTTTTTACACAGGAAACAAGAGGCTAGACAAGAGCACTGGGTGACAGAGATACTGCAATGGAGAAGGATTCTAGGGGCTTTTTATGTTTCTCTTTTCCTGAAAGATTTTTTTAGTGTGAATGGTGAAAAAGGATCACAGCAGTACATATTCATGCTGGTGGGATAATGAAAAAAATCGATCATCTCAAAATAACTTCATTTCTAGGGTGACCTCAGTAATTTAGGACGTAATGGCCTGTCTTAGATATGAATATGTTTCTTGACTTTTGGAAAATATATGCAATCTTACATTTCACAATGAAAAAAGAGGCAGATGACAATTATTTATTGACTAAATATTCTATAAATACATTTGAAGTTAAGCTAGAAGCAGTCTGAAAATAATAATGTATCAATTTTTTCTTTCTATCCATTGAGCATTTTTCAATTAAAATTAATGTTAAGAAAGAAACCAAATTAACAATGATTGTCTGTAGGCGGTCAGTCTAGAGTTATATATTTTTCTTTCTACTTTTTAATATTTTTCCAATTTTACACAATAAATGTGTATTACTTTTAAATTTGATTAATTAGTAGGCCTTGAAAATTAATGAGGAAAGTTTTTTTAATGTTGTGAAATGTTAACAATTAAAAAAGTAAAATCATCTCTTAATCATCAGGAGGCAACTTTGCATTGTATCACTGATCTGTTAAAGTTCTCTGAGTAATTATACCCTTAAAATATGCCTGTGAAAAGTAGCCCACCCTCTTTAGGAGATAGTCATTCTGCCCTGTCTTCTGAGAAATCTGCTAGTGACACAGAGCTCATAGATTCTTTAAATCTACAAACATGAAAACACAATATTATTGAATTTATACTAACAAAAAAGGGTGATCACAAACAACTTAAACTTTGTCTGCAGTGTTTTCATTTTTGGAGCAGGGTAGACAAACTTTTTCCATAAAGGGCCAGAGAATAAACACTTTAGGCTTTGCAGGTCAGTAGGTTTCTGTTGCAACCATGCAACTCTGCCTTTGTAGCTCAAAAGCAGCATAAACATGCATGCAACAGAGTTACTATAATGGACTGCAATTTTAGTTTTTGCATGTTATGGGACTATCACAATTTTCTACCCATGAGTCAAATGTGAGGGAGAAAACAAGTATGCATGAATATAAATGTGTAAAATCAAAGTGGCCTTGAGTCTTGAAGTACACACCAAGACAATCTGATGAATTTTGGCCTAAATGAAGTTTTATCACGGAGTCTCAGAGCAAAAGTTAATAGATGTGGTTTCTTGTTCTATATCTACTCCCAACAAACTTAAATTTGGGGGGTCCTCAGTGTTTTTCTATGTAAAGTGTGTCAAAGCAATCAGATTCCCTCATCCCTAGGCTCCAGAGAACAACCATCACATTCACACAGTTATTTTTACGGCTGCTGGAGCTCCTCTCACTAATCTATTTCTCAGTGTCTTAGTGAAGGGAATGATCGCTGGGCCTTCTCTAATGTTACAGTGGAGGGACCAGGGCAGTGTGAGACTGCGTATGATTAATCCACTCTCAATTCCCTCCTCCCTAAATTTTTGAATTCCTTCCTCAACATTACACCTGGAAATCCTGGCATCTCAACCTCAATGAATGTAGACAACCACTGAACCCAACTTTAATTCAATTAATCAAGCAAATGGTTACAGCCACTTTCAGCTGCTTGAACCAGTATATTAAATCCAAACACTCTGTGAACGCATATCAATAAACTTAGCCTAATCCAATGTTATAATCCATTTATCTTAATCTAACAACTAGAAAATCCATTCCCACATAAACTCACCAAGGTTCTGCCAACATATAATAGCAAATTTTGCAACTCTTTTGAACATAGCTATGTAAGCACTTTTTGGCAGCTAAGAGCCCTTTACAGGAAAGAGCTCTCTGCCGGAGGCCCTGTTGTCTCATCACTAACCTTAAACCAAGCACCCCAATGCTCTACTCATCTCTATCCTTGGCACACCTTTCACATCTTTTGATCACATACTACTTCGCCTAACTTATTTGTTCTTTCCATAGATCAAAGACGTAGACATGAAGAATAAGTAATTAACAGCTAACCGTATCTCTTCTCTAGCTTCCCCTTCAGTAATCTGGTGAATAAATTGTCTGAACAAAATAGCATCGAGAGAAGAATCAAAGAGGTCAACAAGCCTACACACAGGTGTGCACGCCGTGGGGGTGCCAGTAACTCTGACACCCTGTGCCAGTGATTGTTGTTGTTTAGTCACGAAGTCACATCTGACTCTTTCTTGACCCCATGGACTGCAGCCTGCCAGGCTCCTCTGTCCATGAGATTTCCCAGGCAAGAACACTGGAGTGGGTTTCCATTTCCTTCTCCAGGGAATCTTCCCAAGCCAGAGATCAAACCCATGTCTCCTGAATTGGCAGACAAGTTCTTTGCCACTGATCCACCAATAAAGCTCTATCTCAATGATTAACTGATATGATTTCCCTTTTGAAGCTTTCATGGCTGAACAGAATCTTCAGAGATGGTTTTTGGAGAATACGGGAGTCCACCATCTCTCCAGGTTGCCAGCATTCTGCATAAAAGGAATTTTCCTTACTACCAACATTTGCCCCCTCACCAGTACTGATTGTCAAGTAGTGAGCAGCCAGACCTGAGCTACTTGTACTCATGACCTGTACATGTTCTGACTCGAGTTGTAGAGGTCAGGACAGATGGTGCTGGCGGGTCTTGACAAGGCTAGACCTGAGGTTATTACAGAACCTTGTTGTAAGGGAAAGCCAGTTTCCTCAGTGACAGCAGGAGGCAAAGGAGGCTCAAAAAACCCAGGGGTTCCAGACTCTCAACTTTGTCTGAATTTGCAGTTACTCCATTTCAAGTCCCACTCCTTCCCAATTAATGTCTTAACTTTCAAGTAAGAGACTGACAGTGTATAAATCCAACTTGTATTGTAATTCTGCAATCTACACAACTAAATTGTGGCCTGCTCTTCAGCAAAGTCCATCCAGGAGCTACAGAAAGTAAAAGATTCTTTTTGGGCTGCTAGAGAAACTCTGAATTTCCAAGAGTGTCTTCAGCTGAGAGGTGAAAGGTCTGAATTGGTCATTGTCTCTCAGTAAACTCATCAGTTCAATCAAGGAGTTACCCCTCCTTTTAGATTTTATAGTTTTCACTACAAACAAAAAAAGATATGTATGACAGCCACTTGGTCTCCAAGACACTTGCTTCAGCAAATACTTCATCACAATCAACCACAAGAGAGTAATTATGATACTAGTGCATGTCATGGACCATTAACAACTCATTTTTTATTGCTAAGACATTAAGCAGTAATTCAAGGCCAAGAATATAACTAAATGAAATCCAGAAATCCATCTTTTAGGATATGTTTCCTAGGACCATTTCTGTTACTACACATTGGGATCTAGTCAGGAAAACAGACACCAATGTAAGTATTTCAAGAGGGAATTAAATATAAGGAATTGGTTATACAGGTGTTGGTGGGCTGAATGGGAAAAATAGAGACACTGGAGTAGGCCAGAGATAAGTACACAGGAATTCCCTGGTAGTCCAGTGGGTAAGATTCCACTACCACAATGCAGGGGGCAGAGGTTCCATCCCTGGTCAGGAAACTAAGATCTTGCATGATGTATGGCATAGCAATAATAATAATAATAAGTGTAGCTATCACCTCTTATGCCAAGGAAGCACAAAGGAAAGTTTAGATTATCAAAGCCTGGAAGCTCAGAGGAGGGAGACATGGCTGCTCCAGGTACCTCTGAGCAAACAAAGGAGCAAAATACCAAAAGAAGATGGAGCCTGGAATAAAATGCTTGCATGGGTGCCTTCCTAACAGGAATAACAAGCCAACAGGATGAAAAGCTTTTCTCTCCTCCTCCTAGTATCCAATTTCTTTGAAAAACCTGCTATTCGAGCAAACTGGCAGGCAAAGTTTTCTGGGAAGTATAGTTTACAAAGCCCCAGCTCCAACATTACAGAGTAGACTAAAATAGGTTAAATGTAAAGTGAAATGAAAATGGCTAAGTAACTGGTACATTGCCATCTCCCAAGGGTAGACTCATCTCAATTCAGGAAACTGAAGCATCAAAAACCAAACGCCCACTTAATATGATACATTTTTTAAAATTGCCATACAACTAGAACACGCAAAGCTAATAGGATCAGCACATTCTCTCTCTCTTTAGAGGCAGACTTCCATGAGGGTAAAGACAAGAAGTTTTGACCTTCAATTCCAATTCAACCTTCACATGTAGAGCATTGCATGTGAGCAAAGTTGCTTCAGTTGTGTCCAACTCTTTGCAACCCCATGGACTATAACCTGCCAGGCTCCTCTGTCCATGGGGATTCTCCAGACAAGAATACTAGAGTGAGTTGCCATGCCTTCCTCCCAGGGATCTTCCCAACCCAGGGATCAAACCCATGTCTCCTGTGACACCTGCATTGCAGGTGGATTCTTTACCACTGAGCCACTGGGAAAGCCTCACACTTACAGCTTTCATGTCAGTTCAGTCGCTCAGTCGTGTCCGACTCTTTGTGACCCCATGAATCGCAGCATGCCAGGCCTCCCTGTCCATCACCATCTCCTGGAGTTCACTCAGACTCACGTCCATGAGTCAGTGATGCCATCCAGCCAACTCATCCTCAGTCATCCTGTTCTCCTTCTGCCCCCAATCCCTCCCAACATCAGAGTCTTTTCCAATGAGTCAACTCTTCGCATGAGGTGGCCAAAGTACTCGAGCTACAGCTTTAGCATCATTCCTTCCAAAGAAATCCCAGGGCTGATCTCCTTCAGAATGGACTGGTTGGATCTCCTTGCAGTCCAAGGGACTCTCTAGAGCCTTCTTCAACACCACAGTTCAAACGTATCAATTCTTCGGCGCTCAGCCTTCTTCACAGTCCGACTCTCACATCCATACATGACCACTGGAAAAACCATATCCTTGACTAGACAGACCTTAGTCGGCAAAATAATGTCTCTGCTTTTGAATATGCTATCTAGATTGGTCATAAATATTCTTCCAAGTAGAGCTTTAGATATGTGTAAATACTAATACCCTTCATGACTCCTTTGTCAAACTTCTGATTCATCTTCTCATTTTAATTAGTTTATCCAGAATACCACCTGAGGCTTTGCCTACTAAACTTGGAAATGAAAACTACTACTTCAATTCTTTAGGCCATTGTATTCCTAATGTTTCCTTGTATTTAACAGAAAAGGGAAAAAAAAAAAACTTCTCAAAGCATGTGGCATAACCAATTAGGACTCTTTGTGGCTACAAATGACAGAATCCTAACACAAAGTGGCTTATGCAAAAAGTAGAATTCATTAGCTCATGCAAATCTGTCAAATGTGTTTATCAGGCATACCAAGTTCAGTTATCCAGGTGGGAGATATAGAGCGAAAAGCTCTCCTCATTGACCTGGCCTGGAGTTGACTATAGGTGCCTTCTCTTCTTGCTTAATAGTCTGCAACTATACAAAGGACCTATCACCTCCCATGTTCCAGTTCCCTCTTCTTTTATCTATGCTCAAGCAAAACACAGTTGTCCCCTGAACAACAAATGTTTAGGCGCACTGTATTATCCAAGTAAAACTTATATAACTCCATTATCCTCAGTTCGTACATATCCCCAGTTCCACATTTGAAGATTCAACCAACCTCAGATGGAATAGAACTGTAGCATTTATTCTTGAAAAAAATCTACATATAAGAGGATCCACGAAGTTCAAACCCATATTGTTCTAGGGTCAACTGCATACAACCACTAGACACTAAGGACAGTTTCAGCAGCTCTTTATTCAGTTGTTCAACAGAACAGTGCCAATTGTAGAGAACCAGCAAGTAAAGGATATAGGATTAGCCACTGAGCCTCCAACCACTTCATTCCTTTCTACTATAGTCAGCCCTCCATATCTGAGAGTTCACAAGCACAGATTCAACAAGCCATAGATTGAAAATAATTGGGAAAGCACGTTCCAGAAAGTTTCAAAAAGCAAAACTTGAATTTGCTGCACCAGAAACTTTTTACTTTGCATTTACATTGTATTAGGTGCAAAGAGTTGACTCATTGGAAAAGACTCTGATGCTGGGAGGGATTGGGGGCAGGAGGAGAAGGGGACGACCGAGGACAAGATGGCTGGATGGCTTCACTGACTCGATGGACGTGAGTCTGAGTGAACTCTGGGAGTTGGTGATGGACAGGGAGGCCTGGCGTGCTGCGATTCATGGGGTTGCAAAGAGTCGGACATGACTGAGCGACTGAACGGAACTGAACTGAGGCGTTATAAGTTATCTAGAGATGATTTAAAGTATATGCTAGGATAAGTGTAGGTTACATGCAAATACAATGCCATTTTACATAAGGGGCCTAGAATCAGTGAATTTTGGTATTCATGAGGTCTTGGAAATAATCCCCAGGGGGTACCAAGGGATGGCTGTACTTGGAAGGGGAGGCCTCTTTGCTATCTGGGGCCTCTGGAGGAAGGAAGACAAGCACAGGGCTCAACTTTCCCTGCTCTCTTCCTTCTCTCCAGCAATTCCTACAGTCCCCTTTTCACCTACTGGTGTCACCAATTCTCTCCATTTTCTGAAAAGTTGCCTCCCGTCTTCTTATTTCTTACAAATTATGTTGAATATAGAAACTTTTCTCTACCAGAGTCTATTGGTTCTGCTAGAGAAGAAGTGAACATGGGTCTGTGGGAAGAAGGGATAGAAAGAGATGAAAACTCTACCTCTCTCAGTAAAAGAGAAAGAGTTGGAAGATGATCTTCTAAAACCTAAAATCAAGAAATCAAAACAATAATTGCTAACATTTATATAATATTTGGGCTTCCCTAGTGGCTCAGACAGTAAAGAATCTGCCTGTAATGTGGGAGACCCAGGTTTGATCACTGGTTCGGGAAGATCCCTTGGAAGAGGGCATGGCAACCCACTCCAGTATTTTTATTTATTTATTTGTTTATTTTAATTGGAGTCTAATTAATGTACAATATTGTAGTGGTTTTTGCCATACATTGACATGAGTCAGCCATGGGTGTACATGTGTTTCCCATCCTAACCCTCCCTCCCACCTCCTTCCCCATCCCATCCCTCAGGGTCATCCCAGTGCACCAGCCCTGAGGGCCCTGTCTCATGTGTCGAACCTGGACTGGTGATCTATTTCACCTATGATAATATACATGTTTCAATGCTATTCTCTCAAATCATCCCACCCTCATCTTCTCTGACAGAATCCAAAATTCTATTCTTTACATCTGTGTCTCTTTTGCTGTCTTGCATATAGGATCATCATTACTGTCTTTCTAAAGTATTCTTGAGTCTGTGATGCCATCCAGCCATCTCATCCTCGGTCGTCCCTTTCTCCTCCTGCCCCCAATCCCTCCCAGCATCAGGGTCTTTTCCAATGAGTCAACTCTTCGCATAAGGTGGCCAAAGTACTGGAGCTTCAGTTTTAGCATCATTCCTTCCAAAGAAATCCCAGGGTTGATCTCCTTCAGAATGGACTGGTTGGATCTCCTTGCAGTCCAAGGGACTCTCAAGAGTCTTCTCCAACACCACAGTTCAAAAGCATCAATTCTTCGGCGCTCAGCCTTCTTCACAGTCCAACTCTCACATCCATACATGACCACAGTGTCTTTCTAAAGTATTCTTGCCTGGAGAATCCCCGTGGACAGAGGAGCCTGGCCGACTACAGTCCATGGAGTCACCAAGATCAGACATGACTGAGCGACTTTCACATATAACATTTACTATGGACCAGGCACAGTCGTAAGTACATTATAAATATCAATTCACTTAATTCCCACAAAAAGTGCATCAGAAATCCGGGGTCCTTTACTTACTAACAGTGGGATAAGCAGGAAATTCTTTACTTCACTGAACCTCGGCTGAAAATGTGAGTAATAGAAGTAGCTACCCCAAGGCTCATGGGGTTGTTGTGATGAAGAAATAATAAAAAGATGATGCACTTGGCTGGCTCCTGTCTGGAACAAAGTAAGCACAGAACAAATCATTCAGTTCAGTTCAGTTCAGTCGCTCAGTCATGTCCGACTCTTTGTGACCCCATAAATTGCAGCACGCCAGGCCTCCCTGTCCATCACCATCTCCCGGAGGTCACACAGACTCACGCCCATTGAGTCAGTGATGCCATCCAGCCATCTCATCCTCTGTCATCCCCTCTTCCTCCTGCCCCCAATCCCTCCCAGCATCAGGGTCTTTGCCAATGAGTCAACTCTTCGCATGAGGTGGCCAGAGTACTGGAGTTTCAGCTTTAGCATCATTCCTTCCAAAGAACACCCAGGGCTAATCTCCTTCAGAATGGACTGGTTGGATCTCCTTGCAGTCCAATCACTCTCAAGGGTCTTCTCCAACACCACAGTTCAAAAGCATCAATTCTTTGGTGCTCAGCTTTCTTCACAGTCCAACTCTCATATCCATACATGACCACAGGAAAAACCATAGCCTTGACTAGATGGACCTTTGTTGGCGAACTAATATCTCTGCTTTTGAATATGCTATCTAGGTTGGTCATAACTTTCCTTCCAAGGAGTAAGCGTCTTTTAATTTCATGGCTGCAGTCACCATCTGCAGTGATTTTGGAGCCCAAAAAAATAAAGCCTGACACTGTTTCCACTGTTTCCCCATCTATTTCCCATGAAGTGATGGAACAAATCATTAGGAAATTTAAAAAACTTATCAAACATGCATTACACTGGCTGATTAATTCCCTTTTGAAATCCCCATCTCTCTTGCACAAATGATTCTTATAACTTTCTATAGATTTCCCACATTTCTCTTGGCGTACTGCTTCTCCCAGTGGTGGAGGTCGAGGGAGGGTTGGACGAAAAGGTCTTCTTAGGGACACTGATTTTCTTTGCAATCCAGCCAATTATGTCATGACTTCTCTCCAATCTTTACATTTTTCCCAAGTCCTTCCCTTTCCCCTCAAAGACCTAATTCCCTGTCCATCACCAACTCCCGGGGCTTGCGCAAACTCATGTCCATTGAGTCGATGATGCCATCCAGCCATCTCATCCTCTGTCATCCCTCTTCCTCCTGCCCCCAATCCCTCCCAGCATCAGGGTCTTTGCCAATGAGTCAACTCTTCGCATGAGGTGGCCAGAGTACTGGAGTTTCAGCTTTAGCATCATTCCTTCCAAAGAACACCCAGGGCTAATCTCCTTCAGAATGGACTGGTTGGATCTCCTTGCAGTCCAATCACTCTCAAGGGTCTTCTCCAACACCACAGTTCAAAAGCATCAATTCTTTGGTGCTCAGCTTTCTTCACAGTCCAACTCTCATATCCATACATGACCACAGGAAAAACCATAGCCTTGACTAGATGGACCGTTGTTGGCGAACTAATATCTCTGCTTTTGAATATGCTATCTAGGTTGGTCATAACTTTCCTTCCAAGGAGTAAGCGTCTTTTAATTTCATGGCTGCAGTCACCATCTGCAGTGATTTTGGAGCCCAAAAAAATAAAGCCTGACACTGTTTCCACTGTTTCCCCATCTATTTCCCATGAAGTGATGGAACAAATCATTAGGAAATTTAAAAAACTTATCAAACATGCATTACACTGGCTGATTAATTCCCTTTTGAAATCCCCATCTCTCTTGCACAAATGATTCTTATAACTTTCTATAGATTTCCCACATTTCTCTTGGCGTACTGCTTCTCCCAGTGGTGGAGGTCGAGGGAGGGTTGGACGAAAAGGTCTTCTTAGGGACACTGATTTTCTTTGCAATCCAGCCAATTATGTCATGACTTCTCTCCAATCTTTACATTTTTCCCAAGTCCTTCCCTTTCCCCTCAAAGACCTAAGTTTTTGAAACTCAGAAAACAGGAAAAGATTATTTTGTCTCTACTAGACACTATTTCCGTCTGAAGGCAAAAGCATAAAATAGTGCCCCTGGGCCCTCGAAGTGTGGTCCTCAGACCAGCAGCATTGGCATCTCCTGGGAGGTTATTAGAGATGTGTAGATCTAGAAAATTTAAAAAACACACACACACTAGACATATACAGATCTGGAGAGAGGTTAAATCTATGAAATAAAAGAATATCATTTGGGACTCTGAAGAAAATCTAAGGATAGTCAAATCTAACTATAATCACTTAAAGTTAAATATTGAGATAAGGGAAGTTGTTTTGCATTAATACCTTGATGACTAATTTTATGTATCACCTTGAAGAGTATGTTTGAATGTGATTCACATTTAAATCGGTGAACTTTGAATAAAGTAGATGGCCCTCCATAGTGTCATTGTTGTTGTTCAGTCACCCAGTCATGTCTGACTCTTTGTGACCCCATGGACTGCAGCATGCCAGACTCCCCTGTCCTTCATCATCTCCCGGAGCTTGCTCAACTCATGTCCGTTGGGTCAGTGGTGACATCAAATCATCACATTCTCTGTCGTCCCCTTCTCCTTCTGTCTTCAAACTTTCCCAGAATCAGGGTCTTCTCTAATGAATCAGCTCTTCGCATCAGGTGGCCAAAGTATTGGAGCTTCAGCTTCAGCATAAGTCCTTCCAATGAATATTCAGAACTGATTTCCTTTACGATTGACTGGTTTGATCTCCTTGCAGTCCAAGGGACTCTCAAGAGTCTTCTCCAACACTACAGTTCAAAAGCATCAGTTCTTTGACGCTCAGCCTTCTTTATGATCCAACTCCAATATCCATACATGACTACTGGAAAAACTATAGCTTTGACTATATGGACCTTTGTTGGCAAAGTAATGTCTCTGCTGTCTAGGTTGGTTATAGCTTTTTTTCCAAGGAGCAAGCATCTTTTAATTTCATGGCTGCAGTCACCATTTGCAGTGATTTTGCAGCCCAAGGAAATAAAATCTGTCACTGTTTCCATTGTTTCCCCATCTATTTGCCATGAAGTGATGGGACCAGATGCCATGATCTTAGTTTTTTGAATGCTGAATTTTTACCCAGCTTTTTCACTCTCCTCTTTCACCTTCATCAAGAGGCTCTTTAGTTCCTCTTCACTTTCTGCCATAAGGGTGGTGACATCTGCACATCAGAGGATATTGATATTTCCCCCAGCAATCTGGATTCCAGCTTGTGCTGCCTCAGCCCAGTATTTCTCATGATGTACTCTGCATATAAAGGATTTAGTGTAGTTAATGAAGCAGAAGTAGATGTTTTTCTGGAACTCTCTTGCTTTTTCTGTGATCTAGTGGATGTTGGCAATTTGATCTCTGGTTCCTCTGCCTTTTCTGAACATCTGGAAGTTCTCAGTTCATGTACTGTTGAAGCCTGGCTTGGAGAATTTTGAGCATTACGTTGCTAGCATGTGAGATGAGTACAATTGTGTGGTAGTTTGAGCATTCTTTGGCATTGCCTTTCTTTGGGATTGGAATTAAAACTGACGTTTTCCAGTCCTGTGGCCACTGCTGAGTTTTCCAAATTTGTTGGCATATTGAGTGCAGCACTTTAACAGCATCATGTTTTAGGATTTGAAATATCCTCATCATCTCCACTAGCTTTGTTCATAGTGATGCTTCCTAAGGCCCTCTTGACTTTGCACTCCAAGATGTCTGGCTATAGGTGAGTGATGGCACCATCGTGGTTATCTGGGTCATGAATATCTTTTTTGTATAGTTCTTCTATGTATTCTTGCCACCTCTTCTTCATATCTTCTACTTATTTTCTTATCTAATCACCTGAAGACCTGAATCGAATAAAAACACTGCCCTCCCAAGGAAGAGGGCATCCTCCAACAGATTGAGTTTGGACTTTATCTGCACCACTGGCTCTCCTGGTCTTGCAGGCGCCAGCCCACATTGCAGGCTTTTTAACTTGCTAGCCTCCATAACCATTGAGCCACATCCTTATAATAAGTCTCTGTCCACACATGTTCAGAATATATATACATCCTATCAGCCCTGTTTCTCTGGAGAACTCTGATTAACATCATGTCTAAGATCAGAAATAGATCCTTTGTGATAAAAAGATTTCAGAGAACCACTGAGCAAAGACCACCATCTTAATATCATGCCAGTGTATCCTCTTAAATGGCTAAGGGCACCCTGGTCTGCATTAAATGTCTACATAGATCTCATTTCTTCAGAAACTTTCTACTTTAAAAGTAAACAAACTGGAGGCCTGACTGATTGAGGATTGATTGATGTTTGCTGACTCTTACAATTTAATTCTGTTTATATGTGTAAACTCCTGTCATTTTACCTTATTTAATGTTGATTAAACTTTAAACTTACTATGTTGGTTATTCAAAATCAAAATATTCTTCAGATTCCTTCTTTGTGATTCTCAGTGCAATTTAGATTTCTCCAGCTGTGCTCTAATCCTTTTCTCAATTGTTACAGAATATGTTATAATACTTTGCACACAACAGGCAAAAAACATGTATTGGTTCACTTACTTCAGTCCAATATAAGCAAAGCTCTCCATTTATCTTCAGTCATTTGATGTATACATACATAAATACATATATATATATATATATATTTCCAGTATAGAAATCCTGAGATGACAAAAACACAGAACAAATCTTCTTATTCTCCTACAGTGACTTTCAAATTAGTTACCTTCCAGTTTTAGGATCTAAAGGCATATTTGTTGGAGAAGAACTGACTTTAGGAAATATACCAATACTTCTAGAGTTAGCACGTAGAAAAGTTTGTCTCATTCATTCATTCACCAAATATTGTTAACTTCATAGGTTTGGTCAATGCACCTGGCTAAATGCTGAAAAGATACCACTAAAGGCTGGCCCACAATCCCTTATCTACAATTGGGAAATTCTCAAAACTGCAATTTTCTTCTGAAATTTGTTTAACAAAATTCATTTGGCTGCAAAACTAGATCTTGGCTAATACAAGTGGTCTTTACTGTTTCCACTCAACTTTAATGTTCAGGTATACTGACAAAATATTTATGTTTTGACCTCAGGGTAAAGACCCAGACCCACCAAGAGTATTTCATCTTAATGATTTATGTACCATTTTACCTTTTCAAAAGATGGGGGAGTGTTTCAGAATCCATTTCTGACTACAAACAATTCAAATAGGGATTGCAGATCTGTTCCCAAAGAATTTATAGACCTACATATATGAATCACCTGACCAGCTGTTAAATCATGCTAGTGCTCAGTGTCACTCGAGTTTTAAAATTGAAGTGCTGGGGATAGCATCAGTACTTTTTAAAACTCCTCAGGTGACTCTAATATACATCTGGATTCAAGAGTCACTGTAATTGACATATAGAACGACAGGATACTGATTAGGTGACTTTGGGAGTGCCTGGAGAAGGAAATGGCAACCCACTCCAGTGTTCTTGCCTGGAGAATCCCAGGGACGGGGGAGCCTGGTGGGCTGCCATCTATGGGGTCGCACAGAGTCGGACATGACTGAAGCGACAGCAGCAGCAGCAGCAGCAGCTCTCAGAGTTCAGAATTCCATCCTTTCATGAGTATGCTGAAAAAAATGCAGTATATTGAGACGAGAGTGACCAGGAGCATAGAGGGTGGACACTATGACAGAAGAAATCATGATATCAGTAAATAACTCAAGTAATTGGAAATTAGATGGAGAAGAAAAGACTTAAGCAAAATGTATGTAATATCAGCCTATAGAACTTGATTTTGTTTGCATAGCTCCAGAGGATAAATCAAATTCTAATTCAACAAATATCTATCAAATATCAAATATCTATATCTATCTTTTATTTCTTTATTTACTCTTGGCTGTGCTGGACTGGATCTTCATTGCTGCATGGGCTTTTCTCTAGTTTTGGTAAGCAGGGGCCACTCTGTAGTTGCAGTCGGTGCAAGGGCTGGCTTCTCATTGCAGTGGCTTCTCTTGTTGTGGAGCACGGGCTCTGTGGTGTGCTGGTTTCAGTAGTTGTGGCTCCTGGGCTCAAGCACAGGCTCAATGGTTGCGGCAAACAGGCTTAGTTGCTCCAGGGTATGTGGGATACGCCTGGATCAGGGATCAAACCTGTGTCTTCTGCATGGGTGGGCAGATTCTTTACCACAGAGCCACCAGTGAAGCCCCCAAATACTCTCTTAGTGCCAAGATCCATGCTAAGGACTTTCATATATGTCTTCATTTAATTATTTTAATTCTCAGTCAATGCCATTCTTGCCATAATAAGAAGTAGGTATCAGTCCTCTTTCCAAGTGAAGTGAACAGAAGTAGAGTGTTTTGCCCAAGACCATAAAACGATTAGCAAATGGAGTCATGATTCAAAACTAGTTTTTTCCAGACCCTACATTTACTGTTGTTTCCATAACTCCCTCCAAGAGTGAAAGGCACAAGAAGGCAGATTTGAGGGCTTTTAATAAGAAAATTTTTTCTGATCATTAGGATGTACCTGGGAAAGGCATGGTCAGTCATGGGATATAGTGAGTTCTCCATTATTGGGGGTAATCACATAGAAGCTTTGTGACTATTTAGCAAGAATATTGTAGAAGGGTTTCAACATCAAATAAGACATTAGATGACATATTTTGAGGCTCTCCAAGCTCTGAAATCCTTAAATCTATGACTTTAAATACACAAGTAGAATGTTAAATAACAAAGCAAGCCAGCATACAACTAGGACCCAAACATATGAATAATATAGGAGTTTCACAAACAGGCAAGGGTTCTGTTAACAGTGTGCCCAGAAACGACCTCCTGGAGGTGCCTTAAAGCAGTGGTCCCCAAACTTTTTGGCACCAGGGACTGGTTTCGTGGAAGACAATTTTTCCATGGATCAGGATGGGGGGATAGTTTCAGGGTGATTCAAGCACATTACATTTATTGTGCACTTTATTTCTATTGTTATTACATCAGTTCCACCTCAGATCATCAGGCATTAGATACCAAAGGTTGGGGACCCCTGCCTTAAAGGATGGTTTGGGTGTGGGCAGGACATTTCATGAGGAGGGAAAAGCACATATAGAAGCACAGAGGCAAGGAGATGCGTTGAGGGGACAACAATTATTTCAGCCTATCTTGGGCAGAAAGCTCACATATAGGGGGTAAGATTGAGCAAGAAGATTAGAAAACTAGAATTGGTTTCAGGCATGCTCAGTGACTTCAGTCATGTCTGACTCTTTGTGACCCCATGGACTGTAGCCTTCCAGGCTCCTCTGTCCATGGGATTCTCCAGAAAAGAATACTGGAGCGGGTTGCCATGTCCTCCTCCAAGGGACTTGATGACCCAGTGATAGAACCTCCATCTCCTGCAATGCAGGCAGATTCTTTACTGCTGAGCCACCGGGAAAGCCCAGGAGCTCTGAAGGTGTTTTTTGGTTTTTGTTTTTCCCCTAAGAGTGGACAGTCTTTAGAATTTTTTTCTAAGGGATCATACAAATAATATATATATATATTAAAAAGATGAGAACAGTAAATAGAAGACAGCTATAATTATACAGGACCCAAATTGGTCAGCAGCAAGAGGATTAAAAACAAAGAGACAAGAAGAATCATCAGAACATTTACATGAATTTTAAGTGGGTCAAAAATGTACTTGTAAAAATGAAACTATGACTGTACTAGAAGAAAATTTAGGTAACCTCTTTTATACTCTTGAGATGAAGAAAGATTTTCTAAGCATGATTCCAAAGTAAGAAATAAAGGAAAATATTGACATTTTTGATTACATAAAACTTAACATTTCTGGTAGTATAAAACACAGCATAGCTTAAGAAACAGCTGATAACCTGGAAAAATATTAGCAATTTGTATATAACATTACTAGGATTTAATATCCAGATAATATCCTTAACAAACGTGTTTAAAAGACTGCTTTGAAAGAAAAGAGCAATCCGAAATAGAGAATATTTAAAGTACATGAATAGGTAATTCACAAAATAAGGGGTATATTCAAGACATTGAATGAAATCTAGAAGAAAGAAGCAATTCAATAGTTCAGTTCAGTTCAGTTACTCAGTCGTGTCCAACTCTTTGCAACCCCATGAACTGCAGCACACCAGGCCTCCCTGTCCATCACCAACTCCTGAAGTTTACCCAAACTCATGTCCATTGAGTCGGTGATGTCATCCAACCATCTCATTCTCTGTCGTCCCCTTCTCCTCCTGCCCTCAGTCTTTCCCAGCATCAGGGTCTTTTTGATGAGTCAGCTCTTGGCATCTGGTGGCCAAAGTATTGGAGTTTCAGCTTCAACATCAGTCCTTCCAAGGAACACCCAGGACTGATCTCCTTTAGGATGGACTGGTTGGATCTCCTTGCAGTCCAAGGCACTCTCAAGAGTCTTCTCCAACACCACAGTTCAAAAGCATCAACTCTTCGGTGCTCAGCTTTCATTATAGTCCAACTCTCACATCCATACATGACCACTGGAAAAACAATAGCCTTGACTAGATGGACCTTTGTGGACAAAGTAATGTCTCTGTTTTTTAATATGCTGTCTAGGTTGGTCATAACTTTCCTTCCAAGGAGTAAGCATCTAGTTATGACCAACCTAGATAGCATATTCAAAAGCAGAGACATTACTTTGCCGACTAAGGTCCATCTAGTCAAGGCTATAGTTTTTCCTGTGGTCATGTATGGATGTGAGAGTTGGACTGTGAAGAAAGCTGAGCACCAAAGAATTGATGCTTTTGAACTGTGGTGTTGGAGAAGACTCTTGAGAGTCCCAAGAGTTGCAAGGAGATCCACCCAGTCCATTCTGAAGGAGATCAGCCCTGGGATTTCTTTGGAAGGAAAGATGCTAAAGCTGAAATTCCAGTACTTTGGCCACCTCATGCAAAGAGTTGACTCATTGGAAAAGACTCTGATGCTGGGAAGGATTGGGGCAGGAGGAGAAGGGGACAACAGAGGATGAGATGGCGGATGGCATCACTGACTCGATGTACGTGAGTCTGAGTGAACTCCAGGCGATGGTGATGGACAGGGAGGCCTGATGTGATGTGATTCATGGGGTCACAAAGAGTCGGACATGACTGAGCAACTGAACTGAACTGAGCTGAACTGAACTGAATTTCTTGGCTGCAGTCACCATCTGCAGTGATTTTGGAGCCCAAAAAAATAAAGTCAGCGACTGTTTCCACTGTCTCCCCATCTATTTGCCATGAAGTGGCAATTTGATAAACCACTGGTAAAAGCAGAATTTTGTTAATTTAGCAATAAGAAAAAATAATAAAATCCGTACATTTTTGTCCCAATAACTTTACTTCTAATAATTTAGCCTAAATAAATAATCAGGTAGGGACTTCCCTGGTGGCATAGTGGATAAGAATCCACCTGCCAACGCAGGGGACATGGATTTGATCCCTGGTCTGGGAAGATTCCACAGGCCACAGAGCAAATAAACCCGTGTACCACAGCTACTGAAGCCCACGCACCCTAGAGCCTGTGCACTGCAACAGGAGAAGTCACTGCAATGAGAAGCCTGCTCACCACAAGGAAGAGTAGCCCCTCCTTGCCACAATCAGAGAAAGCCCACACAATGCAACAAAGACCCAGCACAGCCAAAAATAATATAAATTGATTTTTTAAAATTATTTAAAAAAAGAAATCATCAGGTATGTGTACATGTGTAGAGATATTTGGGCTTCTTAGGTGGCTCAATGATAAAGAATCTGCCTGCCAATTCAGGAGACATGAGTTCGATCCTGGATAGGGAAGATCCCATGGAGAAGGGAAAGACAGCACACTCTATTATTCTTGCCTGGAAAATTCCATGGACAGAATGGAACCTGGCGGGCTATAGTCCATGAGATCGCAGAAGAGTTGGACATGGTCCCAGCACAGCCAAAAATAATATAAATTGATTTTTTTTAATTATTTAAAAAAAGAAATCATCAGGTATGTGTACATGTGTAGAGATATTTGGGCTTCTTAGGTGGCTCAATGATAAAGAATCTGCCTGCCAATTCAGAAGACATGAGTTCGATCCCTGAATAGGGAAGATCCCATGGAGAAGGGAAAGACAGCACACTCTATTATTCTTGCCTGGAAAATTCCATGGACAGAATGGAACCTGGTGGGCTATAGTCCATGAGGTCGCAGAAGAGTTGGACATGGCTTAGCAACTAACAATAGAGATATTCATTGTGGTTTTGTATGTAGTAGTAAAGAGTAGGTATAGGGTTAATATTTTATAAGAGGATATCAGTTAAATACATGAAGATATATCCATTTATTTGGATGCTATGAAACCATTAAAATTGTTTTGTAGACATAGCTTTATTAACATGAAAAGATGTACATAATTCACTAGGCAATTAACAAGTTAAGAAGACAACACCAAAATATATATAGTATTATCTCATTTTTTTAAAATACATGGGATTTTAAAATATATGGCAAGCATAAATGTACAGTGTCTGGAAGAATGTACATTACAATATTGAGAAAAGGTATCTCTGAATGGTGAGATGACTGATAATCTTTTACTGTCTTCTCTATACTTGCTAAAATATATGAAATCTTACATCTCAATGAACTCTTTAATGCTTATTTTACAAAGGCATAATAAAGTCATTTCTACTTAGGAGACAGGTAATGAAATAGCCTGACTTAACAACTGGATATGGGTGCAAGAGAGATAGGAGAATTAATAATAGCACTGAAGTTTGGACCCACAGTTGATGTAAGAATAATACTGGAACTGAAGAAAGGATGACAGCAAGGGAATCACTTTGAAGTTGAAAAATTGAGTTTCATGTTAATCTTTGTGTCTGAGATGACATGAAAGACAAGCAGAAATATCTGCCAAGCACTCTTTCTTCATTTCTCTGACCAAAACCAAAATGATGAATATGGGAATCACACAGGTTTCAGCCTACTCTGTATTGAAATTAGGATTCTATCCTCAGTGGATGGTTTTGAGGCAAGGAAAGACTAAGCTGAGGCAAAGTGACATGTAAAATTGAAGGGGTGCCAAAAATCTCAGATCAAGATATGTAATATTTTATGCAGTATTTTAGAACATCAAATGGAAAGAAAATATCCACAATGAACAAAATAAAGACAAGATCAATATTACTAATTTTTTATTCCTTTTGCCCCATGCTCCAATATGCTCAGCACAAAGCTTTCACTTACCCTATCCTTATTTAAACTTTTTATATTTTGTTTTCGGAGAAGGCAATGGCACCCCACTCCAGTACTCTTGCCTGGAAACTCCCATGGATGGAGGAGCCTGCTGGGCTGCAGTCCATGGGGTCGCTAAGGGTCGGGCACGACTGAGTGACTTTCACTTTCACTTTTCACTCTCATGCATTGGAGAAGGAAATGGCAACCCACTCCAGTGTTCTTGCCTGGAGAATCCCAGGGTCGGAGGAGCCTGATAGGCTGCCGTCTATGGGGTCACACAGAGTCGGACACGACTGAAGTGACTTAGTAGTAGTAGTAGTATATTTTGTTTGGCACTGATTTTTTTGCATTAATTTCCATTCCTTAAATAATAAATGAAGATATTATCTATATTCATTACTGAAGGGTATTTTTAGTGCCCCTTAAATGTTGTGCCGGAGGCAAGTGCTTTGTTTTCTTTACCCTAGTCCCAGACCTGTTTAAGAGAAATGGAGAAAATTTTACCTATGTGTATTAGTTTACTAGGGCTGTCATAACAAAGTATTACAAACTGGATGGCTTAAATGAAGTTTATTGTGTGGACAAGCAGAACTTACAGTTCTGGAAATTGTAAGTCCAAGATCAAGGTGTTGGTCAGTTTGGTTCCTTTGAGGGCTGTGCAACAGAATCTGTTCCATGCCTTTCTCCTAGCCTCTGGTGGTTTCAGGAAATCTTTGGTGATCTTTGATCTATAG
This sequence comes from Aepyceros melampus, assembly GCA_006408695.1. Lineage (NCBI taxonomy): Eukaryota > Metazoa > Chordata > Mammalia > Artiodactyla > Bovidae > Aepyceros > Aepyceros melampus. The sequence goes on from SJXQ01009885.1 coordinate 23,603, forward strand.
ATACTTGACCCCAATACTTGTTTTCATGGTGTTCTCCCTGTGCCTGTGTCTGCCTCGAAATTTTCCCTTTTGTAAAGACACTGGTCATACAGGATTAGGGGTCCACCCCACTCCAATATGACCTCATCTTATTTTAAGTAGTTACATCTACAATCACCCTATTGCCACGTAAAGTCATATTCTTCACTACTGGAGATTTAGGACTTCAATAAATGAATTTGGGAGGGGGCACACAGTTCAACCTGTAACACCATGTTTGGTAAGCTTTTTATCTGCTTTAGTCTAGTATTCTTTAGAAGTTTTAACACAGTTAAGCTCAGAGTTTCTGCTCTGCATTCAGTGATGAGCAGGGTTGACTTATAGCCTCTGACTTCCTTTTGACTACAAATACTACGACTATCTGACTATTAGTTCTATGTCCGCGTGCATGCTAAGTTGTTTCAATCATGTCTGATTCCTTGCGACCCTATAGACTGTAGCCCGCCAGCCTCCTCTGTTTATGGGATTCTCCAGACAAGAACACTAGAGTGGGTTACCATGCTCCCTTCCTTGGAATCTTTCTAAACCAGGGATCAAACTCATGTCTCTTACGGCTCCTGCATTGGCAGGCAAGTTCTTTACCACTAGCACCACCTACAGATCAGCACAGGCCGACAAATCATTAATATTAATAGTAAGTTCTTTAGAAAAAATTATATTCATTCTTCCTATTTTGAATAGAAAATACGTCATTATCATTTAATGAGTAAAAAAGCCCAAGATAGATCAGAATATTCCTGACATTATGGAGGATGTCACTTAGATCTATATGTGGACTTCCCAAAATCTAGTTAAAGAAAAAAAAATTATATATATATATATATACACACACATTGCTGTTGTTGTTCAGTCGCTAAGTCATGCCCGAATCTTTGTGACCCCCATGAACTACAGAAAGCCACACTGTCTCCCAGAGTTTGCCTAAATTCATGTCCATTCAATCAATGATGCCATCCAACTATCTCATCCTCTGTCACCACCTTCTCCCCCTGCCCTCAGTCTCTCCAGAATCAGGATTTTTTCCAGTGAATCAGCTCTTTACATCAGGTGGCCAAAGTATTGGAGCTTCAGCTTCAGCATCAATACTTCCAATGAATATTCAGGGTTGATTTCCTTTAGGATTGACTGGTTTGATGTCCTTGCTATCCAAGGGACTCTCCAAGAATCTTCTCGAGCACCACAATTCAAAAACATCAATTCTTCAGTGATCAGCCTTCTTTATGGTCCAACTCTCACATCCATACATGACTACTGGAAAAACCATAGCTTTGACAATACAGACCTTTGTCAATACAGACCTTTGTCAGCAAAGTGATGTCACTGCTTTTTAATAAGCTGTCTAGGTTTGTCATGGCTTTTCTCCCAAGGAGAAACAGTCTTTTAATTTTGTGGCTGCAGTCACTATCCACAGTGATTTTGGAGCCCAAGAGAATAAAATCTGTCACTGTTTCCACTTTTTCCCCATCTATTTGCTTATTTATACCATATATTGCATATATGTTTATATCATAAACATATATACATATTTTATATGTAATGTATATAATTACATAAAAGCAATGGAGCTTCCCTGGTGGCTCAGATGATAAAGAATCTGCCCACAAAGTGAGAGACTCGGGCTTGATTCCTGGGTCTCCAAGGAGAAACAGTCTTTTAATTTTGTGGCTGCAGTCACTATCCACAGTGATTTTGGAGCCCAAGAGAATAAAATCTGTCACTGTTTCCACTTTTTCCCCATCTATTTGCTTATTTATATCATATATTGCATATATATTTATATCATAAACATATATACATATTTTATATGTAATGTATATAATTACATAAAAGCAATGGGGCTTCCCTGGTGGCTCAGACAATAAAGAATCTGCCCACAAAGTGAGAGACTCGGGCTTGATTCCTGGGTCAGGAAGATCCCTGGGAGCAGGGAATGGCTACCCTCTCCAGTATTCTTGCCTGGAGAATTCAGAGGCTACAGTCCATGGGGTTGCAAAGAGTCGGACACAACTGAGTGACTAACAGTAACTAAAAGCAATACAGAAAGACAAAAGAGGGAGGAACATAGACCACGGTGAGCTCAAAATATCCCCTATCTTCAGACTTCTGTTCCTTAAACTGAGTTCTAGCATTTCTACTTGGAAAAAATTCCTTTTAAAACTTAAAACACATCTACCACTCTGACCACCTTCTGCCAACCCCTGTGTTCTCCCCAAGGAAGCAGGAATTGCTTGCTTAACCAGACTGATAAGGCTCAAAATACTCATCTGGCCACAAGTAAAAAATAAGCATTCACCATGCATTTAAATGCAAAAGGTACATACAGGTGACCTCTTTGCCATCTTTATTCTTGGGGTTAAGTGTGTAAATAGGCCTAGAATTGCGACCAAGGAAAAGCAGGTCCTTCCACTTCTTGCTGCTGCTACTGCTGCTAAGTTGCTTCAGTCGTGTCCGACTCTGTCCGACCCCATAGACAGCAGCTCACCAGGCTCCTCTGTCTCTGGGATTCTCCAGACAAGAACACTGGAGTGGGTTGCCATTTCCTTCTCCAATGCATGAAAATGAAAAGCGAAAGTGAAGTCGCTCAGTCATGTCCGACTCTTAGCAACCCCATGGACTGCAGCCTACCAAGCTCCTCCTCCATTCCACCTCTTAGGGAACTGGTTATTGCTTCTTACTGTGGTAACTTGTGGAGAAGGCAATGGCACCCCACTCTAGTACTCTTGCCTGGAAAATCCCATGGACGGAGGAGCCTGGTAGGCTGCAGTCCATGGGGTCGCGAAGAGTCAGACATGACTGAGCGACTTCACTTTGACTTTTCACTTTCATGCATTGGAGAAGGAAATGGCAACCCACTCCAGTATTCTTGCCTAGAGAATCCCAGGGATGGGGGAGCCTAGTGGGCTGCCGTCTATGGGCTCGCAGAGTTGGACACGACTGAAGTAACTTAGCAGCAGTGGTAACTTGTGGCTTCCCGGAGAGTGGTAACATGCCAAGGTAATAGATTGGGTTTGGTAGCAACAAGTGGGAAGCACTGGTTAGGCTTCCATGAATGCTTTTAAAATAAACACTGATAAATTTGTATGTGCCCAGAGGTACAAAGGCAACCCTTTGGGAAATACTGACCTAGGCTATGTGTATCAAGTATTAATAAATGACCCTGGACAACCTGTCCTTCACCTTGTCCTCTCCTCTTGTTGAAAGATGAACTGTAAGTCAAGGAAGCAGCCACAAGTGAGGCAGGCATTGTGGCTCAGAGGTTAAAGCATCTGCCTGCAATGTGGGAGGCCTGGGTTCGATCCCTGGGTCAGGAAGATCCCCTGGAGAAGGAAATGGCAACCCATTCCAGTATTCTTGCCTGGAGAATCCCATGGATGGAGGAGCCTCATGGGCTACAGTCCATGGGGTCACAAAGAGTCAGACACGACTGAGCGACTTAACATAACATAATCTGATATCAATATTCAGCCTATAAAAATGCATCTTATTTGCACCCACAAAGCTTAGCAGGAGGAGCTCCTCTCCTCACTTCTTTGCAGGCCATAACCCTTTTAAAACCTCTTTTTTCCTAGCCCCACCCCCACCCCCCACCCCACGATGGTTCAATGGANGAGAGCATCTTGTAGTGCCCAAAAGTAAAAAAGTGATTAAACACCCAGGCACAGGTATGGACAGAAGTTTGTCAAAGGACCACAGGGAGGATGAAAGAGCCCCCACTACGGCCAAAGCTGGACCGATCTGAGTAACACAATTAAGGGACATTGGATTATAAACCAAACTATAAAATAAATGGGCTTCCCCGGTGGCACATGGATTAAGAATCCATCTGCAATGCAGGAAACACAGGAGGTGTGGGTTCCATCTCCATGGGTCAGGAAGATCCCCTGGAGGAGGAAATGGCAACCCACTCCAGTATTCTTGCCTGGAGAATCCCATGGACAGAGAAGCCTGGCAGGCTACAGTCCATGGGGTCACAAAGAGTTGGACACCACTGGGTGACTGACACTTTCACTTTCCCTGCCAAGGCTCTCTGTGTTCCTCGTTACTTGATAGCATCTGATTAACAAAACAGATGGAGCAGAGAAGGGGACACGCTGCCTGATCCACCCCAGGCCTCGCACCCTTCACCCCACCCCAAGGACTGTCCACTTCCTAGAACTAATTAGAAAAAGTACAATCAATAATGCATTAGCCAGTCTTTTGAAATTCCTCTTGGGTCAGCAGGCATGGATGGGTCCTGCTGATTTTACACTCGAGAAATTAACCAATTCTTGATTTTGTTTCAAAGGTCAGAGTAATAGGGAAAATACTTCTTTCATTTCCAAGAAATTCATTTAAAAATTGGCATCTCACACATAATAATATCACTTACAATAAGTCTGGAGCTAAAGTAAAAAGAACTTTTTTCCCTAATCATCCTATCAATCTTTGAAAATCTTTAGGTATTAACTGCATTTAATATTTCCCTCCCAACACAATGTCACATGTCATTCTGATAAAATATCATTTAAGTATATATGAATCTGAAGTATTAAAATTTTAAAAGTGAGTGATAAACAAAAGTACATCAAGATACTAGTATAATTATATTCATTGTTGAATTTTTAAAATGGCAAACTCCAAAATGGACAAAAATATCTATTGATGGGGGTCTAAATAAATGAATCACAGTATATCCACAAAATAGTAGTACATTCTGCCATTTGCTTTTTTATTTTTAATGAAATTTTATCTGGAGGTCTTTAAGCCATAAAAAGGAACCAGGTAAATTTGTGTGTGTTTTCCTGAGAAAATCTCTGAGACATATAATTCTTTTTAATGATAGCATGATCCCATTGGTGTAACTTTCTTAGAGTGTGTGCATGTGTGTGTCTGTGTCTGTTCCTCTGTATGAAAGGTAGACTCATTCATTCAATACAATATGTATTATGCCCTGTTATGGACCAGGCACTGGGATTTTTTTTTTTTTAAGATATTATGGAAACAAAGAGGACCAAGGAAAAGTTCTTATTCTTAAGAAGCTTATTTGTGAATGGAGGAAAAAAACAGTAAGCAAGTAAATAAATAAATAAGGTACTTTTAGATAGTGACCAACACTATGAAGAAATAAAACTAACGACAAACTGCGTAAGATAGACTGAGGTAACACCTGAAAGCCAGAATAGATCAGGGGAGTCTTTCAGGCAGAAAAACCTTCTGATGCAGGACCCTCAGACAGAACAAAGCCAGTGAGGTGAAACAGGGCTAAAAATGATGGTAGAAATAATGATGAAGCAGGCAAAGCCAGATCGAGAAGAATCTTCTAGCTCATTTAAAGGAGTTTACATTTTATTCTATATGCAGTAGGAAATCAAGGAAGCTGGGACTGAGCTGGGACTGAGTGATGAGGGAGATGACCCAAAATGAATTACAAACTTTAAAAACTGCATAAGCACTCCCCATGCCAGTCCTTACGATGCATTAGAGGCATCCAAAATTGAGGCAGAAACTTTTCTCCACTATTTTTTAACTATGTGCAAATAATATTTGAAATGTTTAATGAAAATTGGGTTAATAATGTAAGGTGGCAAAACAACGCTGAGAATGTTTTCTGGCTTTTTGGTTTAATGTGCAATAGTTTTTTCTAAGCATCAGTCTTCATCAGACTGTGAGCAAGGTCAATGTCATACTTGCATTAACTAAGACCTCCAAACTTCTGAACTCCCCATCAATTAAGGGGAAAAAAATTACTTTTTAAGTTCATCCTCTCTTCTAGCCAGTTCAAACCAATTATTTAACCTCTTTAGATCCCAGCTTGGGCTTCTTTAAAGAGAGAAATGATGTCTAACTCAGATTTAATGAGTTAATGCAGGAACTTAAAGTTAGGTGCATATTGGAACTACCCAGAAATTTAGTACAGGTTACAGAGGATCACTGCCTTAGGATAACATCTGAATATCTGCATTTTATTCAAAGTTTCCAGGTGATTGATATGCACCCAAGCTTGAGAACCAGCAAGTTAACATATGTACCTGGGAAGTGAGGTCACTCAGTCGGGTCCAACTCTGCGACTCCATGGACTGTAGCCCACCAGGCTCCTCCATCCATGGAATTTTCCAGGAAGAGTACTGGAGTGAGTTGCCATTTCCTTCTCCAGTGGATCTTCCCCACCCAGGGATCAAACCCAGGTCTCCCAGATTGCAAGCAAATGCTTTTACCATCTGAGCCATGAGGGAAGCTCCCAACATATGTACCTAATCCAGTGCAATTCCTGGCATGGCAAACCCTAATAAAAAAAAAGTTTGCGCCCACTTTTTCTTCTGTCTGAGCTACAGAATAGCTGGTTTCCCTTCTATTATCTGTCTCACCAGCTCTTCAGTGAAACTAACAAAATGAAAACTAAGAGAGATAAAATGTATGACCCTTGTTTTTGTTCACTTGCTAAGTTGTGTCTGACTATTTGCAACCCATGGACTGCAACATGCCAAGCTCCCTTGTCTTTCACTATCTCCCAGAGTTTGCTCAGATTCATGTCCATTGAATTGGTATGCTATATAACCATCTCATCTCCTGCTCCCTCTTCTCGTTTTGGCTTCAGTCTTTCCCAGCATCAGGGTCTTTTCCAGTGAGTCGGCTCTTCGCATCAGGTGGCCTAAGTACCGGAGCTTCTGCTTCAGCATCAGTCTTTCCAATGAATATTCAGGGTTGATTTCCTTTAGGGTTGACTAGTTTGATCTCCTTGCAGTCCAAGGGACTCTCATGAATCTTCTCCAGCACAATTTGAAAGCACTGATTATTCAGTTCTTAGCCTCCTTTATGGTCCAACTCACATCTGTACATGACTACTGGAAAAATCATAGATTTGACTAGAAGGACCTTTGTTGACAAAGTAACGTCTGCTTTTTAATATACTGTCTATATGTGTCATAGCTTTCCTTCTGAGGAGCAAGCATGTTTTAATTTCATGTTTGTAGCCACTGTCTGCAGTGATTTTGTACTACTCTGTACAAATAATAAAAGTCCTGTGTGCAAAAGTTAAGTTTTATGTGCCTTGCAATTACAGACACTTTTTTGGCTACTTTAGAGAATCTGCATATGCCTGAGATGGGTGGGAATAGTGTGGGACCTGTCCCTCTCAATCAGTGACAGTTGATGGTAATGATTTGCTCCAGCCCTCTGAGCCTCCCCAACATGAGAGAGTGATTCATTTGCATCCAGACTCATCCACACTGTTGGTAATATCTCCAGACACCACTGACTGACTCAGCCTCCCCGGAAGTAAAGGTAGGGCACTGACAAGGCTGCAGCTGTGCCCACCATACGGGAGCCACGACGTTCCTGGAGGTACCTCCTGAGACTCTGACTCTTCCCACAATCTCACCTCAGAAGAGCTGCATGAACTCTGGGTCTCCCAGAGGAGGGGCCAGAGAGACACAACTTAAGAGTATGGAGGAGGTTACTTCTTCTGAGAGATGAGACAGAAAAAGGAGCCAGCAGATAAAGCAGACTTGCTCTTTCTGGGTCCTCTCCCTACTCTCTTATCCATGTTGTACCCCTATTCCCCAAGCTCTATCCCCATATCAAATTGATACTTCCATGAATCAGTCCCTAAGGCCATCATCAGGCCCCCAAATACATAGCAACTAAAAGTGAGATGTTAAAACTAGGCAGCTGACCTCACTCCTCTTCATAAAAATGATGGACAAGGAGGACCCCCCCTACCCGCACCTCAGGAAGAACCAGAGGTACGAATGGCAGGACAGAGGAATTTCCCAGAAAACAGAAACACTGTCCACTAGATTGACAGAACTTTCATGACACCACAGAGTCCTTGCCACTCCCACCCACCAGAGTCTGAATGCATGTTGTACACCAATGACAGCCAGATATTTTTACTCTTTCCCTTTTAAAATGGAAATTTCTTTTGTAATTTTCCCTGCTAAAGTTTAATTACTGCATATGTTTGTGTTGAAACCAATAACTTATATTTAAGTTTTTACATCATTTGACACTGGGGAAACACAAGGAGACCAGATGGAAAGGAATGAACATCACTCAGAGACCATAGACTTTAAAGAAGACTTTATATAACTATAAAGAGGGTTATATAAGTGGAAAGAAAAATGTGATATTGAGTACCAAAGAGGTGGACTATGAAAATTCACTTCTACTAGCATGATGAGTATACCCTTGGCTTCTGCATCCCTGCTTTCAATAGCTATTATTGCATTTTATATCTTTTCTTTTTTTATTCCTTTAGCATTTTCTAGTCTGAGAGGTGTAAAGTGGTACATTGATGTTAATATAGTTTGCATTTTTATGACTACTGGCACATTGGAGCATTTTTTCTAACCTTCGAGATTGTTTTATTTTATTTTATTTAGCCATGATCTTCATTTTTTGAATGTTGAATCTTTTTTTCTAATTTATTTATTTTAATTGGAGGTTAATTACTTTACAATATTGTATTGGTTTTGCCATACATCAGCATGAATCCACCACAGTGTTCCCCATCCTGAACCCCTCTCCTTCCTCCCTCCCCATACCATCCCTCTGGATCATCTCAGTGCACCAGCCCCAAGCATCCAGTATCATGCATCGAACCTGGACTGTGATATATTTATTGGTTGTTTGGATTTGCTCTTGTGAATTGCATAATCATACCCTTGTTTGTTTTTCTGTTGAGTTGTTTGTCTTCTTTGTCAAATTGTAAGAGTTCTCTGTGTATTATAGTTATTAACCCTTACTAAAACCATCATCTGCTTTGCAAATATTTGTTCCAAATTTAATGACTGTCAGCCAGCATTTCTTATACTTTATTTTACATAAAAATTTTAGTATTTATGTGCTCAGATATATCAATTTTTAAATTGATGCTAGAAAAAATTTGTCATAAAAAATTTTTAAATAGATGCTAGGCTTATTATTATTTTATTGTCATCACTATTAAGGTCTTTCTTTTCCCATAGACTGCATGCCTTGTCTCTTAGATTTTTTTCTAAAATTCTTAACATTTTAATTTTTATAATTAAGTCTTTGAACTGAAATTTACTTTTATATATTTGAAACATAGGAATCCAATTTTATTTTTTTATAGATGAACAACAAGTTATACCAGTACCAATTGTTAAATAAGTTGTTTTCTCCATGAATTAAAATAGTCTCTTCATGTGTTAAATTTTGACGTTCCCTGTATGTCTGAATGAACAATTTGTCTACTCCTGAGAAGTGACATTATAGAGGCAACTATCTTTCCCCACCTCATGTAACTTGCTCTGGCCTAAAGAAGGGGGCAGAAGTGACAGAATGCTAGTTTCAAGCCTAGGTCTCAATATGCCTTGCATATTCCTGCTTGTTCTCTTGCACCTTTCCCATGCCAGGAAAAGAGCTTTCTATAGCTTTTTCTCTATAACCACTGCCCCTTCAACCTAGAGACAGACCTTAAAGCAAAGCCACTCAGACAAGTTCAGACAAGAAATATGGGTGAGAATACCTGTCAGGGTGCTCCATGCCAAGATCCTGTTTGTCATTCCCATTGTGCTCTTGTATCTCTGTTGTGACTTATACTATGTACATCGAATACAACCAAGACTGCCATTTTGACCACAGAAGATTGGACCAGTTATTCTTATCTATGCTGAAAGCATATATAGTTACCTGAACATTAGGAAGAGCTAATCCTTTGAGAAGCTTAGAATAAAACTCTGCCAATAGGGATACCCTGTATGAAATGGTAACAAATCAACAAACTTCATTCCTCTTGCTAAGGATGAAGTAGCATGTACACAGAAAAGGGTCAGTGTACCACTGAGTGATAAACAATTGTTCCACTCCTCCACATAGTTTGCTTCCATGCCAGTTTTGGAAGTGTTGGCTATTCTCTTGGGTTTAGCCTATAAATGTCAACAAATCTGTACTTTCTAACCTTTTATTTTCCAACAACAAAATAATAGCTGGTATATTTTAGTATTTACCAAGCAACAAAAATAATACCAAAGAATACCCTATATTTAACATATATATGTCATTTTGTTGAATCCTAGTAAATTAATCTGTGAGGTAGTTAGTATTCTTATTTTCTTTTTACAGGTGAGGAAACTGAGGGTTAGAGAAGTAAAATAACTAGTAAAATAACCAGTTCATTGTCTTATAGCATGGAAGTAGAACTGGGATACAAAATCAGACCTGTCTGGCTCCCAGGATAGTCTATAGCAATGGTTCTCAAAGTGTGGTCCTCAGATTAGCACATCAGCACCACCTGGGAACTTCTTAGAAATTCTTGGGTCTTCCCCAGACCTACAGAATCAGAAACTCTGAGAAAGGGACAAAAAGTCCACATTTTAACAAGCTCTCCTCACCAGGATTTTGATGCCTGCTTAAGTTTCAGAATCACTGCCTAGACCATACTGCTGCTGCTTCTGCTGCTGCTGCTGCTAAGTCGCATCAGTCGTGTCCGACTCTGTGCAACCCCATAGACGGCAGCCCACCACACTCCCCCATCGCTGGGATTCTCCAGGCAAGAACACTGGAGTGGGTTGCCATTTCCTTCTCCAATGCATGAAAGTGAAAAGTGAAAGTGAAGTCACTCAGTCGTGTCTGACTACTGCCTCTACAAAATAGTTTTAAAGGCAGAATAAATTCTGTGAGCAGAAATGATCTGAAAGTCTTCCTGAAGACTATAAGCTGAGCTTTAGAGGATGGAGAGAATGAAAGTAGGTATAAAAAGGAGATGGCAAAAATTAAACATACTCTAACCAAATGGACTTCCCTGATGGCTCAGATGGTAAAGCATCTGCCTGCAATGCAGGAGACTTGGGTTCAATTCCTGGGTCAGGAAGATACCCTGGAGAAGGAAAAGGAAGATACCCTGGAGAAGGAAAAGGAAATACTCCAGTACTCTTGCCTGGAAAACCCCATGGACAGAGAAGCCTGGTAGGCTATACAGTCCATGGGGTCACAAAAAGTCGGACACGACTTAGCGACTTCACTTTCACTTTCAACCAAATGACCCAGTAATTGCATCCCTCGTTATTTACCCAAAGTAGTTGAAAACTTATGTGCATACAAAATGTAGCACATGAATATTTATAGCAGGTTTATCAAGAATTGCAAAATCTTGGAAGCAACCAAGATGTCCTCTAGTAGATGAATGGATAAATAAACTGTGGTATATCTACACAGTGGAATGTTATTCAGTGCAAAAAAGAAGTGAACTACTAAGTCATAAAAAAAATTGAGGAAATCTGCTGTTGTTCAGTCAGTCGCTAAGTCACATGCAACTGTTTGTGACCCCATGGACTGCAGCAGGCCATGTTCCTCTGTCCTCCACTATCTCCCAGAGTTTGCTCAAATTCATGTCCATTGAGTCAGTGATGCCATCTAACCATCTCATCCTCTGCTCCCCCTTCTCTTTTTGCCTCAGTCTTTCCCAGCATCAAGGTTTATTTCAACAAGTCAGCTCTTTGCATCAGGTGGCCAGAGTCTTAGAGTTTCAGCTTCAGCAACCGTACTTCCAATGAATATTCAGGATTGATTTCCTTTAGGGTTGACTGTTTTGATCTCCTTGCAGGGACTCTCAAGAGTCTTCTCCAGCACTACAATTCAAAGACATCAATTCTTCAATGCTCAACCTTCTTTATGGTCCAACTCTCATATCCGTACATGACTACTGGAAAAATCATAGCTTTAGCTATATGAACCTTTGTCCGCAAAGTGTTCTCTCTGCTTTTTAATAAGCTGTCTAGGTTTGTCATGGCTTTCCTTCCAAGGAGCAAGTGTCTTTTAATTTTGTGGCTGCAGTCACCATCAGCAGTGATTTTGGAGCCCCCAAAAGCAAAGTCTGTCACTGCTTCTACTTTTTACCCTTCTTTTTGCTACAAAGTGATGGGACCAGGTGCCATGACCTCAGTTTTTTTAATGCTAAATTTCAAGCTTTTTTTTTTTTCACTTTCCTCTTTCACTCTCATCAAGAGGCTCTTTAGTTCCTCATTACTTTCTGTCATTAGAGTGGTATCTTCTGCATATCTGAGATTGTTGATATTTCTCCCTGCAATCTTGATTCCAGCCTGTGATTCATCCAGCCCAGCATTTCACATGACATACTCTGTATCTTAGTTAAATAAATAGAGTAACAATGTACAGCCTTATAGTACTTCTTTCCCAATTTGGAACCAGTAATTTGTTCCATGTCCAGTTTTGTTGCTTCTTGACCCACATACAGATCTCTCAGGAGACAGGTAAGGTGGTTTGGTGCTCCCATCTCTTGAAAAATTTTCCACAATTTGCTGTGATCCACACAGTCAAAGGCTTTCAGCATAGTCACTGAAGCAGAAGTAAATACTTTTCTGGAACTCCCTTGCTTTCTCCATAATCCAATAAATGTTGGCAATTTGATCTCTGTTCCTCTGACTCTTCGAAACCCAGCTTGTACATGCAGAATTTTCAGTTCATGTGCTGGTGAAGCCTAGCTTGAAGGATTTTGAGAATAACCTTGCTAGCAAGTGAAAAGAGTACAATTGTATGGTAGTTTGAACATTTAATTGTACAGTAGAGGAAATTTAGATACATATTAATAGGCAAAAGAAACCAATCTGAAAAGTCTACTTACTTATAGTTGATGACTCCAACTATATGACATTCTGGAAAATGCAAAACCCTGGAGGCAGTAAAAAGATCAGTGGATGCCAGGGAATGAGGACTCTGAGAGATGGAGCAGAGAGAGTTTCAGGGCAGTGAAAATACTTTGTATGATAATATAATGGTGGATACATGTCATTAGGCATTTTCCAAACCCATATAACATACAACATCAAGAGTGAACCCTAGTGTAAGCAATGGGCTTTGGATGGTTACAACGTACCAATGGAGGTTTAGCAATTGAAACAAATGTATCACTCTGGTGAAGGATGTTGATATGGTAGAAATTATGCACATATGGGAGTAGAAAGCATATGGGAAATCCCCACACCTTCCTCTCAATTTTGCTGTGGATCTAAAATTGCTTCTTTAAAAATTGCCTTAAATAAATAAAAAATAAAATACTAAATAGAAAAAAGTACTTTGCCTGGGAAGGGTGAAAGTCAAAAGAGTGATTATGTGGAAGGAAAGACCAAGACCAGCTTTCACGGAGGAGGTAATTATTAAAAGAAGCTATAAAGAACAGTTAGAATTTGAACAAAGAGCAAAGGACAGGACTTTCTATCTTGAGATTCTCAGCCTTGGCACTAGGAATGTTTTGGAACAGATCATTCTTTGTCATGGTGTCTGTCTCGTGCATTGTAGAATGTTTAGCAGCATCCCTAGCCTCTATCCACTAGACACCAGTGGCATCCTCCAATTGGGCCAACCAGAAAGTCTCCAGATACTGCCAAATATCCCTGGCAATAAGAGGAGGGAAAGAGCAATGTCACGTGTGGTTAAAAACCAGATAAAGAGCCAGGTGAAAGGAACAGCAGTTGGAAGGGAAGGAGACAAATAACACAAAGCATGAGAATGGTTCAGTTAAAATACAGTGTTGTAAAAACTATTCATTATGAAAGTCAAAACTTGAGTGTAATAAAGTAATGAATGGTGAGGCTAGAAAAGTCTTCTGGGACCACAAGTTTTCATGAAAAGTGAAAGTGTTAGTTGCTTAGTTGAGTCCAGTTCTTTGTGACCCCATGGACAGTAGACTGTCAGGCTCCTCTGTCTAAGGAATTTTCCAGGCAAGAATACTGGAGTGGGTAGCCATTCCCTTCTCCAGCGGATCTTCTTGACTCAGGGATTGAACCTGGGTCACTCACATAGCAGGCAGATTGTTTACCATCTGAGCCACCAGGGAAGCCCCACAAGGCATCATACTTTCAACTTAAAAGTTTGGAGTATACCCTGTAAACAAAGAGGAAATACCAAAGGTCTTTGATCTAGAAATAACAGCTTAATAGGACGAAGATTTGTGGATAATGCTGTTTAGAAAGAATTAAAATGATTGCTCAGTGTCCTTCTTTGGGGAGAGGATTTTAAAGGACTGCTACATAGATAAACCATTAACATTCAATATTTTCTTCTTCAGGAGATATAGAGGCAGTAGCCTGTTTAGAAGACCAGAGGCCCATAGAGGAACCACATGGGGACTTGGTGAGCTGAATTTCAGATGGGCATCCAGTTTGTGTCTAGGCTGGAGTAAGAATCGTGGAGATGCAGAAGGAAACCCCATGCTTCCTCATGCCCACACCCTGTGGCCAAAAGTGGAACCTTCCCCCTAAAGCGCCTGCCTATGGAGAAGGTATTGGAGGCTGCATTGTACCTGTTTGACGGGATGTTCCTGCTCCAGGCGTGTAACCTGAGTGGCCACTGCTGGGCTGGCCCCCTCAGGCTTTTCAAGACCGCTTTGTGCCACCCTCAAGGAAGGTTTCTGCTTTGCTGGAGTCCAGACGGAGGCCAGAGTGGCTAACCTCACTTGGATAGGACACAGAGGTATCCTAGTGGCTTCTGATCCAGGTGCTGTGAATTGTGGGAGCTGGATGAGAATGAGACGCTCACAGACAACAAGTTCTGCAAGTGTAAGCATGATGACATTGTGTCTACAGTCAGTGTCCTGAGCTCTGGCACACAAGCTGTGAGCTGGTAGCAAAGACTTCTGGATCAAGGTTCAAGACCTTGCTCGGCAGATGGTTCGAAATCCCTACCAAGCTCATTCTGGGCAGGCCACCTGTGTTGCTGCCTTTCTCCACAAGGATCCTGTGTTTCCTTCATGTGGCAAGGACAACAGAATCTTATTGGAGGATATCTGCTGTCCTAAGCCAGCCTCACAGATGGGCCATGGGCTACCGTCTTGCCTCCCTGGCTTTGCATCCTCAGCAGACTGAAGTCTTTGTCTTTGGTGATGAGAATGGGAGTGTCCCCCCTGCGGACACCTGAGTGCAAGCTGTGCCCTCAGCTCGGTGGTGCAGTCCTAGTGTGTCACTGGCCCGGTGTTCTCTCCACACAGTGCTCCCCTCCTGGCCTCTGTCAGTGACAACTACTCACTTGCTCTACTGGACTTAGACCTTTCGGAGGTTTAGAAGCCAAGCCCACAGAAACTTTATGAGAGATGCTACTTGGTCCACACTGAATCACTCCCTTCTTACCACAGTGGGCTGGGACTGTGAGGTCCTCCACCATTTCATACCCACAGAACCTCTCCCAGAGCCTGGACCTAACAGTATTGCTGAGTAGACTGGATTTCAGACAAAAAGCAAATCCCCCGAAAGTATCCACTCCCTTTGCTCCTACCCTGTGAGACAACACAGGAGTCTTATACAGTGTGTCAGTACACCAGATCTCTGCAGTGAGTAGGCATTGTCTCTCAGGCTGGGGGAGGCTGGATTCTGAAGTCCCATAGTCAGGGAAGAACAATTTCCTTGAACATGAAAAAAATTTTTTTTCTACATCAGCTAGAGGATGGTGAATGTTTTTTGGACAGAAGTTTATAGAGTTCTCCAGGAAAGCATACTAGAGTGGGTAGCCATTCGCTTCTCCAAGGAATCTCCCAACCCAGGGCTCGAACCTAGGTTTCCTGCATTGCAGGTAGATTCTTTCCCATCTGAGCCACCAGGGAAACCCTGTATAAAATATTTCATATTAAAATATTTTTCTTAAAAAGCTCTTAATTTTTAAGTTTTTAAAAAAGGAGATTTTTAACATTTACTACTGTTTTTTTCTATCATACTGTAAGCTCTGAAGAAAGTGACTTTCTCAGCTCAGAACTGACATAAATGGGTGCTGCTGCTGCTGTGCTTAGTTGTTCAGTCATGGCCAACTCTTTGCGACTCCATGAACTATAGCCTGCCAGGCTCCTCTGTTCATAGGATTCTCCAGACAAGAATACTGGAGTGGGTTGCCATGCCTTCCTCCAGGGGATCTTCCTGACCCAGTGATCGAACTCAGGTCTCCCACATTGCAAGCAGATTCTTTACTGTCCAAGCTGCCAGGGAAGCCCAAGAATATTGGAATGGGTAACCTCTCCCTTCTGCAGGGGATCTTCCTGACCCAGGAATTGAAATGGGGTCTCCTGCATTGCAGGTGGATTCAGTGAATAAAGCTTTTGACAAAAGATAATGAAATATACATCTTGTTCTAAGATGTAAATGAAATTGACTTTTGCACTTCTGTATTACCTATGTCCAGTGATTATATTTCAATTTTCTGGTCTTTAGAGTCTATCTCTGGACCCATAAACCCCTCAGCACAAAATATTCATGCCCTCATTTCACATGGCTCCCAGCATAATATCATGTGCTGCTGTAACACTGTGATAATAATATGGTAATTAATGCTCAATTAGCTTTAGCAGCAAGTGAATTATTGTTTGAGAAGATGAAAGAGGGCAGTCCAGAATTAGTTTTGTTAAACTAAAATCTTTTACGAATTGAGGAAAATTTAAATCACAATAAAAAGAAAAATAATATATTTCACAGGATATGAGATATTAAAATCTGAACTAGACAAAAATTTACTAAGTAGAAGATGATACCACCCTTATGGCAGAAAGTGAAGAGGAGCTAAAAAGCTCTTGATGAAGGTGAAAGAGGAGAGTGAAAAAGTTGGCTTAAAGCTCAACATTCAGAAAACAAAGATCATGGCATCCGGTTCCATCACTTCATGGGAAATAGATGGGGAAACAGTAGAAATAGTGTCAGACTTTATTTTTGGGGGCTCCAAAATCACTGCAGATGGTGACTGCAGCCATGAAATTAAAAGACGTTTACTCCTTGGAAGAAGAGTTATGACCAACCTAGATAGTATATTCAAAAGCAGAGACATTACTTTGCCAACTAAGGTCCATCTAGTCAAGGCTATGGTTTTTCCTGTGGTCATGTATGGATGTCAGAGTTGGACTGTGAAGAAGGCTGAGCGCAGAAGAATTGATGCTTTTGAACTGTGGTGTTGGAAAAGACTCTTGAGAGTCCCTTGGACTGCAAGGAGATCCAACCATTCCATTCTGAAAGAGATCAACCCTGGGATTTCTTTGGAAGGAATGATGCTAAAGCTGTAGCTCCAGTACTTTGGCCACCTCATGTGAAGAGTTGACTCATTGGAAAAGACTGTGATGCTGGGAGGGATTGGGGGCAGGAGGAGAAGGGGATGACCGAGGATGAGATGGCTGAATGGCATCATGGACTTGATAGATGTTGAATCTGAGTGAACTCCGGGAGATGGTGATGGATAGGGAGGCCTGGCGTGCTGCGATTCATGGGGTCACAAAGAGTCGGACACGACTGAGCGACTGAACTGAACTGAAGAAGATTATAAGTGGCATTCCCATTCTAATTCACATGATGCAAAAATGTTAGGATTATTAGTTCTATTAGTAACAGTCCTATTGGAGCAGATCATATGATAGAATATGTATATTTTCCATAGCAGTAATGCCCTTTCTGTGATTTTGATAAGTGCATCTTTAGTTATGCATTAATACATAAATAATACTACAATTTTGAATTTATAGAGCTCCTCTAAAAAATTCACATGTCCTGAAAAATTATATCCAAAGTGACTTGAATGAAAAAAGATTTTTTCCACTGTGAAAGAATTCCTCCCTCTCTCCAAAGTAACTGGGGAATGAACGGTAACATTCGAACAGAAGGCACACAAGGCATGTCTAAACCAAGTGTAAATATGTTGTCTTAAATATTTTACATACCTTTTGAAAGTCAGAAGAGACTTCTTTAGGAAGATGATTATTTTAATTAACATATAAATATGCATCATGACTTATGCATGCATGCTAAGTCACCTCAGTCCTATCTGACTCTTGGCAACCCCATAACCTGCCAGCTCCTTTGTCCATGGGATTCTCCCAGCAAGAATACTGAAGTGGGTTACCATGCCCTTCTGCAGGGGATCTTCCTGACCTAGAGATCAAACCTGTGTGTCTTATGTCTCCTTCATTGGCAGGCAGGTTCTTTACCACCAGCAACACTTGGGAAGCCCATGACTTCTTATAGGATATTTTAAAGGGGGATCTAATTTGATTGAATCCAAACTAGAAAAGAAATAGTTCAAAGGTAAGATAAATAAACAAAATGAAAGGACAGAAACAAATATCTATGAAATTTGAGAAGCTTTGAGTCAGCATTTGAAGGTTATATTAGCCCATGACTTAAAATAGAGAAGTCCTGGGCAGAGCAAATAAGAAATGCACTGATCCAAGCAGTCAAGGTTTGCAATCCTTTCGTTTTGAGTGTGGGCTAGATTAGTGGCTTCCTCTTAACAAACAGAATATGACAAAAAGTGATGGCTTATTACTGAGGTTAGGTTCCATAAAGACCACGGTTTCTGTCTTTGATGTCCTCTCTCACTCTCACACATTCGTCCTGAGAGAAGTCAGTCATCATGTGAAGAGCAGCCCTCTGAAGAGACACAGCAAGGAACTGCAGATACACGGCACAGAACCCACCAACAGCCAGCAGAGAACAAAAGCCCTCAGCCCAACACCCGAAGAGGGACCAAACAAACTCAGAGGTGCCTGCTTCCCCAGGCGAGCCGCACACGACGGTGTGGTCTCATCTGATAGTTTAACTGAAACCTCACAAGGGACCAAGAACCAGAGGCTCTAACATCTGGCTCACAGAAAATGTGAGATAATAGATATTTGCTATTTTAAGCTACTAAATTTTAGGGTTAATTTTTTAAGCAGATGAAAATACATTCTTTTTACTACGGAGCCAGTTCCAAGCTGTAGATATTAATTCTATTTTAGCTTCTTTTGCTTAAAATATATGTCATTAAATTTCTTTGTAAAATAGAAACATCTAGTTGTACCTTGGAATGAACTATTCTGGGCTATTAATAAAAAGCAGAGAGAGCAATGGGGAGCTGCCAGAAGACCAAGGAACTAGAATGTCTGTTCTAGTTCCAAACAGCTTAGCCTTTGAAAAAGTTCACTTCTTGGGGTTTCTAGCCACTCCCATAAAAGAAAATCCAAGATCCACGATAGCACTTACTGTGTACTGCAATTACTGGTATATCTGTCTTTTGTACCTGACAATGAGAAACTTGAGTAGAAACTTGGACTTATATATAAATATATTCTAACACATTTTTAAGGTGTAGAACGCAGTAGGTATTCAAATATTTACTGAATAAGTAGATCAACAAATAAGTAACTCTAGTGGATTAAGGATCTTTATATCACAATACACAGTGAACGTATCAGATCACATACGTATCAGCTCAGTTTAAGAGCTAACAAAGCAATTTCTGTTTCCATTTAAGATGGTATAAGCCCCCTACACCCTAACTCTCCTGGTAATTACAAATAAAACCGCTGCAACAGAATACAAAAAAGCAACTATCTGAGGATTTTGAAAATAAATAAGAGCAAACACATTGAAGAAGGCAACCAAAACTCAAAGAACAACCTGAACAGCAGTTTCCCAGCCTGGACCAACGGCAACCCAAATCCTGGAACTGTGCAGCAAGTGTGGACATGAAAATCTCCAAAAGACATGCTTTTTCTGATCAGAGAATGGGGTAGTGACATGCCTGTGTGCTTTGGTGAAATATCTCTGCTTTGTTTTATTTTCCTGTATTCCAGCCTTCCCCAAAGCAGTATGAGGGCAGTGGCAATTATGTTGGATGAGCTCCTAAAACTCTAAGAGAAAGCCTTTACCTTCAGTCAGAAGATCTAGGAAAGAGCTTGCTCCCCACTCTCAAAAATGTATGGGAGAAACCCGGGATATTTCTTTCTTTTTCCTCCTTCCTCTATGCCCCAGGTATGGGAAATGCATAACAGTGTGAAGAAGCCAAACTCTGAGTGAAACTGCATTTTTCCAGTCAGAGGACTGGGATAATGAACCTTAGACACTGGGGAAATAATAGGAGAGGAGCTCAAGGAGACTCTCTCAACCTGGGTATCCCTCTCTCAGTCTGGGTATCCCCGTATGAACCCACACAAGTCCTAGGCTCACCTCCAAGATGTGAATGCACAAAATATACCCAAAACAGCATAATGAAGGCTTTAGAACTGAACTACAGTGTAGACTCCACCCAGGTCGCAGACTCACATCCAGTGGGATACACATAAGATGGAATCCCAGGAAAGACTTTAACGACTGAACCACCTACCACAGAAGACAGTCAGAATCTGTAGTCTGAACCTAACTAGGCTGACTGCTGCTAGAACAACAACAACAAAACCAACAGTTTCCAGATGATTACACAACCCAGACGTTCACAGCATAATGTTCAAAATGTTCAGGATAAAATCCAAAATTACTAGGTATACAAAGAACCAAGATGATCTAAACAGCTCTTAAGAGAGAGTGCAATCACCAGATCCCTGGAAGCAGGTAGAAATGTTAAAGAATATAGAGTTCTCTTGCTGCTGCTGCTGCTGCTAAGTCACTTCAGTTGTGTCCGACTCTGTGCGACCCCATAGATGGCAGCCCACCAGGCTCTGCCGTCCATGGGATTCTCTAGGCAAGAATACTGGAGTGGGTTGCCATTTCCTTCTCCAATGCATGAAAGTGAAAAGTGAAAATGAAGTCGCTCAGTCGTGTCCAACTCCTAGCGACCCCATGGACTGCAGCCTACTAGGCACCTCCGTCCATGGGATTTTCCAGGCAAGAGTACTGGAGTGGGATGCCATTGCCTTTCCTATAAATCTATAATTATGCAAATATACTTGACTATATAAGCAGTTTCACAAACAAAGAAAGACTAGCTATGAGAAGACTAATCTTGAATAAGGAAGCTTCAGGTCATACAGTAGGAACCCCTAGAAATCATCAGAACCTCAAATTGGGCTTTGGCTACACTCACTCTCCATAGATGCCAACAGTACAGACTGACTCAGGTCCAGCCTAGCTTCAGTACATCTGCCAACTCTGAAACCTTGACAAAGCTACATTGAAGTAATTTAGTACCAGTTTCTTAATTAGCAAAATGGACATAATGACACTTGCCTTAAATGTATTTAAAAGTACTTGTGAGGATTTACAGGGTTAAAACATATAAAGTACTTAGAGTATTTCCTGGGGAGATTTTTGTGCAGAAAACAAATGGATAGCATTTCTTGTGTGCCCTATGTGCCTGCTCCTTCCTTCTCCACCCCCTTTAAGCTCTTATTATGTAGCAGGCACCGTATTAAATATTTTACACGCTTCATTCCATTTAATCTTCACAGTGCCACTATGAAATAGGATGGTGGCTCAAATGGTAAAGAATCTGCCTGCCATGCAAGAGACCCACGTTTGATCCCTGGGTTGGGACAATCCCCTGAAGAAAGGCATGGAAACCCACTCCAGTATTCTTGCCAGGAGAACCCCATGGACAGAGGAGCCTAGCAGGCTACAGTCCATAGGGTTGCAAAGAGACAGACATGACTAAGCAACTAACACTTTCAATTTTATCTGCATTTTTTAGATGAAAAAAATTGATTGGATTAACTTACTTTATTTCTGTACACACAAAGACACACATATCATTAGTTTTTACTTTTATTTGTGAGTTTTCTGTCTTCCTGAGTAATATTTTATATACCTTATATATCCACTATATATTTATTTTATAGATTAAATCTCAAAGGAAAACCCCGTTTCTCTTACTTTAAAATTTCTTAGGTGGCAACACACTGTTGCCTCCATATACCACCTACCTTACTCTTGATTATTTTCCTTTTAAATATGCTGTTTTATATTTATAGACTTTTCCTGACCTCCCTGGATCTGGGTTCTTTGACGTAGATCACCTAGACCATAGATAGACACACCATGGTATATGTGCAGAAATCTGGACCAGGGCAAGTGTTTACTGCATCTGGGAGTACGCATTCTTGGAGGCAGTGTGGGGACAGTTCTCAAGAGCAATTTCATGTTCTAAGGACAGAAACATTGCAGTAATGTTCAGGCTCTCTCTAGTCTTTGAAATAGACCTGATTCCTTTGGAATATATTCTTTAAAATAAGTTGATCAATTATCTCGTCCTTAATGCCAATGGCTGTGTCAGTATTACTGATTTGGAGACTAATTATGTGATTTCATAGCTATTCTGGGAAAACATGAACATACTGGAAATAGGATGAGGGAGGTTATGGAAGTGTTGAATGAAACATGGAGACAAGCCAAAACTATTAATGACTTTCATGCTGCTCAGCAGAAATCACCTTTCATGTTCTCTGTTAATACAGTTAGAATTTAGGGATGACAGATTTCCAAGTTATGGATTCTCAAGAAGTAATTATAAGAAGTCATCTCTTCCTATAATTGTAAAAATATAAGATCTATTTAAAATAAATAATCATTATTCAACATTTTATTAACCAAATTTTTGCATTGTTCTCTATGTGAAAGAAGTATGGTAGGTCTCATACAAGAATAAATCACATGTAAGGACACAATAATCTCAGGAAGTCCTTCAAAACTAACTGGAGGGAGAGATACAAGTAATTAGGGAGAGATGAGAGAAGAACTACTTATGGAGGTTAAGGAATCATTTTGTGGGGTTCCTTCCACTATCAACATTTATATACAGATGAAATCAAGTAAAATTACATTACATGCACTCTTTTTTGATTCATTTTTATTGAAGTGTAGTTGATTTTCAATGTTGTGTTAGTCTCAGATGTTGTGTTAATTATAGATGTAAAATGAATTAGCTATATATATATACATATATCGGAGAAGGCAATGGCAACCCACTCCAGTACTCTTGCCTGGAAAATCCCATGGATGGAGGANATTCATTTTTATTGAAGTGTAGTTGATTTTCAATGTTGTGTTAGTCTCAGATGTTGTGTTAATTATAGATGTAAAATGAATTAGCTATATATATATATACATATATCGGAGAAGGCAATGGCAACCCACTCCAGTACTCTTGCCTGGAAAATCCCATGGACGAAGGAGCCTGGTAGGCTACAGTCCATGGGGTCGCTAAGAGTCGGACATGACTGAGCGACTTCACTTTCACTTTTCACTTTCACACATTGGAGAAGGAAATGGCAACCCACTCCAGTGTTCTTGCCTGGAGAATCCCAGGGATGGCGGAGCCTGGTGGGCTGCCGTCTATGGGGTCGCACAGAGTCGGACACGACTGAAGCGACTTAGCAGCAGCAGCAGCAGCATATACATATATCCACTCCTTTTTAGACTCTTTTCCCATATTAGTCATTATAGGGTACTAAGTAGAGTTCCCTGTGCTATACAGTAGGTTCTTATTAGTTACCTATTTTATATTTAGTAATGTGTATATGTCAATCCCAATCTCCCAGTTCACCCCTCCATCCCTTTTACCCTTGGTAACCATAAGTGTGTTTTCTATATCTGTGATATCTTGTTTTGTAAATAAGTTCATTTATGAAAAAGTTCATTAAAAATAAATAAAACGTTAGATCCACTGACAATCATTATATCTAGAGAAAAATCAACTCAAATTGACTTTGACAATAAAGGAATATATAACATCAAAGCTCAGTTTCACATGATGTTTCCATTCTGCCTTACATAATATATCTTTAGACTGGCCTTCCTGGGAAGCTTCACAGTTTCCCTGCTGGTGGTAATAATATGCTACAATACAACCAACTTTACATTTGTTATACCTTAACATCCAGTGCCAAAAAGATGTCTCCTCTGCCATTTCTCACATGTGAATTTTTATTTGCCTTCCTTTTAACAAGATATCAATTGTCACACGAAATATCATTGTTCTGATCTGGTTATGCACCCATGCCTGAAACAGTCACTGTGATCAGAAGGATGGGATACATAGATTGGTCATTTGTCTCATAATAGATAGAATAGATAGAATGCTTCTAATAGATAGAATGCTTCTAATGTACTAAATGCTCTAACTTCAATCTAATTGTCTCAATTAATATTGAACTATTAAATAGATACAAATCGACTTATCTATAGTTCTAAAATGAGGCTTCCTTGGTGGGTCAGCAGAAAAGAATCCACCTGCAATGCAGGAGACATGGGTTCAATCCCTGGGTCAGGAAGATCCCCTGGAGAAGGGCATGGCAACCCACTCCAGTATTCTTGCTGGGGAAATCCCATGGACAGAGGAGCCTGGCGGGCTATGGAACATAGGATCATAAAGAGTAGGATACGACTGAAGTGACTGATCATGCACGCATAGTTTCAGCAACATCCCATTTAATTAATTTTTATTTTGCTCTGAAAGGTAAAGGCTGCTGCTGCTGCTGCTGCTAAGTCACTTCAGTCATGTCCAACTCTGTGCAACCCCATAGACGACAGCCCACCAGGCTCCCCCATCCCTGGGATTCTCCAGGCAAGAACACTGGAGTGGGTTGCCATTTCTTTCTCCAGTGCATGAAAGTGAAAGTGAAGTCGCTCAGTTGTGTCCGACTCTTAGCGACCCCATGGACTGCAGCCCACCAGGCTCCTCTGTCCATGGGATTTTCCAGGCAAGAGTACTGGAGTAGGGTCCCATTGCCTTCTCCAAGGTAAAGGCTACATATAGATATGCTACATTTACTACTATGTTAAAAAATGCTGAAACAGAATGCTTTTTCTTTGTTGTTTTTATCATTTACATTATGCATTTATTTTTCCAACTGATTTTCATCTATTAGGTAAATACTTCAGTTAAAAGTTCTTCTGAAATAGTTTTCAAAGTAACTATGATAATATAGAATAGAATTTGAAAGAAATGCAATTCCTTTTAAAGTAGTAATATAACTTGTATCATTGTTCACATTTTTGACTGGTTACCTAAAGCTACAAATATATTTGGACTTTTAAAAATATTAAAATAAATCTTTAAAGCATGTATTTCTCAAGAAGTTTATCTATGCTTCCCATCTCCACCTTCTCACCTACCCCCTACATTTTCCAAACCCCTGGAATTTGGCTTCTGCCCCATCATTATCGTTACCAATGGCTCCATGTCAATCATTTCAACTGATATTTTTCAGTTCTTGGATTACATTACTTGATCTTTCAAAGTCTTCAATAGTTGGGCCAATTACACTTTCCTTCCTTGGATTTTTTGAGTCTGCCCTCTCCTAGGAGCCTCCAACCATTCTAATCACCTGTCTTGTGTCTCCATTGCAGGCTTATTCTCTTCTACATGGCCATTAAATGTTGGAGTCCCTCAATATCACTCTTAGTTCCTGTCTTCATCTCACTCCTCACTTTTTTCCTAGGAAATTTCACATACACACAGTGGTTTGATGATAGTCTATTGTGCCAGCCCTAGCAATGCAGATCACAAAGCAGATCCTTGGCCCAGAGAAGTCATCTGAGCCCTGGACTCAGTGTTCCTACTGCCTGATTGTGGCAGACACTGAAAATATTGTTCAAATCCCACTTCCTTCAAAACATTATTGGCCACTCAGCTATAAAGAATGTGGCAATTTGACAGACAAAACTATAATTCAAAAAGATACATGTACATCTATGTTTACAGTAGCACTATTCACAATTGCCAAGACATGGAAACAACCTAAATGTCCATCAGGGGATGAATGGATAAGGAAATGTGGACATATATATACAAAGAAATACTACTCAGTCATAGAAAAGAATGAAATAATGCCATTGACAGCAACACAGATGAACCTAGAGAGTATCATATGAAGTCACAAAGAGAAAGACAAGTACCATATATCACTTGTCCGTGGAATCTAAAACGCAACACAAATGAACCTATCTACAAAACAGAAACAGATTCACAGAGAGAACAGACTTGTGATTGCCAAGGGGGAGGGGGCTAGAGAAAAGAGGGAGCGGGAGGTTGGAGCTAGCCAGATGAAAACTATTACCTACAGAATGAATAAAGAACAAGATTTTACTGTATAACACAGGGAACCATATTCAATAACTTGAGATAGATTAAAGTGGAAAAGAATATAAAAATAATGTGTATATATATATACACACATACATATATATATACACAAAACTGAATCACTTTGCTGTATAGCAGAAATTAACACATTATAGATCAACTATATTTCCATTTTTTTAAAAAAACTGATTCACCAATACAGCACACAGCATCTCACTAATCCAGCTCACAAAGACTGACACATAAACTCAATTTCAAGTTACTAATTTGCAAAGGAAAGTGTTTACTGCCTCTGGTTGGTATGGCCTACACATTCTTAACCTACAGGAACTCTACACAAAAAGTCTAATTATAATCAAAATGTTTCTTGGTGATCAAAACCTTGGAATGAGTGGTGTCAGTTCTATGCTGTCTCTGGGCCAAGTCTTCTGTCCCTACACACAGTCAATCTGCCTTTTTTCTGAAATTTCAGGGCTGACCAAGCCCCCACACCATCTGATTGTCATGTTTTCCTTTAGCTGCTAAATATAGTCAATTAGGTTACACAGTTCAATGTCACCTGGTGGGCAACCATTCTTCCTTTTTAGAGAAGAGTTTGCTATTCTGTCCTATGATCCTTTTAAAATTTTAATTCTCAACAAACAATCTAAGTCTCATGGAGAAGGAAAGGAGCTCACCTCCTTGCTAAGTATTCACAACATATAGGAATCTTGAATTTGGTGGGCAACCATTCTTTCTTTTTAGAGAAGAGTTTGCTATTCTGTCCTATGATCCTTTTAAAATTTTAATTCTCAACAAACAATCTAAGTCTCATGGAGAAGGAAAGGAGCTCACCTCCTTGCTAAGTATTCACAACATATAGGAATCTTGAATTTCAAAAATTCTTCCTCCTGTAGTCTTCCTGCATACATCTCTAAACTGTCATCTGGGCAAAATACCATTTTAAGCAGAAGAGAATTTGTAAGAAAAAGGGAAATGACGGCAAAAGGTTAGTACCTGGATATGGGATAAAACTAACCATTGTCTGTTCCCAGATGAATATATCAGAAGCTCAAAAATATATACAAAATGAAAGTAAGGATAAGAAAACCAAAATGAGTGAGAAACTAGAAAAGCAAACAGAAGTCAATATTCACGAAGAGGGGAACCTAAAACATGGAGTTGGTCAGAAAAAGTGCACACAGGAACCAAGAGTCGGGGCTGGGGCCGTCCCACTTGACATTCCAGGGGGTGCCTTTCACTTCACCATCTACGTGAACAGATTCTAGGGGGGTACCTTTCACATCACCACCTACATGAACAGTGCTTGCTAGAGTTTTGTCATGTGCATGCTCACTGTTTACAGAGGCCCTGGATATAAGGGTAAGATTAGAAGTCCAGATCCACGGGAATAAGGAACTGAAAAGGAAGGGCAAAACAGGCAGAAGATATGAGGCTGTCACACTCAGATGATTTAAAAATTTTAAATACTCTCTGTCTTGGAGAGCTTTCCCTTAGTTCTGCTAAGGAAAGAAACACATTCTTTAAATATGACTGATCTATGACAGCAAATTAAGGCCAGCTACATAACCTATTGAAGTGAGGAGGGGAGGATGGGGGAGATGGCTAATCCCAAGAAATGCTGTTTACAGCTAGCATTTTATTCTGTGTTTCACACTGGATCTAAGGTGGCTTTTCAAAACATATATTCTGATCCAGCTCAATGCACCACTGAAAAAGGCTTCGGTGGCCAAGAAACATTTCAGAAATGAGCAGACTGTACTTCCCTAATGGGAATTTACAACTCTCAATAATTTATAATGACTCACACATAAAAGCCAATCTAGTTTATTTGA
>SJXQ01009885.1:51490-150290 GCA_006408695.1 Aepyceros melampus
TCTCCTTCAAGATTTACAGTACATTTATGTTTAGAAATACTGTACTCCTAAACAAACAAGATGAGAGAAGAGATCACGGGAGGTGTATCCACTGGGAAATGGTTTGGGCTGCTAGAACTGAGGCTCAATTATAATGGTTAAAACCCATTAGGATCTCAATCTCTTTCTCTTTTCTCTCTCTGTCTCTGTCTCTGTCTCTGTGTTTCACTGTCTCTCTCTCAGTCTCTCTGTCACACACACACATATACACACAAATGTATGCTATGTGGTCCTACAAAGTTATGAGGAACTTACACTCCATCTTTTTATTCTGCCATCCTAATGTCATGAGTTCCACATCAAAGTTACATAATTGTTGTCAGGAAGAAAGGGCAAGACAAGGTATAAAAGGCTCTCTGCAGACCTGAGTCAGCCCACCAATTGTTTTACATGCAGTGAAATATACAAATCTTACATGCACAATTCAATGGATGTACCATATAACCAACATCCCAACTAAGACAAAATATTTTCATAACAGTAGTAAATTACTTTGTGTCATCTTCTACTCAGGAAGATGAGTGGTGCTCATCTTCCACTCAGAAGATTACTGCAGTCCTCACAGCAAGCCACCGTTCTGGTCTATTTTTTTCATACTTTACTTTTGCCTGCTTTTGAAATTCATATAAATGGATTCATCCAGAGTGTTTTATCTGTGTCTGGATTCTTTCACTCAACATAATTATTCTGAGACTTAGCCATGTGATAGCATGCATCATTTGTTCATTTTTTTAAAAATTTTTGCTAAGCAATATTTCACTGTATCAATATACCACAATTCTCATGCACTCTCCTGTTGGTATGTATCTGTGCTGCTTCCAGCTTTGAGCTTTTGTGAATAAAGCTCCATAACTATTTTTATACAAGTCTCTTTGTGATGACCTTATAAATTTCTGTCCACTGAAAGGCCTGGGAACAGCAATGTTCCGATAGTAGTGACCACACTTAGTGCCCAGTTCTTGATTTCTAAATACTGCCCTCCATAAAAGAGAACCAGAGCTTCTTATAGAAATTGCTAATTCATAAGGTGGGGAATGGGAAGTACAAAATGAGTCTGGAAACGAGGTCTATTTGCTTGTTTACTGACTTTATAATTTTTAAAATGACAATTTTAAATTTTAGTTTATAATCCATAAAAACCCATGAGGAAAGAAGAGGGCAGGAGGAAGAAGGAAAGAAACAGTGAGAAAACTGGCAGTCACCACTTTTATCAAGTGATAAAAGTGAACATTATCAAAAATAAGTCAGGTAGGTAGGATAATGTACCCCCACATAAAACTCCACATCCTAATTTCCAGACCTGTGATTATATTCCTCTAGATAGAAAACAGAACTTTGCAGATTAAGGTTAAGGACACTGAGGTGGGAAGAATATTCCAGATTATGCTGGTGAATCCCATGTAATAAAATGATCCTTTAAAGTGGAAAAGTAGGGCAGGAGATGGAGTTGGAGAAGAAGATATGATGAAACCAGAGTTCAGTGTGATGTGATTATTATCTTTGAAGATGGAAGGGAGCCACAAGCTGAGGAATGCAGGCAGCCTCTAGAAGCTAAAAAAGGGAAACAGAGATTTTTCCCCAGAGCCTCCAGGACAAATTCAGCCCTGCTGAAACATCTGTTTTAGACCAGTGAATCCATTTCAGGTTTCTGATCTCTAGAAGTATAAAATAAATTTGTGTGGTTTCAATACACACACACATGTATGTATATGTTGATACAGCAACAAAGGAAATGAATGCAATGAGATAAATCAGTTTTGTGTCACCTGATAGGATGCAATGAGAGGAACCTGGCATTACTTCTGTGATACTTCTGAGAAAGGCACAGAACCTAAGTTTAATAATGAGGACACATCAGGCAAATACAAATGGTGAAACATTTTATAAAATAACTGGTCTGATTGCTGTGTTTAGGACTTCCAATACAATATTGAATAGAAGTGGCCAGAGTAAGCATTCTTGTCCTGTTTCAGATTTTAGCAGGACGGCTTTCAGCTTTTCACCATGAGTATTATCTGAGCTGTAGGTTTGTCATAAACAGCTTTTATGATGTTGAGATGTTCCCTCTACACTCACTTTTACAAGGGGTTTTATCATGAATGAATGCTGAATCTTATCAAATGCTTTTTCTGCATCTATTGAGATGATCATGTCCTATTGTATAGCACAGGGAACTACATTCAATATCATGTGACAAACCATAGTGGAAAAGAATACAAAAAAGAATATATACATATAACTGACTCACTTTGCTCTACAGCAGAAATCAACACAACACTGTAAGTCAACTATACTTTAATAAAATTTAAAAATATTTTTTTAAACTGGTCTATAAACTTCATAAATGTCAAGGTCAAGAAAATGAAGACTGAAGAACTCTTCCATACTGATGGAGAGTAAAGAACAAAGACAATAAACGCAACACATGGTTTTAATTGGATTCTTTTTTCTATAAGGGCTATATTAAGACAGTGGGTGAAGTTTGAGGATTAGATGGTAGTAATCTATTTATCTATCATGATTGTGCTAAGTCGCTTCGGTCCTGTCTGACTCCATGTGACCATATGAACTGCAGCCTGCCAGGCTCCTCTGTCCATGGGATTCTTCAGGCAATAACACAAGTGGATTGCCATTTCCTTCTCCAGGGCAGCACAGCACATTTATTATGATTATGCAGGGGGAAATGTCACTATAGGATACACACACAAAAGTATTCATGGGTGACAGTGCATTATAACAGCAGTTTACTCTCAAATGGCTTAGGAAAAAAAATTAATTATACTGCACATGCAACTTTCCTGTAAGTTTGAGGTTGACTATTTCAAATAGAAACTAAAACAAAACTATGGAGAAATATCTTTACCAATAGATTAAATGTTCAGAATCTTATGGATAAAGAAACTTTTTTTTAAAGGAGGAGGATATTTTTTCATTAAGGTACAGTTGATTTACAATGTTTCAGGTACACTGAAAGTGATCAGTTATATATGTGTACACATACACACATAAGGACTTCTCTGTAGTTCAACAATGAAGAATCTGCCCGCAATGCAGGAGACCCAGGTTTGATTCCTGCGTCAAGATCTTCTGGAGAAAGGAATGGCAACTGACTCCAGTATTCTCTCTTGGAAAGTCTCATAGACAGAGGAGCCTGGTGGGCTACAGTCTGTGGGGTCACAGAGTTGGACATAACTAAGCGACTAAACCACCATCTTACACACACACACGTGTGTGTGTGTATATATATATATATATATATTCTTTTTTAGATTCCTTTTCACTATTAGATTATTACAAAATACTGACCATAGTTGCCTGTGCTCTACAGTAGGTCTTTGTTGTTTATAAAGAAACTTTCTAGAATGAATTAACTTGCTCAAGGACAGGTAACTGGTCAATGACTGAAGATAAGATGAAATAACAGATACAAACTTTTGGCCTAGATTTAAAAAGATTTTTCCCTGCTGGAGACAATTCTGTTATGTTATTTTGGGTCATTTTAAATTGTCCAGTTCTTCATATCAAAAATTTCAGATATTTCTGTCTTCAAAGTTCAGTTTAAATCTGGTTTCTGATTCTGTTCTCTTTGTGTTGCTCAAAGCAGGCACATGGAGATGTCTTTGGGTTAAGGTCATCCTACCAGTTCTCCAGTGATGGTAAGGTTGGGGGTGGGGATAGGGAAGTGAGAGATAAGAAGTAAGGAGAGGTATGCTTTTTCTTCAATTTAATTCTATCTCTGCTTTTTCAGAGCATTCTTTCCACCTTCCATTTCTTCCCAAATGAAAACCCCAAAGGAGGGCTGTGTACCAAAATGCTTTGGGAATGTAGAATATTGTGGGAGAAAGAACCATTATCTTTCCTTCTCCCTAATCTAAAAAAGTATAATGATATAGTCCATATATCATTCTATTGCTTTTCCACAGGCTGTAAAAGTCATTTGCATCACAACATTTTCATGTGAATATTTAAAGTGCCAGTGTTTCCATTAAACTGTGGTTCTAATTTAATATTCTTCCATTTTAGTCAACAGTTCATCTAAGTTCTGACAGTCAAACAAGTAGCATATGCTCTTCATTCATTCTTATCTCAAACAATTATTTGAACAAATAATTATCAGTCACTAATTTGCCATTTGTCAGAGATATTTTTATTCATGTATTTAACTACCAAATCCCTAGTCTGGGGCTTATACTGACATACTATAACATCTTATCTTACAAGTACCCTTTTGATTCATGAAGCTAAGTCTCCACCTCTTCCCCTCCCTCTTCCACAGTCTCCCACATCAGCGGAGCACTTTACTAGCTCCTTTCACTGCATTCTGTGGCATCTATGTCCAACTGTCAAAGCTTTCTGCACCCTCATATTCCTCCAGAAGTATTTTTTATTTCACACAGTGAACATCTGGCTTTTCCCTTATGATATTTTGAAACTTAAAATCTGTTATAGTGGGATAATTATTCTTTTTTTCTCCAATTTATAGGGGGGGAAAGTTAATCCTTAATTCCCACTGTCCTTTAGTTGTCTTCATCCAATTTCCCTTCTCTGCTTTTCATGCCTTATGCCACCTTCTCCCTATACTTGTGCAGCTTGACTTTCTAGGCTACACTGGCCTATGATTGACAAGGGGATGTCAAAGGGGCACAGGAGCCAACCTAAATCTGGAACAATCTGAGCAATAA
The DNA here is from genome assembly GCA_006408695.1 of Aepyceros melampus. NCBI lineage: Eukaryota > Metazoa > Chordata > Mammalia > Artiodactyla > Bovidae > Aepyceros > Aepyceros melampus. Next base: position 56,212 of record SJXQ01009885.1, read on the forward strand.
GATAAAAATTAGTATCAGGTTATAACCCAAAGCGTATTAAGTGCCCAGTTCATACTGATATAAATAGATCACTGAGTAAATTAATAAATGGAGAAGAAGAAGTAAATCTCCCATGTAGTGCAATTCCAAATAATTTGTATAGATATTCTATCCTTAAGAAAAGGGAGAATGACACCCCACTGCTTAAGTGTGGGCTGAGCATAGTGACTTCCTTCCAAAGAGCACATGGCTGGGGGCAGGGGCCTTGGCAGGAGGGTGGCTTTCCAACGGAGGAACCTGACAAAACTAGCACAGCCAGGTGATCAAGACTCACATTAACAGCTGGAAGTCATGAGGACAGCACGTACCTTTGATATGCTGAAACTGGCACTCTGCCTCTGGGGTCTTCCTCCAAATCCTCATAAACCAAACCTAACAATGAGGAAAAAATAGTCAAATTCCAACAGAGGTACATCCTACAGACTGTCTGGTCAGTGATCCTCAAAACTGTCAAGGTCGCCAAACACAAGGAAAGTCTAGAAACTATCACAACCAAGAGAAGACATTACAACTACATGTAATATGGTATTCTGGGATCCTAGAACAGAAAAAGGACATTAGTAAACACTAAAGAAATCTAAATAAAGCATGGATTTTAATTAATAATACTATATCAGTATTGGTTCCTTACTTGTAACAAATATACCATAATGTAAGATCTTAATAACAAGGGAATACTAAATATATGGTGTATGAGGATTCTGTACCATCTTTTCCATTTTTCTATAAATCTAAAACTCTTCTAAAAAGACAGTTTCCTGGCTACATTTAAGGCTAGTCACCAAATCTGTGCCCTTCCTTTCTGTCCATCAATTTAAAAATTTCTTAGTTTAGTATTCAAGGACCTAGAAGATTACAAAATACTGTCCTCTGATTAGTTGCAATTCTTTCTACCAAGAGGTGAAGTATTATCTATACACGTGGCCTTGGACGGTTACTTGCTAATATAAAACAACTAGAGGCTTAGAAAGTGTCTGAGCATTGAGGTTTGCTTTCTTTGCTACTCTTGGAATATTGCTGCCATATAGACAATCTGAAGCCAGATACCTGAAGTGACAACATGGAGGAGGACTAAGCCGTACCAGCCATCAACCTATCAACTAGACATGTAGATGAGGCCACCCAATCCCAGCTGATCTTCCAGCTGACTTCACCTGCATGAGTAAGCCCAGGTGAAACTGGCCAACTGCTGCCCGCCCCAACTGCCACCATCCCCAGCTGCCAACCCATTCATAGTGAACAAATGATGGTTTTTGTTAGACACTATAAAATTGGGTGTTTTGCTACACAGCAAATTAGCCAAAGCTCACTGATACACTGCTTCATTACCTTACCTCACTGAAGTCAATCCAACTTTCTTTTCCAGAATTCTTGTTCCACTCAAATTGCTGGGGGCTTATTGCTTATAAATTCTTTATACTTTTCTAAATATTAGCTCATAAAATCTTACCCACTTGTACCTAAAGTAGAGTGACATCTCCTTAGACAGATACTCTCACATCTCTGTCTAAGGAAATGTCACTCATTTTACATTTCTACAGAAAGTTTAATATAGAAATACTAACAGGGGAGGAAATTTGGTTCATCGGAGTTCCTCTTAGAGTCTTAAGAAATATCTCAGTGTGAAAGGTAAGAGCTTGAAGACATTGTATGAATTAGTATATAGACAGCTGCAGAAACAGGAACTCAAAGTACACGTAAATTAAGAAAACAGAGGTTTACCTTTCTCTCATGTAACAGGGCATAATCACTCAAGGACAGGTGTGGGAAAAATGAGATGTGAGGAATTAAATCGTGTCAGTCTATCTTGTTGCTCCTATAACCTTTTCCTATAACCTTTTCCTATAACCTTTAACTATGTAGTTAAAAATGACTCATTACCATTACACCCACATTCCAGCCAGAAGTAAAAGAAGAAAGCAAAAAGGAGGGCACACTCATTCCTTTAGGGAAAATATCCAGATATTGTACACATCAGTTCTACATATAATACTTGGGCCAGAGTGACAGTCATACAATTAAACCTGGATGCACAGGTTAGGAAATTATTACCAGGAATTATTATCTTGGCACTCAAATATTTTACTATTACTGAACAAGGGAAGAACAAATATGGGGATCAGTAGTAGATTTCATCACAAGTAAGATCAAGAATATTAGCCTGCCAAATGCTGTATCTAATGTCTGAAGCAAGAAGAACTGCCTCTGTTCTGAGGTAAGAGAGAGTAGGAGAAGTGAAAAAGCCAGGCAAATGTTGGAAGGCTATGAATCCTCTCTTAAAACCTCTAAATTCTTGGAATGACAAGCCCTGTGACAACTGGTAAAGAGACAAGATTCTTCAAGGTAAAATAAACTGAAGAATTAGAGGAAGAGCGAAACATGATAGCATAAAACGAGAACCTGCATAAGACTATGGAAAGCTTTGAATGTAACCAGATTTTGGAATTGGGCATTTGAGGCAATCTAACACTGACTTCGTGACATAGGAAACAAAAGACTCTAGCTGACATGTGAGGACTGCCAAAGCTCCGTTTTATTTTATTATTTCTGAAATATGGAAACACTATTTATTTGGAAATGTGCAATGCAAGTTAAAATACATGCCAGCAATTTTTCTTTTTCTTAGTAAAGTATAACTGCCTTACAATATTTATTAGCTTCAGGTATATAAAATAATGATTCAATATTTTTACACCTTATGAAATGGTCACCACTATAAGTCTAGTTACAAGTTGTCACCATGCAAAGCTATTACACTATTATTGACCATATTTCCTGTGTTGTACATTATGATGATTTACTTATAACTGGAATTTTGTACTTCTTATTCCCCTTTTACTTATTTCACCTATCCTCCCACCTCCTCCATTCTGACAACTACTAGTTTACTCTCTGTATTGATAAGTCTGTTTATATTTTGTTATGATTGTTTTTTTTTTTAGATTTTGCCTATGAAAGGTCACAAGGTATTTATTTGTCTTTCAATGTCTGACATTTCACTTAGCATAATACCCTCTAGGTCCATTCATGTTGTGACAGATGGCAAGATTTCATTCTCTTTTATGGTTAAGTAATATTTTACATATATAAAGCATATATGCTTATATACATACATATATATGTGTATTTTATATATATACATCTTATTTATCCATACATCCATCACTGGACACTTAGCTTGCTTCCATATCTTGGCTACTGTAAATAATGCTGCAGTGAACATTGGGTGCATGTGCTGTGCTGTGCTTAGTTGCTCATTCATGTCTGACTCTTTGCAACCCCATGGAATGCAGTCCCCCAGGCTCCTCTGTCCATGGGGATTTTCCAGGCGTGGAGTGGGTTGCCATGCCCTCCTCCAGGGGATCTTCCCAACCCAGGGATCGAACCCTGGTCTCCCACTTTGCAGGCAGATTCTTACCAACTGAGCCACCAGGAAAGCCCAAGAATACTGGAGTAACCTATTCCTTCTCCAGGGGATCTTCCTGACCCCAGAAGTGAATTGGGGTCTCCTGCATTGCAGGTAGATTCTTTACCAGCTGAGCTACCAGAAAAGCCCCATTGGGTGCATATATCTTTTCAAATTAGTGTTTCATTTTCTTTGGATAAATACCCAGAGTGGAATTACTGGATTGTATAGTAGTTCTATCGATTTTTTAATTTTTTGAGGAACTTCTATATTGTTTTTCCATAATGGCTGTACCAATTTACATTCACTCCAATAGTGCACAAGACTTTCTTTTTTCTCCACATTCTCACCAACATTTGTTTTTTCTTGTCTTTTTTGATAACAGCCATTCTGATAGGTGTGAGGTGATACCTCACACTGATATCTCAGTGTGGTTCTGATTTGCATTTCCCTGATGATTAGTGTTCTTTGGAAGGAATGATGCTGAAACTCCAGTACTTTGGCCACCTCATGTGAAGAGTTGACTCATTGGAAAAGACTCTGATGCTGGGAGGGATTGGGGGCAGGAGGAGAAGGGCACGACAGAGGATGAAATGGCTGGATGGCATCATGGACTCAATGGACATGAGTCTGAGTGAACTCCGGGAGTTGGTGATGGACAGGGAGGCCTGGCGTGCTGCAATTCATGGGGTCACAAAGAGTCGGACACGACTGAGCGACTGAACTGAACTGAACTAATGATTAGTGATGTTGAGCAATTTTTCATCTGCCTGTTGGCCATCTGCATGTCTTCTTTGGAAAAGTGTCTATTCAGGGCCTCTGTCCATTTTTAAATCAGATTGTTTGGGTTTTTTGATATTGCATTGTATGCATTCTTTATATATTTTGGATATTAAGCCCTCATTACACATATCATTTGCAAATATCTCCTCCCATTTGGCAGTTTGCCATTTCATTTTGTTGATTGCTGTCTTCACTGAGGAAAAGCTTTGTTGTTGGACAAAGTCCTGTTTGTTTATTTTTCTTTTGTTGTCTTACCTGATGAGACAGATCCAAAAAAATATTGCTAAGACCAATGTCAAAGAGCATCCTGCCTATGTTTTCTTCTAGTAGTCTTATGGTTTTAGACCTTATATTTAAGTCTTTAATCCATTTTGAATTTATTTTTTTATACAGTTTAAGAAAATGGTCTAGTTTCATTCTTTTGCAAGTAGCTCTCTAACTTTAGCAACACCATTTATTAAAGACACTGTCTTCTCCCCATTGTATATCTTGCCCCATTTGAGGCAAGATTAATTGACCATGTAAGTGTGGATTTATTTCTGAATTCTCTATTTCGTCATTGATCTATGTGTCTGTTTTTGATTATTATAGCTTTGTGGTATAGTTCGAAATAAAGGAAGAAGTAAAACTGTCACTATTTTCAGATGAAATGACACTATATATAGAAAACACTAAAGATCCCACAATAAACTACTAGAACTAATAAATGAATTCAGTAAAGTTGCAGGATACAAAATATACAAAAATCTGTTACATTTCTGTACACTAACAACCATGCTACCACATATATATACTGCTATATATAAAACAGATAATCAACAAGGACCTACTGTATAGCATAAGGAACTCTGCTCAATATTCTATAATAAACTATATGGAAAAACAATCTGAAAAAGAATAGATATACATATATGTATAAATGACTCACTTTGCTGTACACTGGAAACTAATACAACATTGTAAGTCAACCATACTCCAATATACAATAAAAAACTAAAATTAAAAAACTCATGTACATTCATGTCAATGTATGGCAAAACCAATACAGTATTGTAAAGTAAAATAAAGTAAAAAAAAAAAAAAAACTGACCAAGCCTGGACAGATTAACCCTAAGTTCTACAGTAAAATCTATTAGTCAACAATCTCTTCCTCCACTTCCTCTCCATAGCTTCTAAACATAGGTTTTCAGTGCCTCACTCTCGTGAGACAGATCAAGGAAGGCCAGGCATTTTTTTTTTCCTCTTTTTAAATTTATTTATTTTTTAATTGAGGATAATTACTTCACAGAATTTTGTTCTTTTCTGTCAAATATCAACATGAATCTGCCATAGGTATATATATGTCCCCTCCCTCTTGAACCTCCCTCCCATCTCCCTCCCCATCCCATCCCTCTAGGTTGATACAGAGCCCCTGTTTGAATTCCCTGAGACAAACAGCAAATTCCCATAGGCTATCTATTTTACACATGGTAATGTGCTCAATATTGCCCTTATTAGAGAAATGCAAATCAAAACTACAATGAGATATCACCTCACTCCAGTCATAATGGCCATCATTAAAAAGTTCACAAACGATAAATGCTGGAGAGGGTATGGAGAAAACGGAACCCTCTTGAGCTGTTGGTGGGAATGTAAATTGATACAGCAACTATGGAAGATGGTTTGGAGATAAAACTACCATATGACCCAGCAATCCCACTCTTAGGCATATACCCTGAGGAAAGCAAAATTGAAAAGGCCAGGTATTTTAAGAACATCTCCATGATAGAAGACAAAAAAATAAACAAGAAAGAAGGAACTTAAAAAATACTATCTGATAGATTAATTAAGAAAACCCATCTGCAATTGCATTAAAAAGAATAAACTTAATCAAGGAGGTGAAAGACTTACACTCTGAAAACTACAAGTCAATTGATAAAATTAAAGATGACGCAAATGGGAAAATACACTGTGCTCATAGATTCGAACAGTTAATAGTTAAAATTTGTATGTTACACAGAGCAATCTACAGATTTAATGCAATTCCTACCAAAATAAAAGGAGATCCAACCAGTCCATTCTGAAGGAGATCAGCCCTGGGATTTCTTTGAAGGTAATGATGCTAAAGCTGAAACTCCAGTACTTTGGCCACCTCATGTGAAGAGTTGACTCATTGGAAAAGACTTTGATGCTGGGAGAGATTGGGGGCAGGAGGAGAAGGAGACGACAGAGGATGAGATGGCTGGATGGCATCACGGACTCAATGGACGTGAGTCTGAGTGAACTCTGGGAGTTGGTGATGGACAGGGAGGCCGGCGTGCTGCGATTCATAGGGTCGCAAAGAGTCAGACATGACTGAGCGACTGAACTGAACTGAACTGAACTACCAAAATACTCATGGCATTTTTCATAGAGCTGGAACAAATAAACCTAAAATTTGTATGGATGCACAAAAACCCTGAATAACCAATGCAATCTTGAGAGAGAACAATAAAGCTGCAAGTATCACAGCTCCTTTTAAAGTCTGTAACTTTTAAGAAAACAAGAGTGCTAGGAGCAGGATAAACCATGGTTGAAAATACATGGTTTCTTAAAAAAAAAAATCAGTATAGACTTCCTAATTGTGCTACTTATAGCAACTATAAAGTTAGCAATTTGAGAGAGCTTTTAATTAGGCATAACATAGTGTTAGTTTTAGCTACTGGAAATAGATATGAAGTATGAATCACTTTCTTAACAGAAATGTAGGCTAAATGTATCCATCACAGATTTTAAGAATTTCACCTAAATTTCTTCTTAGCCACATTTTGCATACTGACACTGAGACATCAGTAAACAGGATGAACTAGCCAATTTGTCTTTGCAAATGAGTCCAAATGGACTATAATTTATAATGTCAGTGGAACTGACACAGCAGATGGACAACTGCACTTATGACAGATTGCAACATGCCTGATTACAAAATAATTCGTTGCTGAATAGGCCTCATCACCAGCAGAAGTTCTCATGGAGAAAGTTTCTTTAGAACCAAATAAACATAAAGCAAGAGTCATCAGGACGCATTATCTGAGCCTCCACATGTCATTTTCCAGATGTTAACCAGGTACAATATAAGAAGGCTCTCTCAGAAAAAAAAATTCCTGGAACAAGTTACTCTCACCCTTCTGATGTAAGCTGTGGGAGAACAGCTGTTTAAATGTCTGGCCAACCAGGAAACGCAAACAATGACTCTGCCTTCTATGAGCTACTGGTGGGATTTTAGATTCAGGTAACCTCTTTGTTATTGATTAATGAATGTAGAATTCAGGTAAGTTCTATGAATATTTCATATTATTATAATATAACAAATATGGGAATATCTATTGCATCAGCATTCCTTACCTGCACCACCATGGCTTGCAAGTGCTTGCAACGGCTATATTTTAAATATGTTGAAAGTAACAAAATATAACATTTTTTTTAGTTTCTAACATATAGAATTTTCAAAATCCTAATCTTTTTAATCCTTAATCTTCTGTGAAAGGACTCAATATCTCTGAATTGTGCTCTACCAACACTTCCGTACCCTCATGCCACTATCTTATCTTCTTGTTACTGGAAAGGAGTCAGGTGGATACTCTACTTCCAGCCTTTTAAAACCCAGAGGCAACTCTGTAGTCTTTGAAATGCACTCTGTTGAGTTACCTGTCTCCTGAAAATACTGGTAATTCCCAGGTACATTTTTCCTTCAGTCTCTATTTCCTATGGTACAACTGTGCAAATTGGAATTCCAGTCCTGGGTATCCATTCCACATCCCCCAAACTTCAAAATATATCACAAATAAATAGATTAAAAAGACAATTAACTATGACATATACACATACTTTGTGCAAACTTTTATTCATAGGTAAAATCAAATACCACTTACTATCAATATATAAATTAATGTTAATTATCCCTCAGTATAATCATATCTTTGCACTATTAGTGGGTTGCTATTCCTTCCTGCACTTTCTTGCACCTGTTAATCCTTCCCTTACCATAAAGGCAGCTTTGATAGTTTTCCATGCTCTGATTTAGAGGAAGAATATGTATACAGGTAAGAACAAAGAAGTCAATTAAATTTTTGAATGGATTTTTATAAATTTACATGAGACAATACTTCAATCTTTAAGGGCCAAGAATATGAAGGGGAAAAAAAAGGATTTTGAGGCTTCAAACAACAGTAATCATTTTATTATTACTCATAGCTTCTATGGATCAGAATTCTAGGAAAGGTTGGGATATGCAGCTCCATCTTGCAGACGTTGCATGCCTTTGCAATCAGATAATGGTGGGAAGGTGTCCACAAATTCCTTCAAAAGGTAGAGCCCAATCCTTTCATCTGACGTGTGGGTTTACCTTAGTGTCTCACTTCTAATAAATGGAACAAAATAGAAGTGACAATGTGTAACTTCTGAAATTAGGTCATTAAAAGCATTGCAGCTTCCTTACTCTTGGGTCACTTGCTCTTAAGGAAGCCAGTTGGCCTGTGCTTGAGGACACTTAGTCAGCTCTATGGAAAGGTCCATATGGTAGGAATTGAAGCCTCCAGCCAACAGCCAGGAATGAAGTCTTTTGCTCAGTCAAACCTTCAGAGGACTGAAGCCCCAGTCAACATCTTTATAGCAACCTCATGAGCCAACAGCCAGGAATGAAGTCTTTTCCTCAGTCAAACTTTCAGAGGACTGAAGCCCCAGTCAACATCTTTATAGCAACCTCATGAGAATCCCTAAGAAAATCACCCATCTAAGCCACTCTTGAATTCCTGATCCATAGAAACTGGGAGAAAATAAATGCTTGCTGTTTTAAGACACTACATTTTGGGGGTAATTAATTTGTTACACAGCAATAGATAACTAGTTAGGAGGGGAAGCTGGAGCAGCTGGGGGCTCTCCAATCATCCTTCATTTTTTATGTTCTCAGTACTTCTCTATATGGTTTATCTGGGCTAATTTGGGCTTTATCACTCTATGGCAACTGGACTGCATATGGCTGAATACTTGTTGGCTGATAGGCCTTTTATAATCTATCTTTAGAAGTCACATAGCACCACTTTCTGCATACTTTATCAGTTAAAGCAGTCACACAACAGTGGGAGGACAATTAGAGACTAAGGAAAAAGCATAAAATGTCTGATGAAATAAAAGTTATGTCTTAACACAAAAAAAAAGCAGCCACAAAACCTGTCCAGTGTCAAAGGGAGGAGTCACGCACCTCCATCTCTTAATGAAAGGAGTGGCAAGTTGTATGAAGAACATTTTGGATAGGAAATACTATTATAGCCATCTTTAGAAAATGCAATTTGCTACACTGTAAGCCTTCCACACTTTAAGCCAAGTACCACATTAAAAAAAAAAGCATCTGAATAACAGATTAGCAGAGTTATAAATTTAGGAGTCATCAGTGTATAGAGAGCAACTGTAGCCACTGGGAATGGATAACATCATCTAGGGAGAGAATAGTGTGAGGAAGAAATATAGGCCTTAGAGGTCACCATGAAGAACTCTGAAATTTAAGAGCCAGGCCAGCTAAGAAGCAAATTGAGAGGTAGCAGGAATTTCAGAGTATTTTATGTCAAAGTCAATAAAAGAGGAGAAAGGGAACCCTCTTACACTGTTGGTGGGAATGCAAATTAGTACAGCCACTATGGAGAACAGTGTGGAGATTCCTTAAAAAATTGCAAATAGAACTGCCTTATGATCCAACGATCCCACTGCTGGGCATACACACCAAGGAAACCAGAATTGAAAGAGACACGTGTACCCCAATGTTCATCGTAGCACTGTTTATAATAGCCAGGACATGGAAGCAACCTAGATGTCCATCAGCAGATGAATGGATAAGAAAGCTGTGGTACATATACACAATGGAGTATTACTCAGCTATTAAAAAGAATACATTTGAATCAGTTCTAATGAGGTGGATGACGCTGGAGCCGATTATACAGAGTGAAGTAAGCCAGAAAGAAAAACATCAATACACTATACTTACACATATATATGGAATTTAGAAAGATGGTAATGATAAACCTGTACGCAAGACTGCAAAAGAGACACAGATGTATAGAACGGCCTTTTGGACTCTGTGGGAGAGGGAGAGGGTGGGATGAGTTGGCAGAGTGGCATTGTAACATGTATGATATCATAAGTGAAATGAATCGCCGGTCTAGGTTCGATGCAGGATGCAGGATGCTTGGGACTGATGCACGGGGATAATCCAGAGAGAAGGTGTGGGGTGGGAGGGGTAGGTGGGGGTCGGGATGGGAGTTCATGTACACTCGCGGCTGATTCATGTCAATGTATAGCAAAACGAATACAGTATTGTAAAGCAAAACAAACTAAAAAATAAAAATTAATTTAAAAAAATAAAATAAAATAAAAAGGAGAACTCAAAGAACAATGCAGTCATTTCAGGAGCAAATGCTGCTGAAAATTAAACTAAATGATACAATATATTCATGGGATTTAGCAATGTGGAGGTTGTTAATGATTTTCAGGGGCATGTTGGAGGCACAAGCTAGACTAAAATGGTTGAAAACATAAAAGAAAGAATAAGCGTAGTCCCAGGAGGGAGATGAGATCATAAAGCACAAAAGAATGGATTAGCCTTGAATAAGAGAAGGAACATCTGTAGGGTTGGAGGAAAGGAGTTTAGGATGAGCTCGGATGAGCACATAAGCAGGGGCAGGGTAAGGGCAGCAGCTATGAAGGAAGTTAATGCTTAAAAGTCTCTGGTAAAAGGTCATTTGTTGAAGAGGGGGTAGAATGAATAGCTCTTAAGAGTCAGAAGGTCTCTGAAGGCCTGTTGCCAAGGAAATGACAGATTTACTCACTGCAAACCTATAGTGTATAATCTATTAACTTAAAAAAGTTCATTGACTTGAATGTAACTTTTTGTTTAAATAACAATAAAAAGAAGTTAAATCAACTATGTTGATTTTTACTTTAAATTTAATAAAAATAAAATGTCTATATAATATCAGATTTTCCTACCAAGTGAATATGAAAATGGTAGGAAAACCCTGGTCACTTATTTTATTCTACCTTCAGGTATAAGCCTCCTATGCTGCTGCTGCTGCTGCTAAGTCGCTTCAGTTGTGTCCAACTCTGTGCGACCCCAGCGATGGCAGCCCATCAGGCTCCCCCGTCCCTGGGATTCTCCAGGCAAGAACACTGGAGTGGGTTGCCATTTCCTTCTCCAACGCATGAAAGGGAAAAGTGAAAGTGAAGTCACTCAGTCGTGTCCGACTATTAGAGACCCCATGGACTGTAGCCTACCAGGCTCCTCCATCCATGGGATTTTCCAGGCAAGAGTACTGAAGTGGGGTGCCATTGCCTTCTCCGAAGCCTCCTATGCTAGGGAAATCTAATTTCTAAATGCTTCGTTTGACTTATTACTTTATAAAGTAAGTGTAGTTGCAGTTAGGAGAGACGTAAGAAAGGTCTAAAAGCAGGAAATTATAGGTTTATTTTCATTTTTACCCATCGCAAGAGACATACTGCTTATATTATACCTACTATGATCTTTTCAAATAACATAGCTATTTATAACATTACATATGAGACACCATTATATCATATATTCCTCCTGCAGTTATTCTACAATGGTAAAGCAGCATGGGTTCCTTCTCAGCCGAGACTTGTGTAAAAATTTATTACAGACTCATGATCAAGAGTGTTCTCAATAGAGAATGACTCCACAGCATATGGCTCTTTGGCAAAGGAAAAAAAAAAGACTGCAGTATCTTTTTCAGTATCTGAAAATGGGCTCCTGTTCAACAAAAATGAGCTTATCCAATTACAATGGAAATAGAGAAAGGATTTTTACCTCTGGACAATGGCTTTAAGAACCTTATGTCTTGCTACACCAGGCTGAACAAACACAGACCAAAATTCAGCATAAATGTAAACTTCTAGTAAGAAACACAGACACAGGAAAAAGATTTTAGTGATATTCTCCTGCTGTAGCCACATATCTTTCTTACCCTAGGTTTGCTAAAATAAATATAATACAGCTGTAGAGGGTACAATTATATGGTTATATATAATAATAATATTCTTAAGTCTGAATACATAATCCTGTTATTCCCAATTTCATTAAATTAACTATTATATATTACATGTCTTCATCAGGTCTGTCCACTTAAGGTGCAGTTGTTATAATAAATGTTATTATGCTCTGGAATTTAATTTACCATGGTTTATTTAATATAAGGTAGATATTCTTAATGAAACAGAAACAGATTCACAGACATAGAGAACAGACTTGCGTTCACCAAAGGGGAGAGGAGAAGTGGGGAAAGGATTGAGATTTGGGGATTGGCAAATGCAAACTATTATTAATTGAATGAATAAACAAAGTTCTACTGTATAGCATGGACAGAGGAGCCTAGCAGGCTACAATCCATAGGGTCGCCAAGAGTAGACACAATATAGCACAGGGAACTATATTCAACATCTTGCAATAAACCATGATGGAAAAGAATATGAAAAAGAATGTGTGAATCATTTTGCTGAAATACACAACAGAAATACAGCAGAAATAATACAACATTGTAAATCAACTATATTTCAATAAAGTAAATTTTAAATATATATATAATATAGATTTTCTTAAGTACATATTATAAGACTAGGCTGCTAGTTCAGGTAATTGGGGAAAGAAATAGCTTAAGAAACAGTATTTCCTATTGGGTTTAGACTTTGCCTGTAACAATTTCAGGTCAAGGAAAACCTTTAGCTTGCATGTATCTATGCATGTATATTAAGGGTATCCAGTGAACCCTTCAGAGAAGGCAATGGCACCCCACTCCAGTATTCTTGCCTGGAAAATCCCATGGACAGAGGAGCCTGGTAGGCTGCAGTCCATGGGGTCGCTAAGAGTCGGACACGACTGAGTGACTTCACTTTCACTTCTCACTTTCAGGCATTGGAGAAGGAAATGGAAACCCACTCCAGTGTTCTTGCCTGGAGAATCCCAGGGATGGGGGAGCCTGGTGGGCTGCCATCGCTGGGGTCACACAGAGTTGGATACAACTGAAGTGACTTAGCAGCAGCAGCAGCAGCAGCAGCAGCAGTGAACCCTTAAGAAGCCATATCACTTTTTCTAGTGCTTGAAACACTTTGCCCAGAAACATGAAAACAGATCAATTTCCAAGGAGTTTAAAAAAAACAAAGACTTAGAACAATGGAACTTAAAATATCCCTTTTCATACCTTTCAGCAATAGACTGCCATTATGAAACACAAAGTTTTAAAAGGTAAACATTGAAATAGAATTGTTGTCCTAACAAATACTATTCAACATTCAAATAAGGCAAAAATTCTCTTTTCCTGCTTTTTATCCTTTGCTGTTATGATGGGTAAATATAAATAATAATATCTGACACTTCTGAAAATCTACTATTGGTGAGATATTTTTCAGAGTGCTTTGACTAAGCAAGACCAAGAAGAATGGTCCATCTTTCCTAATATCTGCAATTTAGAGCAATCTGAGGAAACCAAGTGATTTGATTCATATTTTGTCTCAAGCTTTCATTAAGCTGGTAATTATGAGCAAGTTCCATGAGCAACTGAAATAATTTAGTAAATTTGTTTTGTACAAAGACACATTAAAAAAAAAAAAACACTAGTATTTTGTAAGCTCCTTGATACTTTGTCTCTCGATCTCTGCCACGTTCCTGTTCCCTATGCCTTGGATAGGGCTCAACACAAAGGACAGGCTCATGAAGGTCTGCTCAATGAAAGGAAGGAATGGATGTATCACAAACATGCAAACTCTTGAAAGCTATAAAGGTTACGCAAGTTCCCTATTTCTTTCTGTCATTGTACATTCTGTGCAAGGGAATTAGACATACATCGAATAAAAGAGAAAAGAGTTGATCAATTAGTCGTTAAATGTTAGAGGGCCTTTCACACTTGAATTTCAAAGCATAATCCCTTTGGTTTCAATATTCTTGAGGCTTGTCAATTGTCTACCACAGCTTATCACTAACAAATTCAAGCCACAGAATTCTCATTTATTCTTGTAGCTACTGGTCTGGAAAGGAAAAAAATAAATCTTGCTGAACAATAAGGACATCTGCTGGTTAAAATGGAACACTCCTATCCTTGAAATGCTGCAACTAGATGGACAAGATTTGGGTAATAAAGTTTAGAATAATGGCGAACATGTGATATCTTGTTCAAATAACCTCCTTCTAAGTAGAGTAATTATAAAGGTAACAGTTGTTTGCTTTATTCCAGAGTCATCCAAGTAGGGACAGTATATGAAAAAAGACTGAGCTCTCCCGCCAAAGAATTGTTGTTGTTCAGTCACTAAGTGTCTGACTCTATGATCCCTTGGCATGTAGTACACCAGGCTTCCCTGTCCTTTGCTATCTCCTGGAGTTTGCTCAGATTAATGCCCATTGAGATGGTGATGCTATCTAACCATCTCACCCTCTGCTGTCCCCTTCTTCTTTCGCCTTCGTCTTTCCCAGTATTAGGGTCTTATTTCCAATTAGTCAGCTCTTTGCATCAGATGGCCATAGTATTGGAGATTCAGCTTCAGCTGAATCCTTCCAGTGAATATTCACGGTTGATTTCCTTTGGGATTGACTGGTTTGATGTCCCTGTAGTCCTAGGGGTTCTCAAGAGTCTTCTTCAGCACCACAACTTGAAAGCATCAATTCTTTAGCACTCAGCCTTCACAGTCAAGCTAGATTTAGAAAAGGCAGAGGAACCAGAGATCAAATTGCCAACATCTGCTGGATCATGGAAAAAGCAAGAGAATTCCAGAAAAACATCTACTTTTGCTTTATTGACTGTGCCAAAGGCTTTGACTGTGTGGATCACAAGAAACTGTGGAAAATTCTGAAAGAGATGGGGAATATCAGACCACCTAGCCTGCCTCTTGAGAAACCTATACGCAGATCAGGAAGCAACAGTTAGAACTGAACATGGAACAACAGATTGGTTCCAAATAGGAAAAGGAGTATGTCAGGCTGTATGTTGTCACCCTGCTTATTCAACTGGTATGAAGAGTACATCATTAGAAATGCTGGGCTGGAGGAAGCACAAGCTGGAATCAAGATTGCCAGGAGAAATATCAATAACTTCAGATATGCAGATGACACCACCCTTATGGCAGAAAGCAAAGAAGAAAGAACTGAAGAGCCTCTTGATGAAAGTGAAAGAGGAGTGAAAAAGTTGTCTTAAAGCTCAACATTCAGAAAGCGAAGAGCATGGCATCCAGTCCTATCACTTCATGAGAAATAGATGGGGAAACAGTGGAAACAGAGACTGACTTTATCTTTTTGGGCTCCAAAATCACTGCAGATGGTGACTGCAGCCATGAAATTAAAAGACGCTTGCTCCTTGGAAGAAAAGTTATTACCAACCTAGACAGAATATTAAAAATCAGAGACATTACTTTGCCAACAAAAGGTCATCTAGTCAAAGCTATGGTTTTTCCAGTAGTCATGTATGGATATGAGAATTGGACTATTAAGAAGCTGAGTGCTGAAGAATTAATGCTTTTCAACTGTGGTGTTGGAAAAAACTCTTGAGGGTCCCTTGCACAGCAAAAAGATCTAATTAGTCCATCCTAAAGGAAATCAGTCCAAATATTCATTGGAAGGACTGATGCTTAAGCTGAAACTCCAATACTTTGGCCACCTGATGTGAAGAACTGACTCATTGGAAAAGACCCTGATGCTGGGAAAGACTGAAGGCAGGAGAAGAAGGGGATAACAGAGGAAGAGATGGCTGGACAGCATCACCAACTCAATGGACATGAGTTTGAGTAAACTCCATGAGTTGGTGGTGGACAGGGAAGCCTGGCGTGCTGCAGTCCATGGAGTCGCAAAGAGTCAGACACGACTGAGCAACTGAACTGAACTGAACTTCATGGTCCAATTCTCACATCTGTACATGACTACTGGATAAACCATAGCTTTGACTATACAGGTCTTTGTTGGCAAAGTGATGTCTTTGCTTTTTAATACACTAAATTTGTCATAGCTTTCCTTTCAAGGAGAAAGTGTCTTTTCATTTCATGGCTGCAGTCACCAGCCACAGTGATTCTGGAGCCCAAGAAAATAAAATCTGTTACTGTTTCCACTATATTCCCCATCTACTTGCCATCCAGATGTCATGATCTTAGTTGTTTGAATGCTGAGTTGGAAGTCAGCTTTTTCACTCTCCCCTTTCACCCTCATCAAGAGGCTCTTTAGTTCCTCTTCACTTTCTGCCATTAAAGTGATATCATCTGCATAACTGAGGTTGTTGCTTCTCCAGGCAATCTTGATTCCAGCTTGTGATTTATCCAGCCCTCCATTTCACATGATGTACTCTGCATATAAGTTAAATAAGCAGGGTCTCATGCTTCCCTGATAGCTCAATTGGTAAAGAATCTGTCTGCAATGCAGGAAACCTTGGTTCAATTCCAGGGTCAAGAAGATTTGCTGGAGAAGGGATAGGCTACCCACTCTAATATTCTTGGGTTTCCCTTGTGGCTCAGCTGGTAAAGAATTTCCTACAATGCAGGAAGACCTGGGTTCGATCCCTGGGTTGGGAAGATCCCTTGGAGAAGGGAATGGCTATCCACTCCAATATTGTGGCCTGGAGAATTCGGTGGACTGTACAGTCCATAGGGTTACAAAGAGTCAGACATGATTGAGTGACTCTCACTCAACATACAGCCTTATGGTACTTCTTTCCCAATTTGGAACCAGTCTGTTGTTCTATATCCAGTTCTCACTGTTGCTTCTTGACCTGCATACAGGTTTCTCAGGATACAGGTAGATGGTCTGGTTTTCCCATCTCTTTAAGAATTTTCCACAGTTTATTGTGATCCACACAGTCAACAGCTTTAGCACAGTCAATGAACCCAATGTTTTTCTGGATTTCCTTTGCTTTCCCTATATTCCAACAAATGTTGGCAATTTGATCTCTGATTCCTCTGCCTTTTCTAAATCCAGCTTGTACAACTAGAAGTTCTCAGTTCACGTACTGAAGCCTCATTTGAAGAAGTTTGAGCATAACATGGCTAATATGGGCCAAAGAACAGAAATGGCTAGATTTCTGATCTGATTTCTGATCTTCAGGTTCAAGACAGAAGTATCTCTGAACTCAGCAAACATTTTAAGCGTCTGCTAAGTTAAGGTACTGTACCAGGTGTTGGAAAACAGAAGCTGTAAGACAAAGCAGAGGCGGCAGATGGCCCAGCCACCTCTGGGCACATGCCCAGTTCCAGCCTCAGAGGAAGGCGGTTAAACTCAGTTAACATCTGCGAGAGACCAAATCTATTACTTACCAGCACTGTGCTCTCACCATTTTATAAATGTTATAGGCCAGCTGCTTCCTTACAAATACATTCTTTCCTACACTAGCTGGACAGATGCCTTCCTCCCTCCTCTCCCCTTTTCACCTTTCCAGTCCCTGCTGAAGTGTCTCCTGAGAAAGGCCAGCCTGGAACTCCCTACATGAAGTTCACCTTCAGAGAACTCCATTTGTATCCTTTTTAGAATTTACCAAACTGGCAATTGCTGATTGTTTGCCAATATATTGTCCCTCTCCCTTCAAAGCCAGACTATAAAGGAACAGATATTTGAATCTGGGTACAAACACTCTCCTAGTTTTAGTAAAGTAATTTAACTGTTTCTGTTTTGTTTTGCCCACAGAATTCTCAAAGGCAGAATGAAAACTTTTATTCTCATTTGCTGGGAGGATCTGAAGTTCTCCATTTTGCTAAGTGGAAGAGGAATGAAGTTTTGCTAATGTTCCATTACAAGGCCTCAGTAAAGACCTACTGCAAAAGAAAGTGAAGTGAAGAGGATATGAAGTGGTGGTAACCAGGCTGAGAGATTAAAAGAAGTATAGAGATGAGACACTGACACAACTGGAGGGTAGGAAGGAGTTATGAGATGGAGTGCCCTAAGCCCTACAGAAAGACCTAGATAACAAAATCTGAGATAGAAGAGGACTTGGAAGGGTCTGATGAGTGGGCCTAGCTGGAGACATTTCTCCATTAGCATGGGAATTCTTGTCAGCTTACCAGAAATTCTGGAAGGTCTTCCAATGTATACACATCAGTTGTATTAGCAGAACCCAAGAGACTGTGCAGAAAGAAAATGGGCTACTGAGTAATAATATTTTTCATTTACTTTAAACAAGTTAGGGCTTCCCTGTTGGCTCAGAGGTTAAAGCATCTGCCTGCAGTGCAGGAGACCCAGGTTCAATCCCTGGGTTGGGAAGATCCTCTGGAGAAGGAAATGGCAACCCACTCCAGTACTCTTGCCTGGAAAATTCCATGGACTGAGGAGCCTGGTGGGCCTCAGTCCACGGGGTCGCAAAGAGTCGGACACGACTGAGCGACTTCACCTTCACCTTCACCTTAAACAAGTTATTGCAAACATCTCTTTCCTGAATCATGACATCCAGAACACAAGATAATCATGAAACAATAGAATTTGCCTCTCAATATTTGAACTACTTTTATATTAACATACCAACCTATCAGCCTTTCAAAAAGGAAAGGTCATTTCATCAATATTCTATTGCTGATGAGGTTCATAAAGTGTTATAAAAAATCTGGAGTCCAACAGAGTTAATCATAACTTCAAATACAGTAAATACCATAAGTGTCCTATACTTTTATAATACCTTCTGTTTGTAAAAAAAACTATTTCTCCAGAATTTTCTACAAAACATTTTATTCCTAATTAGGTACATACTATGATAATAGTAAAACTCTCATGCATTCTCTAGGTACTACTAGATAGTGAGGTATGAAACACCTAGAATTCTAATTGCAGAAACTTTCTCCAGGTTTAAAATTATGTTATGGATAATTTTACACTGATTAGGCAAGTTAAAGAGATGTTACTACTATAGATTTACTTTTAAAGTTATGGGTTAAACTGATACTAAAATACACTTGTTTTCCAATACTAACTGACCTTGAGGAAAGGTAGTTATGAAGGAAGCTCATCCAGAAAGGAAAAATTACCAGGATGAACTTGACTTTTTTAGGAATTTAACAGCCAAATGCAGACTAACCTAACATTTTTCAGGAGAGAATGGGTAGCAATTATAATTTAGATACCACTGTCTTATGCCTCAGCTAAGAAGAATCCGATATGGTCACGCTTTGTGGAAAATGTAGCTAATTAAGAACCAATTCCTAAATGATAATGTTAACAGTTTTATACACATAATTATTATCTCATTAGAACTCTACTTTCAGTAATTTAATTGCTTTTCTGGTTCAGAGGTTTATTATTTTCCATTTTTAAGTGCTTAAAACATATGATAGGCTCTGTACAAAGCATTCTACCTACATCATTCTGGTAGATTTTAGTATCTCCACTTTTCAAAAGCAAGTGAAGCTTAGAGATGTGTAGTACCATACCCACTGCTAAGCAATATAGTCAAGATTCAAACTTGGGTCTGACTTCAACATCTGTACCACGAGACCCTGCCTCATGGTGGTGGTTATCTACAGTTATGTACTCATTTAAAAACTGATACCTGCCATAACCACAGGGGATGCAGAGATTACCACAAATTGGTAATTATGTTAGAGGCAATAAAATGCGCTCCTGACACTTATTTTTGAAATATTGTCAAACATATCCTTCTTCCAGTTTAGTAAAGAATCTGGAAACTGGTTGTAATAATTTTTCATTATAAAAAGACTTGCAAAATCTACTTTATGAGCTGCAAGAGGGTAGTTCAGCATGGGTTTGGAGCTGAAGCTTCTATTCTGACTCTGCCACTTATTTGCTGTGTGTCCTTGGATGAATTCCTTCAATTATTTGATCCTTGTCCAAAATGGGAATCATTTAAACAACTATACAGAAGCTTTGGCACTTGGGAATGTTAAATCACTTAATATGTGGAAATCATTTAAATGATACATAAGCACTCAAAAAATGTTATCTAACCTTGTCCAAACTCAGTCTGTATTTTTTTTTAAACTTAGACCTTATTTTTGTGGGGTACCATTTAAGATTCACAGCAAAATTGGGGGGAAGGTACAAACACTTCCCATACAGTCCTTACCCTATACATGAATATTCAGTTCAGTCGCTCAGTCGTGTCTGACTCTGCCACCACATGAATTGTAGCACGCCAGGCCTCCCTGTCCATCACCAACTCCAGGAGTTCACTCAGAATAGTCTCCCCCATTATCAACATCCTCCAAGGGAGTAGTACATTTATTGCAAAGGATGAACCAACATTGGCATGTCATTAACAACCAAAGTCCACTGGTTATGTTCTATGGGTTTTGATAAATGTATAACACGATGTATCTACTGCTACATTCTAAGTGTTAGACATTTTATGGGTCTTGATAGATGCATAACACAATATATCTACTGCTATAGCATTAAACAGAATCATTTTGCTGCCTTAAAAAAATCCTCTTGTGCTCTGCCTACTTCACTTCCTCTGGCCTCAAATCCTGGCAACTACTGATCCTTTTATTAACTGCATAGTTTCCCCCTTTCCAGAATGCCAGAGAGTTGGAATCATTCAACATGTAGCCTTTTTCAGATAAGACTTTTTTCACTTCAGTTCAGTTCAGTTCAGTCGCTCAGTGGTGTCCGACTCTTTCGACCCCATGAATTGCAGCATGCCAGGCCTCCATGTCCATCACCAACTCCTGGAGTTCACTCAGACTCATGCCCATTGAGTCAGTGATGCCATCCAGCCATCTCATCCTCTGCCGTCCCCTTCTCCTCCTGCCCCCAATCCCTCCCAGCATCAGAGTCTTTTCCAATGAGTCACTTAGTGGTATACATTTAAGATTCCCCCATGTCTCTTCATTCTTATGTCTTTTCATGGATAGTTCATTTCTTTCTAGCACTAAATAATATTTCATTGTACTCTATGTACCAGTTTATCCATTTACTTACTGAAGCATACCCTGGTTGCTTGTTAAGTTTGGCAGTTACAACGAAGTTGGTATAAATATTCATATGCAGGTTTTTATGTGGACCTAAAGTTTGAACTATTCCAAGTAAATATCAAGAAGTAATTAATGATCACAGGGTAAGAATATGCTTTGTTCTGTTAAGAAGCCACCAAAAAGATTTCCATACTGGCTGTACCATTTTTGTATTCAATCAATAAATGAGAGTTCCCTAGTGTTCCAAAGTCTCATCAGTACCTGGTGTTTTGGATTTTAACACTTTGAAACAATCAGAAAACGAAGATCATGGCATCTGGCCCCATCACTTCATGGGAAATAGATGGGGAAACAGTAGAAACAGTGTCAGACTTTGTTTTTGGGGGCTCCAAAATCACTGCAGATGGTGACTGCAGCCATGAAATTAAAAGACGCTTACTCCTTGGAAGAAAAGTTATGACCAACCTAGATAGTATATTCAAAAGCAGAGACATTACTTTGCCGACTAAGGTCCATCTAGTCAAGGCTATGGTTTTTCCTGTAGTCATGTATGGATGTGAGCTGGACTGTGAAGCAGGCTGAGCGCAGAATTGATGCTTTTGAACTGTGGTCTTGGAGAAGACTCTTGAGTCCCTTGGACTGCAAGGAGATCCAACCAGTCCATTCTGAAGGAGATCAGCCCTGGGATTTCTTCGGAAGGAATGATGCTGAAGCTGAAGCTCCAGTATTTGGCCACCTTATGCGAAGAGTTGACTCATTGGAAAAGACCCTGATGCTGGGAGGGCCTTGGGGCAGGAGGAGAAGGGAAGACAGAGGATGAGATGGCTGGATGGCATCACGGACTCAATGGACATGAGTCTTGGTAAACTCTGGGAGTTGGTGATGGACAGGGAGGCCTGGAGCGCTGCGATTCATGGGATCGCAAAGAGTCGGACACGACTGAGCGATTGAACTGAACTGAACTGAATCAGTGTGTGATGGTATCTCGTTTTCCACTTTTTTTATGAAATGTGACATTTATGAGTGAGAACGTTATCCCAAAGAATAAATAATGTGGACTACTGGTAAAACTTATGTACCTTTGGCTTAAAATCTAAATAAATATGTCTAAACTCATTTCTGTGTATAGTTTCTTCCCCTTTCTTCAGAGAATTAGTCTCACTTCCACGAAGTCTTTCAACTATATTTTGTATTCAAAAGAAACCAGTTATAGAAAACAGTTTTTAAAAAAGGCAAAATATAGAGGAAAAGAAAGTAAGCATTATCGACTTGATAAGTTCAAGACGTATATGTTCCCATCTTGACAGCCTTCGTTTGACCTTTACAACTGATTTTGACCACATTCCCACTGTGACCAGGTAGTGCGCGTCTACAGATACTTACTGGACTCAAGAAATTTCTCAAATCTCATTTTTGAACTCCTCTCATCGCCCTAGTGAGAGAAAGTGAGGTGAAAGTGAAGTCGCTCAGTCGTGTCCGACTCTGCAACCCCGTGGGCTGTAGCCTACCAGGCCAGGTTCCTCCGTCCATGGGATTTTCCAGACAAGAATACTGGAGTGGATTTCCTTCTCTAGGAGATCTTCCTGACCCAGGAATTGAACCCATCTCCCGCATTGCAGGCAGACGCTTTACCGTCTGAGCCACCAGGGAAGTGAGAGAAAAGCGGCGCCCAATAAACCAGTTTTGTAAACAAATAAAATGAATAAGAGTCACAAGAATGTCACAATTAGTTGTAACAGGGTTCCGACCCTCATCTTCGAAACTCTTTCAAAACAAAAATTTCTGCCGGGGCGGTTCTCTGGCAGGTTCATGACTATGGGAGCGGGGCCGAGTATTTCCCTTCCTGAGAGCTCCCCGGGTAACCAGCAACCAGGGTGTCAGGGCCGGGCTTTGTAAGGCGTACTGTGCATTGCAGACCACCACCTTCCTACACTCACAGAGCATACATTTCACCAAGAATTGCATCACATGCTCAACAGGTAACATGTCTACGCGCCTACAGCAGGGCGGACCCAGTCAGAAGAGCCACACACACAATTTCCGGCCTTCCTCTGCATCCAGACCCCGCTTTCAAGCCGTTCCACACGGCGGCTCCCTCCGTTCTGTGGCCCTAGGTAATTACGAAAGTCGACTCGCGAGGGCCAGCGGTCCCCGGGCCAAAAGGATCACAGCTGCGCCGAATAAAGACGGTCCTTCTGCACAATATCTGTAACGGGGAAGTCAGTACTTAAATTTCCTAGTGTGAGGTAAGGAAAACAGTAGACAAGAATCCCTACTCTGACAGAGACCGAAGCTCCAATATCCAGAGACCCTTTTTGGCGCGCCGACTTGGCCGGAAGTGACGCGACAGCCGGCGCGCAGGGCCAACCCCAGGGAGAGGAGGCCGGGCGGGGGAGCGTGCGGGGACTGGGGGCGGGGCGCGGCCGTAGCTCCGTTTCCGGTGGCTCGTAGCGCTCGCTCACTCCAGCTGCAGCCACTCTTGCCCGTGGCTGCTTCCTCCATCCTGGTATTTTTTGGAGCCTCCATCCTGGTTCTTCCAAAGTGCCCGGACCCAAAACAGGAAGTAAGTGCGATAGAACCTTCAGGTCCCAACCGCCGCCAGGGCCGCTCCGCCCAGTGGAGTCTGTCCGGCCCCCTTGTTGCCCGCCTGCTCCCGCCGGCCGGCGCCAGCTGCAGGCGCTCTGGCACCGCGGGCGGGGTCGGAGCTGGGCCTTCGTGACGCCGAAGCTGCCGTTCCCGCAGGCTCAGGCCAGGGCCTCCTTTACGGGGCCGGCTTGCGGCGGTGGCGTGGGCTGCAGAACAGGGCAGCGAGTTGCCGCCGAGGCACAGCTAGCGATCCGGCGGGGGCGGAAAATGGCGGCTTCGGAGGAGCTAAATGGCGCCGGGACCCCTGGGGGTGGGGTGGGCCGAATCGGGCTCGGGAACACGGAAAGTAAAGAAGCCTTCCTAGCTTTTTGGGGGGCAATGGGGGGAGGTTCCTTTCTTATTTTTTGTTATCTTTTCGGGGTTTTTGGGTCCAGTGAAGGAGAGGTGGGCTTGGATGAGATTGAGAGAATTGGGGCGGGTCTCGCCCCACCCCACCGCACCTCTTTTTTCCCTCGTGCCTTTTTGTGTCTTCACATCTCCCATCTTTTCGGAGATGGCCCAAGGCGGAGGGAATCGGGGTTGCTGGCCGAACAACTCAGGATGTCAGCTTGAGTCTTTTAGAAAAGGGAAGGATGGGACCTGGAGTGCGAGGAGACAACCCTAAACCGACGGAGAACAGGAATATGCGCCTGCAAAATTTTCGGCAAAATTGTGTTTTGCCGAAATTCGAGGAAGTTTTTAAAATTTGTAATCTTTGTCCTTTGAAATAGACTTTGAGCTTATTTAGTGAATCTGCGGCGTAGATTTGAGGGTAGAAGTGACGAAATGCTGTTCTATGCAGTTGAATGATACAGCATATGTTTTTAGAATAAAAATAATTTCGTGTAAATAAGGAGAGGTGATAAGTCTATGAAATGTGAAAGGACTCCGTTTCCCTGATTGAATTTAGAAATTCAGATCCAATGGCTATTTTCTTGTAACTTTATTCATCGTTGTGCACCTTCTTTCTGACAGTAGGTGAGGCTACTCGGGACATTTGGCAAAACGCGAATTCTGTAGGATTACTTTATAATATTCAGTATTGTAAACTTAACAATAGTACCATTTGAAAATGTTATTATCTTCACTGATTTTACCTTTGCTTCTAATTCACGAAAGACAACTATTTATAGCTTTTAAACTCCAGTTGAAATAAAACATTCTTGAATGTGTTAAAGTTTTACGAACAGAAAAATGTTTTATTGAAGGATATTCGTGTTTTCCCATTACTTCAGATTTTTTTTCCTTTGAGCTGTGGTGTTAAATTTGTGTTTCAAATAACTGAGTATCACTGCATTTTAAAAATATTTATTTAGTGATGTGAATAGTTTACCATCACTTAAACGTTTAAAAACTGGTGATGTTACACCAAAAGCTTAGCTTTTTTACTATGATGCTGTAGTGGTAAGATTCCTTTATTAGGTTAAGATTTAGAGACTTAGTTAAGGTTCAGGAAAATATTGTTTACATTCCTTATCGTTAGAAAAGTTGTCAGACTAAAATTTGGTGTGAAAATCAAGTTTTTTCCCTTCCCTTAGCTTGATCCTTTCTGAAATTACATGTTATGAAGAAAAAATGCATTTCTTGTTTTGGAATAATCTTATTTTAACCCCCATATACTAAGTACTTTTATGTGCCACCAAACAAGCTAATTTTTTTTTTTTTTTTTTTTTTTCTATTTTAGTTGCTAGGCTCACCCCAAAATATGGTTTTTGGGACTGATCTAGAACCAGCATATTCTCCGTGAATCTCTTTAATTGATTGCAGTTGAGCTAGATGGTGGAGCCAAAATGCTATTGCCCTGTCTTCATCAACAGTTAATCAGTAAGTACTGGGCATTGCATACTTATATAGAACTTTAAGTCCATAGTTTAAGCAATTATATAAATAAATATATGCTATATAAACATTTTTCTCTGAGTGTTCAGGTTTTAGAATTATTTGAGGGAAAGCAGTCACAAAATAGTATTGGGGTAGAATTTGAGCTTTTAAAGCAGAGTATGGCTGGGAAATGGTTACTGGTAGAGAATTCTATCCCCTCCCCAAAAAAGGTAGTTGTCCTCTTGATAGTCTCCCCCACCCCCAAGTTTTCTTCTTTTTACAGGCTTTTTTAAGATGAAGAAAAGTTGTTTCATTTCACCCCCACTGCAGCAGGAGAGAAAAGTATAATTGTAAGGTTAGCTAGACCTTGTAGTTAATACTGAAGTGAAAACAAAAGTAGACCTAACCTTTCCCGCATGTCTACCTTTCTGCTTACTTTATCAACTGTAGACAACTGTAGAGCCTAATTTTTATTAATGTTGTAATAAACGTGTTTCCTGAAAATAATATTGTTTTAAAGTTGTTTGCTTCATGCTCCATCAAGAACATAGGCTTAAGTTAACATTTGTGACAGTGAATCAGTTACTGTGAACCCAGTGTCTGGGAACTTACAGCCTGGTACATAGATGTTAAAATTTTGAGGGCATTGGGAAGTGTGTCGTCTTGTAAAAACATCAAAACTTTAAAACAGTAATTAGGAAGAGTTCCAGTTTTTTAATATCATATGTAGCATCTGTTTGGAGAAGGCAACAGCAACCCACTCCAGTACTCCTGCCTGGAATATCCCGTGGATGGGGGAGCCTGGTGGGCTGCCATCTATGGGGTCGCACAGAGTTGGACACGACTGAAGCGACTTAGCAACAGCAGCATTAGCTTGCTTTCTCAAAGTGGAATTTTCTTTTTTAATAGTTTTCTCTTAGCATCATCATTTTTAGCACTTATTCCCCCCCCCCCATATAAAAGGATTCCTTAGGAATTGATATGCTTCTAAATGTTTTGAGTTCCAAAGCCTTTTCTGTCCTCCATTGATATGCAATGACTTGAGAAATGAAAAACCTATTGCCAAGAGTCTTAAGTATGATTAATAACATA
This sequence comes from Aepyceros melampus, assembly GCA_006408695.1. NCBI lineage: Eukaryota > Metazoa > Chordata > Mammalia > Artiodactyla > Bovidae > Aepyceros > Aepyceros melampus. Next base: position 82,874 of record SJXQ01009885.1, read on the forward strand.
CAGAGTTACGAAATGTATGTGGTATTTGTTTGCTTTCCTATCATTTTCTCCATTTTTTTTCCTTTTGTGAAAAGAATGCTTGTAATAGAAGTCACAAATATGTTATGTTTTTGTTTTGATTTCAGAAAGGTAAATGGTAAATAAAAGGAGGAGCCTGGTTATCGTGTCTTCTTTTTCATGTTTATGGAACGATCCCATTCCATGACTGAATAACAGAAAGTTGTCATGAGAAAGCACACTGGAGAGCCCTTTATGAGCAATTTAACTTGTTTTTGTTTGTTTGGTGGGTATATGGAAGGATGTTAACCTTATCCCATTTTTTTAAGCTGTTTAAGTTGGGTGCACCCTGTTGTCAGGCCATTCTTTGAAGCACTTGGTTGTCAAAAGAATCTTTTTTGACCATTAGGTGTTAATGCAGCAAATGAAATGCTTATTAGACTTATTTACTACCACGTAGTTTTGTATCTGTTGAAGTGTGGTTTAAATATCAGCTTCAGTGTATTGATACATTTAATCTAAGTGAAAGTGAAAGTCGGTGAAATTCTCCAGGCCAGAATACTGCAGTGGGTAGCCTTTCCTTTCTCCAGGGGATCTTCCCAATGTGAAGTGAAGTCGCTCAGTCGTGTCCGACTCTTTGCGACCCCACGGACTACTGTAGCCTATCAGGCTCCTCCATCCGTGGGATTTTCCAGGCAAGAGTGCTGGAGTAGATTGCCATTTCCTTCTCCAGGGGATCTTCCCAACCGAGGGATCAAACCTAGGTCTTCCCACATTGCGTGCGGATTCTTTACCAGCTGAGCCACAAGGGAAGCCCAAAACTGACTCTGCAACCCCATGGACTAACACTCCAGGCTCAATAAATGGTATGATTATATTGCCAAAGTATAAAGTGGTGTACCATGAAATGAATGATTACTACCAAGTAATTTTCCTTTACTTTAATAATGTCACTGTTTCCGGGGGTTGGTAATTGAAGTCAACATCTTAAACAATTAAAGCCTATTATAATAAATCCCAGTAATATCTTTATTGACAGTTTACAGTATATAGTCATATTACCTTAAAGCCATAATAAACATTAGTTAGCTACCATAATTAAGTATGCCTTATGTTCATTTACAGCTCTGCTTCTCACACTTTCCACAAAGTATAAAAAAATCCCCAGGGGCCTGGGACCGTAGTTCAAAGCGCTCAACATCAACCATGAAGTGTTCCTCATTCCTATTTTTAATAAAATCATTATTTAAGATGTTATTCTGTGGTGGTGTTTTTTTTCCTGAAATTCTTCTATGTACCCGTGTTCAGAATGTAGGAATTTGTTACTGTTCTTTCAAAATAAATTTTAAACATTTTTTGAATTATTATATGTTACTAAGAAAATCCTCATATAAGCATTTTCTAAGGTGTTATCTATCACTAGGTTTCATAGTGGCCAAAATAGTCTATAAGAGCAAGACCTTGAAAACAAAAATGTTCAGTAATAGGTTAATGCTTAGATAGGTTTGGGTACTATGCACCCAAATAAAGTGCTATGAGAGTTAACTAGTAATATTGGAAAGTAAGTGCAAAAAAGTTACAAAAGATATAATAGGTATTATATCACAAAAATTTGGAAGGTCATCACAGAGAAGAGTAAAATGAGTGATTTTCTTATGTTGGGACAGGAAAAAAGACATTTGAAAACAAAATGTGTCTTTACTGCCTCATTAGTTGGATTATGCCAGAAACTTTGTCTCAGCTCGTGTTTCTCAGTCTGCCTCATCCAATAAAATTCTGGTGCTTTTATGTTCTGTAGCTTGCCTGATTTCCTGCTATAAAACTATTGTAATATTTTTCATGCCATGAAGTCTCATCCCATCTTGTAATATGGAATCACAACTTCAAGATTCAAGGGTCAGCAAGTGTTAGTTCTGCTAGGGAGGAGCCTGGTAGGCTACAGTCCATGGGGTCGCAAAGAGTCGGACACGACTGAGCGACTTCACTTCATGATCTCTACTAATATTTGATATCCTTCCCACCTTAAACTTGAGTACTGTTCTTGGGAATCAATGACATTTTTCTACAAAACTAGGAAGAAATGCCACTTCTTGGTTTGGTTTAGTTTTTAGAAGATTTGATACTTAGTTCAGTTAAGTTGCTCAGTTGTGTTCAACTCTTTGCAATCCCATGGACTGCAGCACTCCAGGCTTCCCTGTCCATCATTAACTGCTGGAGCTTGCTCAAACTCATATCCATTGAGTTGGTGATGCCATCCAACCTATCTCATCCTCTATCATTCCCGTCTCCTTCTGCCTTCAGTCTTTGCCAGCATGAGAGTCTTTTCCATGCTCAGTAAATCTTTAACCAATTCTTTTTTTGATGAGCAGGGCTGTGTTCCCTCCCTGTTGTTTGGCCTAAGGCCAAACTGTCAACCCAGACTCCTGGACACTTCACAGGCAAGTCACAGCCTGTTAGAGGAGGTCGCCGTCAGTTGCACCATAGAGCCACTGAGCAGACGACCCACAAACTGCAAAACAATTATACCAAAGAAATTGTCACCCTGTTAAGAAAATTCTAGGACCCACAACAGATTTCCCACCCTGGGGATCTGAGAACCCTCAGGGAATTCGAAGGCCAGTGGGATTAGATTACAGAACTTCCACAGGACTGGGGAAACAGATTGTTGGAGGTTGTACCAGAAGGGAGCAGTGTGTCCCCGAGAGAGTGATACGATACTTAACTGCCTAGTAAATCAGGACAATTATGTAGGTCTAATTGATGGAAATACTAGTTTAAAATAATCCAATGAATAAACTTGACATTGATACAGAAATGAAGTAGAATGAAGGACTCATTTCCTTAAATTGTATGTTAAATAACAGATCCAAGAGTAGTGGGGTTTTTTGGTTTTACATTGAGCAGGGTCATGTTCATTGGGAGCTATAAATGTAAACAAATTTCTCATTTAAATGTAAGTATTATAAATGTTTTGTACCACATTTCAGGTATTCTTGATTTTACTGAAGTGTTGTTTCAGATGCCCCCCAAATGATGGAAGCATGCCAAAATGCCATGTCACCAATTAAAAATGGATGTTAAAACTTTTTTCCTCTCAAGTTCTCACTTACAGTTGGTAAAACAGTACATATAGTATAACCCGTTTTAGAGAAAGAAGGGAAGATCTAAATGGGATGATGGTGTGTGTTTATTTGCCCAGAAAATTTGATATTAGATACATTGCTGGTACATTTCCTTGATAAACCAAGTGGAGAATGGGTTTTCAATTTAGGCATAGTTTCATGCGTAATGAATTAAAATACAAAGCACTAAATTACTCAGCTTTGTACCTTACTTTCATAAGTTGATTTATTCACCAGTATTTTTCATTAGTCTAATAGTCCTACTAAGATACAGATGTATTCTTCCTATAAATAACAGCTATCTTGACTCTACCATCAGTAGTATCTACTCACTCAACTTGAAAACTAAACCTTGTAGACCTGTTGTGCATTACCTTCTATACTTAAAGTTCTCTGTATCCCAGTAGATGACCAGTATTCTAAGCATTGCCGAGTCAAGTAGTCACTTCTCCATCTTATCCTCTCAGCAGTATTTTAACAGTCAGCTACTTAGTGCTTCTTGAATCTCTGTTTTCCTCCTATATCCTGGCTGGTCCTCCTCAGTCTCCTTTTCTTTGTGTATTGCTTGACTTTCCAGTAATACTGGGCTATCTTTAACTTCTCTAGTTGATCTTATCTTTAGTTTGCATGCCACTAACTCATTTATCATTATCTAATTCTTGCCTGTTGAATTACAGCTTCCAGCTGGTAACTTGACATCTTCATTTGGGTGCCTTATATCTTAATTTGTTAGTATTAACAGTAATAAAATACTTAATAAAATATATTTTAGTGCCCCCAAACTCAGCTATTCAAGCCAGAAGCCTAGGAATCATCTTGAAATAGCTCCTCATTTCTTAATCTCCTTTCAGCAAATCCTGTCAACACTGCCTCCAAAATAAATCCTCTGTCCGGACTCCTTCCTTTGATTTCTGCCACCTATTCTAAATGACTCATTTCTTGGACAACTGCTTGTTTCATGACTTACTCCCTTATCTGTCCTCCATGTTGCAATCTGAATGATCTTTTTAAAATATAAATTATGTTTCCCAATTTAAAACAGTCCCAGAATTTGTAAGGCCTTGTAAAATGTGCCCCTGCCTTTTCCTCCAGTCTTAAATTCAGCCACTCTCACTCTTGCACAAAAACCTCGGCATAGTGGCTTGCTTTTTTACTCCACTCCCACCCGGCCAAGTCAGGTCGCACCTTGAAGACTTGGCTATTAATCTGTCGGCTGGCTTGCAGTCATGCACTTAAATGGTATCTCTTCATCTTGCTGAAGCAATGTAAGTAGCCACTGAGATAAGGTTCAATATTTGTAGTATGATAGTATTTCTGTAAGGTATATGTAACAGGGAGGGATGTGTGTGTTAGTCACTCAGTTGTGTTCAACTCTTTGTAACCTTGTGGACTGTAGCCCTCCAGGCTCCTCTGTCTGTGGAATTCTCCAGAATACTAGAGTTGGTTGTCATTTCCTCCTCTAGTATATCTTCCCAACCCAGGAATCAGACCCAGGTCTCCTGCATTGCAAGCAGATTCTTCACTGTCTGAACCACCAGGGAAGCCCCAGGGAGGGATATATGTTTTCTTACATAAAGGAAATGGAAGGAGGCATGAGAAGTCAACAGCATTCTTTACCTCCATGAAAGGGATCTAGGTGACTGGAGAACTAGAGTGGAAAGTAGCCTTCACCATTACCTTTGAATTTTGAACCAAGTAAATCTGTTACCTAAAAAAGAAAATTAGAGGAATTTCTTAAATACTAATAAATACAGACCATGTAGCTCTAACTACAAGAAGGGGAAACCCCAGGAAAATGAGTCAAGAGCTTGTATTTTGGGGTTTTAAAAAAGTAGCGACTGTCCTAGAAAGTGTCTCACACATTGAGAATGTGATATATATTTGTTGATTGAACAGATAATCTAATTAATTTGTAAAGCAGTATAGACCCATTTACTCATTTCCAACATGAATTACCAAACTTTTAAAAATGAACCTAGATTCCTGCTTTAAAGCCAGTACACTCTTTGGGATCACCTCAGTTTTGATAATATAGATTATCAAGAATGATAAAGCTCCTATCTAGCTAATTCAGACTCCCTTTTCCATGTACCATTGTTACTTTTTCTTTTTCTCAGACTTTTAGATTAACTTGGGTCCTGAGATCACAGTCATTAAAATGCTAAGCCAGTAACAAATTTGCACTTATTATATGAACAATTGTGCTTTTTTGTTTGTTTTACTTTGTTGTTTTTTTTTTTTAATAAAAATACTGGTAAGGTTACCAGGAGTAGAGTTTACATCTAAATGGTGGAATATAAATTTGCACATCCTTTCTGTAAAATAGACTGCAGTATGATATAAGAGTTTATTTTGTCATATTCTTTGATCTAATAACTTTTTACAGAGTACAGAGAAACCTCAGTTAAATACCGAGCTTGGCTTCCTTTACAGTTTTCAATGCAGGATATAAAAGTGCTTCTATGGTATAGTCTCATAAACATGTTGAGAGTGAACTATAATTTTGGAAAGTTTATGAATGGTTTTAACTTTTTCTTTTTTTAACATTTCATTTTTCTGTTTTCTGGAGTAGGTACAAACCAGATTTTAAGAAGTTTTTAATGGATTCAGAAATGAGAACAACACGAAATCTATTAACTGACTGAATGTTTCTCTAGCAGAATCTGTACCTGTTGCACTACAGACTCATTTATGTATAGCAGTTCTCAAAGATACCTATCCTGGAGAGGAATATTCTAATTAGAATACTGCAAAAATGAGAAATTTAATTATTGGTTTTGCATCCCCTTAAACCTAACATCTTACTGTGCTTTTTAATTTTTGTTTGATCCTTTGGAGTGAAGATGAGAATCCTATTAAAAAATCCTTTAAAAATCGGTCAGTTCAAATTTTGTAAATTTCACATTACATTGAAAAGTTTGTTTATAATTTACATTTTCTGGCCTGATTGTTTAGGGTTTCTTTTTCCCACAAGTCCCTAGGCAGAGTTAACAGATAGTGTATGGTTTTTAATACTTTAAGATGAAATATAGTACTACATATAAAGAGAGGTGCTAATTATTACAAAGAAAAAAATAACAGTTATTGGTAACACTTGTGGTACTGGTGGTTAGTATACACCCTGGATCGAGTTACATGTACCCAGGTCTACAGTTCATAGAACCACTGGTATAGTTCAACTTGTTTTTTCCAAGAAAGCTTGACTGCCTAATGAGGGACAACTTAGGTTGAGGAACCATGTGTAAACTGACTTAGTAGGCATAGGATCCTATCATTTCTATTCTTCATTGGGGAATAGTTTTAGAGGCTGATTCCAAAAGCTCTACTTAAAGAATTCTGGGTCAGTCCTTCCTCTTGTACTTGAGACATCACAGAGGCTAGAAGCAAAATTGTCATCAGCATACTGCTAGCAGACAGTTGTTTGTTCTCAGTAAGTGTTATTGTGTAATGCTATTACTTTTTCAGAGTGTTGCAGAAGTAGGAACATGGGGGAGAAACAATCTGGATAACATGAAAGTGATGCTGGTGGCTAAGGGAAGGCATCTGGATTCTGTGGGAAGGGCTATAGCTGATCCATCTGTTTTCTAGGTAAGCATTCCTTTGTTCTGGGTATCTACCTCATGATTTGCAAATTTTCATCATAACTAAATCATGGTCTCCATTTAACTTTAATGTGGAAATGACATCTTTGACATCGTAAAATGAATGATGTGAAACAGTAATTTGTATAGTAAAACTTGAATAAATTACTAGATGTTCGTGTAAATGTTAATAGTTCTTAAGTTTTTCTGACAAGGAAAAATGCATTTGTTTAAATGGCAATTTTATGTATAGACAAATATCTTACATATAGGAACCAAATAAATATTGAATGATTAATTTGAAACACATCAAGGCTTATGTCCTCTGTATTATTTAGTTGGAGGCTTCCCAGATGGTTCAGCTGGTAAAGAATCTGCCTGCAATGCAGGAGACCAGGGATCGATCCCTGAGTCGGGAAGATCTGCTGGAGAAGGGAATGGCAACCCACTCCAGTTTTCTTGCCTGGAGAATTCAGTGGACAGAGGAGCCTGGCGGGCTACAGTCCATGGGGTCGCAAAGAGTCGAACACGACTGAGCGACTAACTAGACTACTAGACTAGATTATGTGGACCAGACCAAAATTGAGTGTTGAGATAAGAACTTCATTGAACATTACAAGGTAAGCCCAAAGACTTCAGTTAGGCCACTGATTACAATTGGGTGCATTTCCACCTGTCAGCCATGACATACTGCAGTTAAAGCACTGATCATTCAGTTTGTTTAAACAAAAAAAAAAAAGTGTAAAATAATAGTAAAGACTCAGTTCTCTTTTTCAAAAGAAGGCCTAGCTCCATGTCTATTAGGAAAACAGTTTGGTCAATGATAGATATATGTACTTGTTCAATATTATTAAAAAATAAACAATTATTTAGTGTTCATATTTTTCAGATAATAAGCTTAAATACTTGTAAAAAAATGTTTCTCTTAATCTAATGCTTAGATTAAGAGAAAAGTTGTGATGGATCTTGTGCTAAAGAAGCAGAAGTTGTTAAACACCTATCTGAGTATATCACAGAGCTGCCAATTAAAAAAAGTGGTGAGAGTTTTTGCTCATATGTCAGCCAACTTGGAATAGACTGTCTTTCATCGGATGTTATACAAATAGCTCTTTTTTAAAAAAAAGTAAATGCTTTAAGTTTTTAATTAATCATTGCATTTTAGATTGTTGCAGATTATTATAACTAATTCTAAGTAATTGGCATAAACTTTTAAAAAACAAATTTTGAAACTTGAACCATCATTGCAATTTCACACAAAGAATACTGTAGGCAGATATATTTGGAGAGGGCTATTTTATGTTCATATTTGGAAATGATTTTTTAAACCTTAACTGAAACCTGTTCTTTTACAGATTTGAGTATGAGCACAGTTGAAGAGGATTCTGACACAGTAACAGTAGAAACTGTGGACTCTGTGACTTTGACTCGGGACACAGACGGGAACCTCATTCTTCATTGTCCTCATAATGGTAGGAAAACTTGCTGACATATAATTATAAATCTTTTTGGATTTCTGGATTTCATGTCACCTTTAAACCTTATTACTCAGACAGTTTAGGCTAGAACAGTAGAAAAGGAAGTTATTTCTTAGAAAACCTTAATTCATGTTTATATTTTTAAAATATACTTTGTGTTTTTTTTTAATTTACCATAAATTTCAATCTTTATGAATCTTGTAGCTATTTTATAAGTAGAATTTGTTAAATCTCAAATGATGGATTAACTATAATACACTTCCTCTTTGACACCATTTGATACCAGCAGTATATATAGTAATTAGAAAATGTAAAAGTAATCCTGCCAATGAACATAGAATTTATTTTGTCTAGAACCTGTGTTAGAGAATTTTACATGACTGAATAGGACTTAATATCATCTGTAATGAACTAAGATTCAGTTGACTTGAGGCTTGTGGTTTTGTTATTTCTCTACCTGTTCCATATTTATATTTATTTTGCTTTTTAAATTTATCCTTGTTCTGCGTAGGTTCTGTGTTCTTTTTTCTCTTAGTACTTAATCCCTGCGTTATTTCATTCAAATTTGTGGTTTTAATTTCTGCATAGCTACTACAATGGTTTAAGCCTCTATTCTGAGTTCTGTTTCTCATAGGCACCTTAAATTTCACATGTCTCAAACTATGTCTCAGGTCCCTTTCCTTTGTTCAGGTTCTCATTTCTCACCTGAGTAGCCTTTTAGCCGATATCTCACCTCTAATTTATCCTTCAAACTGCTGGTGATTGTGGTCATGATTCAATAGTACACGAAAGCTTTTTTTTAAAAAATGAGCTTCCCAGGGTTTTTAGAATATAATTCAGGTTCTTTAATTTCGCACATAGGCTCCCATCATCTCAGCTTTCTTTCCAGCTTCATTTCCTGCCACATTTCATATATCTGTGTTCCAGCAGTTCACAACTATTATTATTTTCCTAACTTACTATAAGCTTTTCATACCTCAGTATCACTCCACGTATTAATCCTACTGCCAGTGATAATCATTTTCCCCTGGCTCCTATTTCTTTTTGAAATTGAAGACACCTTTTCTAGAAACCACCCTTCACCTCCAGTTTAAATTAAATGCTTCTCTGTTCATATAACAGCCTCTTCATTCTACCTTCATCATTTTTATTAAACTATTTTGAAATTGTAGTCATCTCCACTCTACTATGAGCTCCTTGACAGTCAGGGTGTCTCTCATTGTTCTGCTTCTCGAACTTAGCTGATGGTAGGTATTCAGGAAATATGTGTGAGTAATTAAATAACCAGTCTTTATCTTTACATGTGAAATAATCTGGAAAGCAGGTAATCACAGCACAAAAGTGTGAAAAGCGCCACCTTGGTTCCTGGTTCCTTGTCATAAGAAGTGGAACTGAGATAGGCGTGTTAAGGGCAGTGAGTCTCATTGCACAGCTATCTTTTTCTGACTTAGCAAATTAATAAGATTATTTTACATTCATTACTTGTGGAAGATTTTGTTTCCTCCTTTTGATTTGAAGATTCCTGAGATTTTTTTGTTCTTGTTTTATTTCATTAGAAGCTGATGAAATAGACTCAGAAGATAGTACTGAACCTCCACATAAAAGGCTTTGCCTGTCTTCTGAGGATGATCAAAGTATTGATGATTCCACTCCTTGCATATCCGTTGTTGCACTTCCACGTAAGTCACTGTATTAACATAGAGCTTCCCTTCTGAATCAAAATTCACATTGTAAGAGATTAAACTGGCATTTCAGTTTAACCCATCAGTTGGACGCATTATTTTTCTCCTTGTTTAGTCAAAAAACCTCCTTTAATCAGCTCTTAATGAGTGCTTACTTATGTGTCAGGCATGGCTCTACATACTTTTGCTATATTGCCAAGTTTAATCTTTCAACCTTTTATTTTAATTGACCCCCCCCCCATCTGAGAGTCTTTTTAGACATTTTTTTCATAATCATGCTCTCCCACATAAAATTATAATTTCAGTATCATTGTTGTTTTGTTTTTAATGTGCTATGTGTATGTATGTATGTCCTTGCTTTCTTAATAAAGAGAGTAAGCTTTTTTCATCTCCTCTCCTAAGAAGCATATTCACCCTCATTGAGAAGGCATTCTCTAGAGTAGGTATTTTTATCGTTATGTTATAAATGAGAAAACTAAGGTACGGAGAGGTTAATAACTTGTCTAAGGTCTTACCCAGGCATTCTGGTTCTTGTAGTTTATGTTCTTTTTATGTGTTATATGGCTAAATGGAAAGTAGAAGCCTGATAAGTTTATTCTCACTAAGAAAGTTCTTAAAATGTTTATATTCCAAGATCATTTAGAATACACTGGATTCTAAGCGGTGTAGTATTTTAGATGAAATACTGTTGGTGAAAGACTACAGCACACCAACTGTAATGTTAGATTATATTTCTCATTTGTTTAGCAAAGAACATGGAATCTGTTGAACCGTGGTGGCCCTCCAAGGCTGGAGTAGATACCTCAGTCCCCGACAATGGGGTTCGGGCCTAGGGCTATTGGTGACACACTCTGCACAGAGGAGGGTATTGCCATATTCAAGAACTTCCAGTGGAAGAGAACTAAGACTGGATTTTCATTGTCGAAAATCATGTCTTCATAAGCAGATATGTACTTTGTATTTGGAGTTAATTGCTTATTAAACTGAGCAGAAACGTATAGTATTAACCGTAGTCACCATGCTGAACATTACATCCCCAAGATACAAAATAAAAATATTTAATTAAGTCAGAATTTTTGTATGATTATCTTGATGTAAATTTTGACCTGTTAATTGATTTGGTTAGAGTGCCTTGAATGTGATTGTAGGTTTGATCTACACTTGACATTTTGTTCTATTTTATGGAGTAAGACTAAATCCTTCACACAGTCATTCACTTACCTGGATAAGATAATATGGATTTATTGAAAGGCCATGAACTGTTTGATGTTGGGTCATAGCATCACTGTGTAAAGAGGACAGTCTGGAGCCTAATTTATAGAAAGACTGAATTTATAAGGAGTGGCTTTAAGTTCCCTGGACTTGTAAGAACTATGTTGATAAAATCAACTTAGGAAAGTTTTTACATTTAAAAAAGTCCCCAAAATCATGAAGTCCTATATCCATCACCATCTAAGACCAGTTAAATGAACAAGTCATTTATGCTGGACTTCATGAAGATGAATATTAATTTTAAAGTTTTAATTTTAATGTTGAGGTTTTCTTTAGATGCTTTATAAAACTGGTTAACATTTATCTGTCTGAGCCTTAAAAGTTCTCTTAACTCTAGTGTTAATCAGTATAGATCACTTGCTGCTACTTTTTGCAGTCATTTGCACACATTTACTCCATTACCTATTCATCGTAAAACTCTTGGTGGAGTTTCTCTGGTGGCTCAGTGGTAATCTGCCTGCCAATGCAGGAGACACGGGCTTGATCCTTGGTCCAGGAAGATCCAGATCCCACATATCATGGAGCAGCTAAGCCTGTGCCCCACAACTACTGAACCCACATGCCACCAACTGCTAAAGCCCGTGTACCCTAGAGTCTGTGCTTCCCAACAGGAGAAACCACTGCAATAAGAAGCCCGCACACCATAACTAGAGAAAAGCCCTGAGCAGCAGTGAAGTCCCATCTCAGCCATACATAAATGAATAAAATTGTTAAAAATAAAACTCTTGTGATTATTCATTTAGATGATTGTTGGAGTTACTTATGCCTCTCATTCCTTTTGTTCTTCATGCTGCGTTATTTGTCATTCCCATACCACTCTCCCTATTGTATATATAACTGGAGTCTGTCTGTATCCTACTTCAGACTTTGTTTTCCTGCCACTAATTCCTATCTTTGCAGTTTGTTTTCTCTAATACTTCTGCAGTCCTTTGCCCCAGTGAGACCTTATCACTTTTCAGTTATTTCTTCTTCACTTGTTTCCTTGTTTCCTTCTTACCTGGTTTCAGTTTTTATGGTAAATCATCATAATCTCTGTCTTGCATTTACCCTCAGATCCTTTTTTCTTTCCCTCACCTCACCTTTCTTTGATGAAACCACAACCCTGGTTCAATTTATCTGCCTATTTATGACTATACCAGTATAGTTAATTGAAAAGGATTGGAGGAAAAAAGCACAAGTAAGCTGACTGCTCTCACTTTAAGTTAATGGTCATTAAATGGGAACCTTATGGAACCCAACCTTATGGGTTGCCTCTCAGTCATACCATACTTATCTGGTATTCTTTCTCCCACTAAGATGACTGTTTCATACATTCTGAAACCTCCAATACTTCTTCCACATTTTTAACTCTTAACTGATAGTCTTGCTTCCTACTTTACTGAGAAATTTAAGTAGCCAGAAAATAGTTTCTGTAAGTTTCCACTACTACAAATGATTTACAAACCAACTTGTATCTATGTCCATATATTCTTGTCTTTTCACCCAGCTAAGGCCAACCCTTCATTATACCAGATCCCATCCCTTTTGCCCACCTAAGGGCATAGTTGCAGGAAGTCTCTCCTTTCTCTTCTGAATCAACAGTTTTTTTGTTGTCTTCTGGATCATTCCCATCAGCATTATAAAAATACTATAGTTTCTTTAAAATAAAAAGTCCTGTTAGCTCACTTTGGGCTCCCATTCAGTTTCTCTACTTCCCTTGAGTACCTTTAGTACCTTGAAAGAATTGCCTATACTTGCCTCCATTTCTAATTCCTTTGTTCCATAAGCCCACTCCAATCCGTCTCTCAGCTTTTAATGCTGTACTATAAATGTCGCCAGAGACTGTTTTTTCTTCTTTTTTTTTTAAAGTTTTTTTCCAGAGACTTTCTTGTTGCTAAATCCAGCGGTGATTTTTTTTAGTCTTTGTCTTACTTGATCTCCCCACATTTTTTATCACTCCTCTCTCAGACTTGTCAGTTGCCTTCTGGGGAATGCATTTCTCTAGTTTTCTCTCTGTCCATTTCTTCTTAGTCTCTTATGCTGACATATCCACATCTCCTCAGCCTCTAAATGAGGAGTACCTAGGATTCAGTCTTAATTGCTTTTGTTTTCTGTTTTCACTGCCTAGAATTCATACTTTTAAATCCCCCAACCTATTCCAGGCCATACCTCTCTTAACTCCAGGTGTTTGGTGGGTTTAAACATCTAGTATGTTTAAAACTGAGCTAAATTTTTAAACTTGCTTCTTTTGAAACCCTTCTCCCATTTCATTATTGGTAGGTACATTCTTCCAGTAGCTCAGGTAAAAAACTTTTTTTTTATTCCATTCTTGACATTTTATTTTCTTATTTGGTTTTTCTGCATGTCCTTTTGGCTCTACCATCAAAATATATCCACAATTTGAACTACTTACCACCCTCACTTGCCTTCACTCTAGTCCAAGTCACTGACACCTCTTATCTAGTAACGGATTACTGCAGCTTCTTCACTGATCTTCCAGCCAGGGCTGCCCTTCAGGCTATTTCCCCCTTAGCAGCCAAGGAGATCCTGTTAAAGTAAAACTCGGTTTGTATCACTCCTCTGCTCTAAATCTTACTGTGGTCACCTTAGTGGAAGAGAATTTAAACCAAAGTCTTCATTTACAGTGGCCTTCGAGTCCCACACAATACCTTGTTTGGTCTACTCTGGCCACAGTGTCGTTGCTGCTCTGACAGGCACGCAGAACCTTTTTGCACTTGGCTTTTCATCTGCCTTAAGTGCTATTTCTCAAGATACCTTCATGACTAGCCCTTTTCCAAATCCTGGTTACTTTTCCTGACATCCTATTTAAAATTTCAAACACGTGACCTCACTCCCAACAGATTTCCCATACTTCATTTTTTCTCCTTAACACTTTTCCAACATAATACTGTGTTAATTTTGTCTTCCCCCTAGATTCTAAGTGCCTTGTAGGCAGAATTTGGGGTTTTTTTTTCTTTATTATTGTCTCTCCATTGCCCAGAACAGTACCTCGCATGTATTAGGTACACTGCTGCTGCTGCTGCTAAGTCGCTTCAGTCGTGTCCGACTCTGTGCAAACCCATAGACGGCAGCCCACCAGGCTCCCCTGTCCCTGGGATTCTCCAAGCATAGAACACAGGAGTGGGTTGCCATTTCCTTCTTCAATGCATGAAAGTAAAAAGTTAAGTCGCTCAGTCGTGTCCAACTCTTAGTGACCCCGTAGACTGCAGCCCACCAGGCTTCTCCGTCCATGGGATTTTCCAGGCAAGAGGACTGGAGTGGGGTGCCATCGCCTTCTCCGTAGGTGCACAATAGATACTCATTAAGCAAGTATATATGTATGTATATCACATACCCTTAGGTGTGTCGATGTATTGGTGAGGAATATGTTAAGAAATTAGATGATCACATCCTAATTCTTTGGGTATATTTTTTAATAATTAGGACCTGCTTTTATTACTCTGGAGATGAACTGTTCTTTTTCTTGAAGTTTCAGAAATGATCATCAGAGCTTTGAGGTGACCATGACTGCAACCACAGAGGTGGCAGATGATGAGATTACTGAGGGAACTGTGACACAGATCCAGGTATAGTAAGTCTTCGGCTGCAAGAAGATTATCCTTTGTATATAACCTTAGGTGATAAAATGATGAGAATAGATTCTGTCTGACAATATGAGTGAGTGCTACGTCCCGTCATTCACGTCTGACTGCAACTCCAGACTAACTTGCCAGGCTTTCTGTCCATGGGATTCTCGAGGCAAGAATACTGGAGTGGGTTGCCATGCCCTCCTCCAGAAGATCTTCCTAACCCAGGGATTGAACCAGTCTCTTATGCCTCCTGCATTGTCTGGTAGATTCTTTTCCTCTAGCTCCACCTGGGAAGCCCTGAGTCTGAAAAAGTAGCAATCACAGGATGGAAGTTAAGACTTACTAGTCTTCCAGGTTTCCAGTCCCCGCATATAGGAGTCTCAGAATTGTAAACAGCGATAGAATTTTAAAGCTGATTCCTTGTAGAGTGGTTCACATCTGTTGAGTGGTTCACATCTGTTGAACTAATGCACATGCATTATCTATCTAATGCACATGCATATAACTGGTATTTTATCTACCAGTTATATGAGATACTGATTGAGATATAAAACTTTCTAAAAAAAGCTTTACCCAGCAGTTATCTGTAGTGACTGATTTAGAAAGGTTCCATGTGTTCTCTGCCCTAATGTGAATGAAAGCTGGTCATCGCAAATACATTGTAACTATAACAATGGTAGTCATAGTTCCTTTTGATAACCTGTATGACTAGATAGATTTTACCATGTGTTGAGGTTACAGCTTAAATCTGTTTTACTTGTAAGTTTATTTCTGGCTGATTGTTCTTTTGCTCTGTCTCTTCATTTAATAAAATACTTTTTAGCAGACAGTAGCGACATTGTACCATTATTTTTCTTAATGCAAAGCATCATAATGACCCTTCTTCATTACAAAGTAGGTACAAGTTGATACATATGAGGGACTAAGGATGTTCAGAAGAGTGTACTGTGAATTGCAGTGAGGAGCTTGAGAGCAGTCCCGGAATGACAGGATTTCCAGAGAAGCAATATGCTTCAGACATGCTCTAATATGCTTCAGACGTCTTTGAGGCAGGCTGGGGACTTCGGACAGAAATTTTTTCTAAATCCTCAGAAACAATAGAGCACGTTTTTTCTTCAAAATGGATCTTGCAGGACTTCCCTGGTGGCCCAGTGGTTAAGAATTCACCTGCCAGTGCTGTAAACATGGGTTCAATCGCTGGTCCAGGAAGATCCCACATGCAGTGGAGCAGACAAGCTGTTGCACCACAACTATTGAGCCTGTGCTCTAGAGCCCGTGCTCTGCAACAAGAGGCCACTGCAGTGAGCCTGTGTACTGCAACTAGAGAGCCAAAAAGAAATAAAAAGCTTTAAAAACAGTTTCTGTCAAATTCATTTGTAGTGTCGTCTCACTTCCATTTTTAGCATGTTGAAAATAACTATATACATATGTCTGATTTGGTTTACAACCTAGTTATTACCAGATTGATCAGTGGCAATGTACACAAGTTTTAGGGTGATTTTGTTTAGATTATTTCTGAAGAGTTAATGAGTTACCATCTAATACTAATCTCTTGGTTTGTTACTACCATTTTATTGAATGAAAAACTTTTAATAATTTCTAATTTTTTTTAAATAACATAAGGTTGGGAGTGAAAGCACAATTTAAAGTTCAGAAATAGTGTGCTTTTTGCTGTGCCCTTTGTGTCAAACTAGGTGTAGTTATTTCACCTAGTTTAGTAGCCAATGCCCCCTTGTCCCATTCCAGTGGTAAGACTAGCTTGAAAAACAATTAGGAACTAAAATAAACTTCCCATATATGTGGTACATTGTGGTTGCAAGAGGCATTTAGTGTGTGAAATATTTATTTTCAGATTTTTAAACCTGTATATATGATAAATAAGAAACCCAACAACCAATTCACAAAGACTTCATTTAGAAAAAGCAACAGCAAGTTAAACAAAGCCTGAGTAACTGAAAAGATTTATATATAAAGTAGGAAAGTGGCTGGTGCTAAGTTGCTTCAGCCATGTCCAACTCTGCAACACTGTACACGATAGCCAGCCAGGCTCTTCTGTCCATGGGATTTTCCAGGCAAGAATACTGGACTAGGTTGCCATGCCCTCCCCCTAGGGATCTTCCCATCCCAGTAGTAAGAAACGGGGGTAAAAATACCAAAAAACTTAATCACTATCTGTATACTAAGTATAGATAGATAGCCTCTTAGGTACCTAAGTCTCCTGATATGCTCAGTTTGATTGACAGTATTGACTATTACTGCTAGAATTTGGTAATTATTTACTTCATATGATGATTTTTGTCATGTTTAACATTACCTGGTTTAAGTAATATGTAAGTCTTCTACAGGAAATTTTGCACCATAAGGCATTAAGTGTTTACCCAAAGATAGTAATTAATCATGAAAGGTTTATTCCAGAGATTCACAGAGTGGGCTTTGCTATATATTTAGACTCACTGGAAATGGTGATTTTATTCTTTCAACAAACTAGTTAACATCATCTCAGGAGATTTTTCTACATTTCTTAAAAGTTTTGTATGTATTAAGATCTTTTGATAGCTCTCCGTATTGTCCTTGATAAGTAACTCCTATATTAAATCTTACAGAATTATAATCCTCAGAATATAAGAGGCCTTGGATATTGTCTGACTAGTCTGTCTAAGTTCTCAGCTGTATAAAGTCCTCTTAACCTTTAAAAGAAAAAATCTAAAGTATATGACACATAAATGCCAGGTTATAAAACTTTTCTTGTTCTAGTGATTTCTAGCTTTTGCCCATGGTTTTTTTTTTTTTTAACCACTTTAATAAATACAAAATATTGCCACCAGATATACAAATAGTAGGTAACAATAGGCATGGCTTTTCTCCTCACTGTGCCTTGATTCTTCATTGACAGCTTCTCTCTTTTTTAAGTGAGATGTTTCATTTCCTCCTGAAAATAGAGATCCAGTTTCTGCCTACTCAAGAAACAGTCAATCTTGTTAGGACCGACCTCCAGAAAGTGATGTAGCATACTAGTTGATCCAGGCCAGAGACCCAGCTGGGTTGAGTGGTCACTAGGCCTGTGACTCTCCTCTCATCCTGGTCTGCATAGAACAGGCTCATCTTACCTGATATGGTAGCACTGTTGCCATATCTTCCTCACTTATACCATAGCGCTCTCTAGCCCACAGCCAAGTCTCTTAAAAACAGCTTTGTTCCTGCAGAATTTTCTAGATTAGATATGTCCTTAATTGCTGATAGCTGCATAAATGCACTGAAAGCCACTGAATTGTATACTTTAAAGGGTGAATTTTATGATGTGACTTGTATCTTAATAAAGCTTATTTAACTATATTTCTCAATACAGGCTATTTTATTGCAATAATAATAAAATTAGTACCATATAGTTCTTTGAAAAGAAGATAGCTTTAGGAGGGTAGGTATTAGCTCTAAATACCTACCCTCCTAAATGTAAAAATAAAGTTGTCAGTAAACAATACGCAGACTACAATTTTGCAATAACATCTTTTGAATTAGCCTGTTAATCTTTTAGATTGATCAACAGGTTACATTACAGATGACCATATATTAATATTTAGGTAGCAAACTACCTGTGAGAACATGAGTAATCATGACACTCGATCTCAGCATTTCCATTTTATTTTATATGTGAGCTTGTTTTATATATAGTAGTAACAGTAGTAGTTTAGTCGCTAAGTTGTGTCCCACTCTTGCAACTGCATGGACTACAGCCCTCCAGGTTCCTCTGTCAGTGGGATTCTCCAGGCAAGAATACTGGAATGGGTTGACATTTCCTTCTCCATGTTTTATACATATAAATATTCAGATTGCTTTTTTTCTTGTTGAAGATAATTTTGTTTTCATGCTGTCTTAAAAGCAAGAAAGTATATGTCTTTCTATGAATTCAGTGTAGTTTTATTATATCGAAAACAAATGAATTTCATGTTACTAGAAATTCATTTGTTTTAGATACAGCAGAGTTTTATAATGCTTAGCATACAAAGATGAATCAGGTTGGGTGTTAAATCAAGCTGCCACTTTTTTTTTTTTTTTTTTTTTTGGCCTTT
Organism: Aepyceros melampus; assembly: GCA_006408695.1. Lineage (NCBI taxonomy): Eukaryota > Metazoa > Chordata > Mammalia > Artiodactyla > Bovidae > Aepyceros > Aepyceros melampus. The sequence goes on from SJXQ01009885.1 coordinate 101,639, forward strand.
TGAAGATTCTACAGAATGAGCAACTAGATGAACTATCTCCCTTGGGTAATGAGGAGGTTTCAGCAGTTAGCCAAGCATGGTTTACAACTAAAGAAGATAAGGATTCTCTAACTAACAAAGGTAAGATACACTGTGAATTTCAGTGACCAGAGGCAAAAGTGAGTATCAAAAAGAGCTTGTAGTCATAAGAATCCTAATTTGGGCCTTCATAATTATGGTTGAATAGTTACAATAATTTGAACCTAATTGAATTAAATTTGGCTCTGAATGGGACTGCTGCTGCTGCTGCTAAGCTGCTAAGTCACTTCAGTCGTGTCTGACTCTGTGCGACCCCATAGACGGCAGCCCACCAGGCTCCGCCGTCCCTGGGATTCTCCAGACAAGAACACTGGAGTGGGTTGCCATTTCCTTCTCTAATGCATGAAAGTGAAGTTGCTGAGTCGTATCCGACTCTTAGCAACCCCATGGAATGCGGCCTCCCAGGCTCCTCCATCCATGGGATTTTCCAGGCAAGAGTACTGGAGTGGGTTGCCATTGCCTTCTCCGAATGGGACTGAGGAACCAATATTCATTTTACAATAATTGATCACTTGTCCCATATGAAGTAGGTTATAAACAAATGCACAGTGTTACCGTTTAAGTCGATGCAGTTATTGCTTATGGGAGAAGGAAGTCAAACCTTTTCAAAGTTCTACTACTAACTTTGATCTGATAAGTTGTTTAGAAGTTTAAAGTAAGTGTTTATAGTGCTACCACACTCGTAAGGATTACTAGGAAGCTACTTAAAGAAAGTGGGGGTTGTGTATATGCCACTCTGAAGTAAGGAAAGGAAACAAAAAATAAGTAAATAGATTGTTTTCAACTCCTGTACAGTAACTACTCATTAAGAATGAATGAATTACTCGGTATTCCAATATGTTATGTTTACCGTGTCCTAGAATCTTTTTTATGTTTTTTTTTCCGTAAAACATATTTTTCACTGCAGAAATTTTTCAGAAAGTTTTGAGTGTGATTTGGCTTTTACATTTTTTATAAGTCCTGTCCTGCTGAAAGGGTAAGAGATGTAATTAAGAGGAAGTATTTTTTATGACTCGTTTACTTACTACCCCTGTTTACTAGGGTCATTTGTATTCTTTCTTAAAAACCAGAGGTCACAGAAACAACTTTACCTAGGGATTTTTCAGATTTCAGATGAATAAGACATTAAATTAGGTACATTCTTTTCTTCTCAAGAATAACATTATCAATAGCATTACTTGTTTTCTTTTAAAGGACATAAATGGAAGCAGGGGATGTGGTCCAAGGAAGAAATTGATATTTTGATGAACAATATTGAACGCTATTTGAAGGTATCTTATGGCATATTTTTTGTTTCATGAATTTTTTGATTGCCAATTGCAAAATACCAAAGTAGCACTTTTCAGTAATTGTGTAATGGATAATTGGCTAACATGTTGTAGCTTGATAATTTCAGTTGTATTATAGTATATTTACACATTTTGAATTCTCAGTTTAAAACAGCTTTATTGCTTTAGGTAACACCCCAAAGTTAAGGCAGAATGTTAATAGCCTCTCAGAGTCTTAAAGTTCTATCTTTTCAAGCAGCCTATAAATTAGAATTTAACTTTGTGCTGTGTAAAGCCTAAGAGATGGGTTTTCTTTGAATTTATGACATCGCACTAGTCCTTTCCCTTAAAAAATATTGGTTCATCTTCATGCTGCTAAGTCACTTCATTCGTGTCCGACTCTGTGCAGCCCCATAGATGGCAGCCCACCAGGCTCCCCCGTCCCTGGGATTCTCCAGACAAGAACACTGGAGTGGGTTGCCATTTCCTTCTCCAATGCATAAAAGTGAAAAGTGAAAGTGAAGTCCCTCAGTTGTGTCCGACCCTTAGCAACCCCATGGACTGCAGCCTACCAGGCTCCTCCATCCATGGGATTTTCCAGGCAAAAGTACTGCAGTGAGGTGCCATTCCTTCCCCAGTTCATTTTCATATTCAGGCTTATATCATGTTTCATATTCAGGCTTAGTCATCCTCTTTATTAAAAGACTGATGAAAACAATTTTTAAAGCACTAGAGATAGAAATTGCCTTAATACATAGTGTTGGCCTTTCAAATGCCAACAGTCCATGTGGTAATTCTGAAAACATGTGAAGAATGATACAAGGATTTGTTTGCACCATGTGAGGGATAACATTGTGAATTATGCATGAGAACAGAGAAGGAAGAGTTTATTCTCAGGGTTAGGACAGGTACAGAAAATAATTACAAGAGTAAGGATTTGAGCTTAGTTTCAAAGAAAGGGGTAACACTGGGCTGGAGGAAGCACAAGCTGAAATCAGGATTGCCAGGAGAAATATCAATAACCTCAGATATATAGATGACACCACCCTTACAATAGAAAGCGAAGAAGAACTAAAGAGCTTCTTGATGAAAATGAAAGAGGAAAGTGAAAAAGTTGGCTTAAAGCTCAACGTTCAGAAAACAAAGATCATGGCATCGGGTCCCATCACTTCATGGCAAATAGATGGGGAAACAGTGTCAGACTTTATTGGGGGGGGGGGGCTCCAGAATCACTGCAGATGGTGATTGTAGCCATGAAATTAAAAGACGCTTACTCCTTGGAAGGAAAGTTAAGGCCAACCTAGACAGCATATTAAAAAGCAGAGACATTACTTTGCCAACAAAGGTCCATCTAGTCAAGGCTATGGTTTTTCCAGTAGTCATGTATGGATGAGAGTTGGACTGAGTGCCAGAGAATTGATACTTTTCAACTGTGGTGTTAGAGAAGACTTTTGAGAGTCCCTTGGACTGCAAGAAGATCCAACCAGTCAATCCTAAAGGAGATCAGTCCTGAGTATTCATTGGAAGGACTGATGTTGAAGCTGAAACTCCAATTTTGGCCACCTGATGCAAAGAGCTGACTCATTGGAAAAGACCCTGATGCTGGGAGGGATTGAAGGCAGGAGAAGGGGATGACAAAGGATGAGATGGTGGATGGCATCACTGACTCAATGGACATGAGTTTGAGTACAAACTCCGGGAGTTGGTGATGGACAGGGAGGCCTGGCGTGCTACATTCCATGAGGTCGTAGAGTCAGACACGACTGAGGGACTGAATTGAACTGAGGGCTGGAGGGGACATTATGAGTTAATGATGTGTGTTGAGGATTCAGAGTTCAAACCCAGAGTACATTAACATAACCCCTTTAACTTGAACCGAAGACAGTTGGCTGCTAGAACTTGAACTTTGAAGTTTAATTATTCTACTGTTTGGTAGTTTATGTATAATTTTTCACTATTTTAAATACATTGCTGCCTAGTATGTCCACATTCTCAAGCTTAATTTTAAGCTACACTCCTCTCAAACTACACTTTTTAAATTATAAAGAGAAAAAACTTTACTTCTTTACTAGGAAAGGAAGATCCTTCCACCAAGCTAATTGTTTTAAGGTGAGCTGAGGTGAAGTCGCTCAGTCGCGTCCGACTCTTTGCAACCCCATGGACTGTAACCTACTAGGCGTCTCAGTCCATGGGATTCTCCAGGCAAGAATACTGGAATGGATTGCCATTTCCTTCTCCAGAGGATCTTCCCAACCCAGGGATCAAACCCGGGTCTCCCGCATTGGAGGCAGATGCTTTAACCTCTGAGCCACCAGGGAAGCCTATTGTTTTAAGAGAAACAGAAATTCAGTGACTATTGAAATATATCCAAAAGTGTATTAAAAGTTGTCCAATGATCACACACACACTTCAGTTAAAATTGGGGAAATGCTACAGGTTTAGTAGCCAGTTGGTAAACAAAGACAACAACAAAACACTGAATTTGGGAAATAAGAAGCTGATTTCTTACGTTAGAAATTAGAGTAGATGATTTCCAAGGACTCTTCCAACTTGATGGTTAAAGGGCAGCTTTACGATAAGACCTTTTAGATGACCATTTCATTTGACCAGGTTGTGAGTAGTAAAAACTTTAAACTACAGCAGTTAAAATAGAATTGGCAAAGACAAGACAGTAAGCAAGTAGTCTTCTGAGGAAGCCTGGTAACTGAATATTGGCTAAGAAGGCAAGTGAGGAGATGGAATAATTTAAGAGTTTTTTTTTCCAATTGAGGATGTTTTGGAGGAGGAGGATAGAATTGTCAGAATAAGAACTGTCGAAAAAAGATACTCTGATCTTGGGAAGAGATAATTTGTTTGATTTTGATTTTTGACTATGATTTTTTATTATCTGGTGCTCTTGCAAGAACATTATGGAGCTGTTTTTAAAGCAATTAATTAGATGTCATATATTCCATATTTTGGGTAAAAAGATAAGATATTGTCACAAGGAACCGAGAAAAAGAAACGTCTTTTTGTCTCTCTGTACTGTCATCCTGCAACACAGTGCCTTACATCTAGGTACTTGTAAATATTTAGGTTTAATTGTTTCCAGACTTGAAATTGCATAAAAGAATTTTGAAAAAGATTCTAAAATTTAGAAACTTTTCACTGTAAAGTTTAATACAGTCAAAAGAGTGTATATAATGCATTTCAGTGTAATTTTACCTGTTTTAAATTTTACATAAGTAGGTTTATTCTCTTGGGTATTCTGTAACTGGCTTCTTTTGTTCAGTATTGTGATTTTTTAGATTCATCCCCTATTGGGTTTTTGTTTTTGTTTTTTTAACTGAAACCTGTGTTTCATCATGTGAATATATAAGTTATCCATTCCACAGTTAATGGTCATTTGGGTTCTTTTTCATTTTTTGCTGTTAATTTGAATTCTGGTGGGTATAAAAGTTATTTATTATGGGTTTAAATTGTGTTTATCTGATTATGTATTGTTATATGCTTGTTGGCCATTTGTGTTTCCTCTTTGAAATTCCTTTTTGTGTCTTTTATCAGTTTTTTCTATGGGGTTGTTCATCTTTATAATATTCTTGATGTTCTTATCATATGCTGGATACTAATGTTTATTTGGTTGTGTTACAGATATCTTGTCCCAAGTTAGTGGCCTGTCTTTTCATTCTCTTTAGGTATCATTTGATGAAAAAATTTCTTCATTTCAGTGTCAAAATTATTATCTTATTACTTTTGTGGTTTTGTGTGCTTTTTTAAGAAATCCTCCTCTGTTTCACGGGCATAAAGATATTCTCATATAGTTTTCCCTTTCACATTGTTTTTTTTAGTTTTTTATTATTATTTTTTTTTACTGTGGTTATGAGATAGCGTTTCAGTGTTACTGGGTTGTGGGTTTTTTTGCTTTCTTTTTGTATGGATGACACTTGTTCCAGCATTATTAGGGAATGTCTGTCCTTTCCCAGTCTACAATACCCATTCCGTCTTAACTCAAACTTACATAGATGTGTTTCTAGCTTTTCTAATTTGTTCCTAGGTTCTGTTTGATACCTACACCAGTACAGCACTGTCTCAGAAGCCTCAGTATCTTATCTGATGAGGCAGTTGTCTTCATCGGTGTCTTGGTTGTTCTTGGCCGTTTGCTCTCCCATTATAAATTTAGATTCAGCTTGCAAAGAATGAAAAACTGTTGCAATTTTTATTGGGATTACATCAAATCTGAATCAGTTTGAAAAGAATTAACATTTTTTTTTTAATATTCTGACTTCCTATTGAAGAACATTTTATAGCGCTCTCTATTAGTATTAGTTGGGCTTTCCTGATAGCTCAGTTGGTAAAGAATCCACCTGCAATGCAGGAGACCCCAGTTTGATTCCTGGGTCGGGAAGATCCAATGGAGAAGGGATAGGCTATTCAGCTGGTAGAGAATCTGCTTGCAGTGCAGGAGACCTGGGTTTGATCCTTGAGTTGGGAAGATCCCCTTTAGAAGGGAAAGGCTACCATGCACTCCAGTATTCTGGCCTGGAGAATTCAGTCCATGGGGTCACAAAAAGTCAGACACAACACTGAACCTGAATCAGTTTGAAAGGAAGTAACATCTTTTTAATATTCTGACTTCCTACTGAAGAGCATTTTATAGCTCTTTGTTTTAGTTAGTTCCTCTTTAATTTTACTTAATAGTTTTATGTTTCCTTTATGAAGGAATTGCATAATTTACCTAGATTTAGTCCTAATTTTGATGGTATTATTAGTGAACAGTTTTAAAGATTTTTATCAGCTTTGTCTAGAAATACAAATGACTTTGTTAATTTTGTAATAAGCAATCTTGCAAGTATTCTTAAATAATTTTTTCATAGATTTTGGGTTTCTACATGTATAATATCTGTAAATGATTCTTTTCTAATCTTTATGCTTTTTGTAAAAGTGGGGTGTAGTTGGTGTACAATATTATATAAGTTTCAGGTATACGTAGCGATTTACAATATTTAAAGGTTATACTCCATTTATGATTATTATTGTCTTTATGCTTTTTGAATGTTGGATTTTATGATTGCTCTTTGCATACATGTTGAGATTTTACTTTTTTCCCTGTAACTCTACTTGTGTAATTAATTACTACTCTTTGTGGCATTAATACAAACTCATTCCTAGAGTAAGCTTACTTTTTTGCATTGAGTATTAACCTTTTTATATATTACTGGGTTCAGTGTGCTAAAAGATTTTGAGGATTCGGGTAATCTATTTTGATGATTGAACTTGGCCTGAAAAATCTATTCTGAAATTCTCCTTGTCTGGTTTTGCTTTTAAGATTATGCCAGTCTAATAAAATGAGTGGGGAATTATCCCCCTTTTTATATTTAGGATAGTTTAAAATCAGAATTATGTTTCTCCTAATTGTTTAGTAGGATTTACTTGTGAAGTCATCTTGGCCTACTGTTTTCATTGTGGGAAAATTATTAATAACTGGTTAAATTTTCTTCATGGTATGTGCTTATTAGATTTTCTTTCTCTTCCTGAGTCAGATGGTAAGTTGACTTTTCCTAGAAATTTATAAATTTTATGTAAGTTTTCAGATTTATTGTCATAAAATTTTCATGAGTTTCAACTATCTAATCTCTAGGCTCTTTTTTTTTAAGGTTTGTTGTTAAGTTTATCTTTTTTGGTCTTTTATTTAGTCTCGTGCATGTTTTCAAAGAAATAGTTTTTAGCATTGCTTATCTTTTCTATTTTTGATTATATTATTTTGTTCTTAAGACTTCTTCCTTTTCTATTTTATTTAGATATAATTTTTATAATTTTAAAAGTGGTCTGCGGGACTTTATTGAATTATATCAACTTATTTTTGGAATATTTAAGTATCATCATTTCTTATTTGACTTAATAAATTAGCAATATGTTATTTTTTCTAAATGCCATTGGTTTTAACATTAAAAAATCTTTTAAAAAGCATAGTATATCCATATGCATTTTATCAGAAATCCCTAAATCAAAGAAATGTGTCCATTTAGGCACGCGGAATAAAAGATGCTACAGAAATCATCTTTGAGATGTCAAAAGACGAACGAAAAGATTTCTACAGGACTATAGCATGGGGTCTGAACCGGCCTTTGTTTGCAGTTTATAGAAGAGTGCTTCGCATGTACGATGACAGAAACCATGTGGGAAAGTATGAAAACTTGTAATACTGCATGTTTTCATGTAACTTAGATGGGAAATATTTAAGAAACTATCATTTTTTAACTAAAATTATGATCAAAGCCTAATTGGACACAGTTACAAATCACTGTTGAGTGATGTTAGTATTTTTATTCTCCAAGTACATGTTGTAAATATGGTGAAATCTCATTACAGTAAGGCCTCTTTTAGAAATTAGAATCTGAAATACCTTATATATAGGTTTGATTTGAGACTTAGCTCAGTTAATATTAAGATATCAAAATCTGCTTTTGAGTAAAGTAGTGTTAAAGAAAGTATAAAAGTAGTTAAAGATTTAGGAGATGTAAAAAAAACTCTTAAATTCATTGGTAATGTTTTTCCTATTCATTTTTATAGTATAACATTTCTTAGGGCAGTGACTTTTTTTTTTTTTTTAATAAAAGCAGAACAGAAAATAACTAAATTTCTGGATATAATGCATGGATTTCTGTCATAGATAATATCCAGAGGAAGCCTTCATATCTTCAATGCAATGATAATAATGGTGTTATTGACATATTTTAAATTTCTCTGGGAATTTTAGATGGTAGTAATGTGGCGTATTCAGTCAGTTCAGTCGCTCAGTCGTGTCTGACTCTTTGCGACCCCATGAATGGCAGCACGCCAGGCCTCCCTGTCCATCACCAACTCCCAGAGTTCGCCCAGACTCACGCCCATCGAGTCCGTGATGCCGTCCAGCCATCTCATCCTCGGTCGTCCCCTTCTCCTCCTGCCCCCAATCCCTCCCAGCATCAGGGTCTTTTCCAATGAGTCACCTCTTCGCAGGAGGTGGCCAAAGTACTGGAGCTTCAGCTTTAGCATCATTCCTTCCAAAGCAATCCCAGGGCCGATCTCCTTCAGAAAGAACATTGCATTGGTTATGTTGAGTACTTTACTAAAAAAAAGTCTTGACTTTGGAGCAAGAATATATCAGTTGTCCATGCATGGGCAGAGAAAGAGAACTTGAACTTTTTTCAGTAACTTCTAAGAATTGACCATAGATTTTCTTTTTAGCTATAGTTTACCGTGTCATCATCTTTCAGAATAGCCATGGTATTAGAGTACCTGAATCTAACTTGAAATAAAACAAGTGTTAGGCAGCATAGGAGAAAATACGTTTTAAATGTTGAATTTTCCTAGAGAAAATTGTTACAGTGGTAACTTTTATTAATAGCTTAAAATATTTGTTGTTGTTGTTTTTAAGGGAAAAAAAGCATGAATTTTTATTAATCTACTTAGAAATTGATTACTTTAAAAATATTATGAATATGCGAAGTGATTAACATTTGGCTCCCTAAGTGAAATTCTGATTTATATTAAGGCTTTTAGCATTCTTTAATTGATCTTTTAAAAATTTCTTTAAATTTCTAGATATACACCCGAAGAAATTGAAAAGCTCAAGGAGTAAGTTTGACTTTTTTTTCCCCATTAATTCTGATAGTTGAGTTTTAATTTTCTTTTTAAAATATTTTGTGTTTTCTAAAATTTTACTTTGAAAATGTCAAGAGATTATTGGTAGACTCGTACAACTTAATCCTGCTGTTAAGCAAAGTTGACCATATAAAGACCTTATCAAATCCATAGAGTAGCATGTCCATAAATTCAGTCTTCTCTTGTTGTCCTTAGACCACTAATAGGGGTTACAAAAGAGATTAGATGGTCATTCTTGGTAACCTGAAGACTAAATTTGGGGAACTTACATAACCAGGATCAACACCAAGGTTGTGCTAATGGCTTAGTTTAGAATGACTCAGAGTTGGCAGATCTTTCACCGACTATCTGGACTGACTACTTTATACAGTCTTATTTTGTAGAAACATAATTTGGGGACCATAAAGTATGGGTTAACAGATTGTGTTGATCATGAAAGGAAAAGAAAAAAAGGCTGATCCAGTTTATGATAATAAGAACTTGTGAAATTTTTCAGGTGTCTGAGAAGAGCTTGTTAGGAGTACTCAAAAGGGAAAAATCTGGGGATTGCCTGGGATATTGTGTCAGTAACCTGAGGGGAAATTTGGTCTTTTTTGAACACATATCCAAGTTACTTATTTCTTCTCTGACCCAGGAAAAAGGCAATTGCTGCCTGTTTTTTTTTCACCCACAGACAACTGTGGACCCCAAAAAAAGGCCACACTTTCAAACTTTGGCTCTCAAAGTATTGCTGCCCACCACTTCCAAACCAGTCAAATGGGAAGAAGAAGAATGAAGAATAAATGATGAAATTAAAAGGGAGAAAACAGTTGAACCAAATGCTGATTGGCAGACTCTTGTTTTAGGCTCCGGATAAAGCATGGCAATGACTGGGCAACAATAGGGGCGGCGCTAGGAAGGAGTGCCTCTTCCGTCAAAGATCGGTGCCGACTGATGAAGGACACTTGCAACACAGGTACTGTGAGCGCCGCCGCTGCTCTCTATGACCATTCAGCCCTCCTGCCCCTTCACCTGCTTCCTCCTCTTACTGCTCATTAAAGTTTAGGTTTTTCTTCTAGTGCCCTTTCTTTTCAACTAGACCCAACCGATCCTTTACTTTTGAGCTTTGTGTAGTAAGGTGATATTTTCATAGGGACACGTCTCCTCAGCTTCAAAGGTTTTATTTAGGTCTAGCATATTTCGTTTTGTAGCAATTCAAAACTGCTCCATGTGGGAAATTTTTGTCCTATACAGGTACTTTTTAAAGCATATGTGCAGGAAGTAATTTTAAGCCTGTCTGACTCTTGAACTGATGTTGGCGACAGCTTATCAACTCATATTTATGAAAACTTTTAGTTCAGGCATGTCCCAACTTAAGAAGAAGCTGTGTTCCGAAAGCTGTACATATTTTGCCTATTTCAAACTTGAGGAACTTTTCCTATAGAAAAAAAATTGTGATTGGTGTTTCAGTCCCCAGGCCAGACCACAGATACCCAGTTCATGTATACAAATTACTGATTGATGATACTGTTTTTTTTTTTTTGATTTCCAAATATATTCTCTATTAAAAAGGAGAGATCCTTAGAGAAATGGCTGACTCTAGGGTTTTTGAGATGAACCTGGGGTACCTTATTGTGCCAAAATACAAAAGAAGATACTCAAGGAATGATAGGATTATGTTAAAAGGACCACAGCAATCAGTTTGACCGGTTCCCATTGGCCCAATCTGGCACAATTTGAGCATCAGTGTAAGTTAATGACAGTGAAGAAATAACAGCACATTGAACAAATACGATTCCAGGTGCCTACAGTGACATAAACAAATGAGTACTGGGGGGGAGGGTGCAGGTACAGCTCTTATTTATAACAGAAAGCCAAGTAATAAACACAGAAAGAAGAAATTAGAAAACCACCATTTGGCAACCCTGCTGCTGCTGCTAAGTCGCTTCAGTCGTGTCCAACTCTGTGCGACCCCAGAGACGGCAGCCCATGGGCTCCCCCGTCCCTGGGATTCTCCAGGCAAGAACACTGGAGTGGGCTGCCATTTCCTTCTCCATGATGATACTGTTAAACCTAACCTTTGTGACCAACAGCAGTATTTAGGTTCCACCACCAACTCTCTCTCACCTCTCTGAACCTGTTTCCTCTGTAAAATGACAAAGGTAGAATAAATGATCTCACAGTTCCCTTTTTAGCCCTCAAATTATCTGAAGGAGCCACAACCGTGCTCAGTCTTTCAATTAGAAATAAGTTCAGTTAGTCCTCAAGCTAGGCTTGACCTTCCAGGGAATATATTTTTGACCTCACCCCCTAAAGTTGAATCAGGAATGTTGCCTGCTTAACCACTCCACCAGCATTATTACCTCTAAGGCAGTGAAAACATAAATTTCACCAACTCTTATTGTGTAGTGAATGAAGCAGAAATGGGAGCTTTAGGTTTACAGTGGGACCCCAGAGGTTCATGTAAGACATTGAGCATAGAAGCCTTTTTATGAGCATAATGCAAAAACATTATGGCATTCCCTGATTGCCAGCCTGAAGGAATGCTCTGCCTGTTACCTTTCCTTGTTGCTATTTATTGTTTTGGATCAGGAGTTTTGTCTTTAACTTTGTCTTCAATCTCTGGTATCCAGAACTGTGCGTAGCAGTTGAATGAATGAATCCCGGAAAGGCAGGCACATAGCCTTTTTGAACTTTGCAGCTACTAGTAGTAAGAAAATAGAAACAGTAGAAGACATTTTTTAAAGGTTCTCTCTTTTTTTGTTTCCCTGTTTTTCTGCTTAAGCTTTTTTAAAGAAAAAGACCAAAGGGAACATGTGATACAGAGGAAACAGGTTCAGGTTAGTGGGTTTATGGGTTCAAAAAAACTGAAATAGAAATATGTGTGAATACCAGTCTCAGGCTTCTATTTTATCACAGCAACTTGGTGTTGGGAAAGGAAATGGTATAAATCAAGTTTTTGTTTTTATTGAAATGGGTGGGAAGCCAAGTTATTCTATTTGTCCGTCCTCATTCATTCCTATAAGTAAAGGTCTCTGTTGAGCTTACTATTTCACTTCTGCACAGCAGGGAATCTTTGGTGGGACTAAGAAAAAAGTATAAGTTTCTGTGTCCATCAAGCCATCAATGGAACACTTCCCAGTTAGGACACAGTATAACTTGAGAGCGGAGAAGGCAATGGCACCCCACTCCAGTACTCTTGCCTGGAAGATCCCATGGACAGAGGAGCCTGGAAGGCTGCAGTCCTGGGGTCGCTGAGGGTCGGACACGACTGAGCGACTTCACTTTCACTTTTCACTTTTATGCATTGGAGAAGGAAATGGCAACCCACTCCAGTGTTCTTGCCTGGAGAGTCCCAGGGATGGGGGAGCCTGGTAGGCTGCCATCTGTGGGGTCGCACAGAGTCGGACACGACTGAAGTGACTTACCAGCAGTAGCAGCAGCATAACTTGAGAGAATATAATTCTTTCTAGCTATGTTTTAGATAGTTTTTCTTTCCTTAAAGAGTCAGTTGGTGCTTTCTATTAGGATTCTATATTTTCACTTGTAGTACTAAGAACCTTTGTTGTTTAGTCGCCAAGTCGTATCCAACTCTTTGTGACCCCATGAACTGTAGCCTGCCAGTCTCCTCTGTCCCTGGGATTTCCCAGGCAAGAATACAGGAGTGGGTTGCCATTTTCTACTCTAGGGGATCTTTCCAACCCAGGGATCAACCCCGCGTCTCCTGTGTTGCAGGCAGACTCTTTACCACTGAGCCACCTGGAAGCCCACTAAGGACCTTACTGGGCTAGTAACTGTATTAGTAGTTACATACAGGTTTTCCATATCATTCAGAAATAACTCTGACAACTACTGCATACTTCGATCAGTCCTTTGAAATACAGTGCTGAATCTGATTGGCAAAATAAGAAAGAGGTAGCAGTGGTCATCTGGATGCTGTCCTTCTTTCAGGGAAGTGGACAGAAGAAGAAGAAAAGCGACTTGCAGAGGTGGTGCATGAATTGACAAGCACTGAGCCAGGTGACATAGTCACACAAGGTGTGTCTTGGGCAGCTGTGGCAGAGCGAGTGGGTACGCGCTCAGAAAAGCAGTGTCGTTCTAAATGGCTCAACTACCTGAACTGGAAGCAGAGTGGAGGTACCGAGTGGACCAAGGAAGATGAAATCAATCTCATCCTCAGGTTTGTGTCCTAAATCTTCTCATGACAAAAGCTGCAGAACTGCTGTGGCTGTCTAGATTGACTTTACTCTCTTGGTTTCCATAGATGCTAATGTTGGGAAAGCATCTTTTCCATAGAGAGCCACTGTTTAAAATCCTAACTATTTCATATTGAGCTCTTTTTTGTTTTGTGTTTTTTCCTCTTTTAGTGGATTTAGTGCTCGTGCAAAGTACCAGATTGAAGGCGTGGAGACTGAAGTCCTCTCTCTGTCCGCAGAACAGGTGTGGCACAGGCCGCGGCAGTGCAGCTTTCCCACTGTCCCACCACTGTGCCTCAGTCCTGGCCGAGAGGGACCATGTTGAGGGTAAGAGGGCTGTCAGTCTCCATGCCCTTCAATCTTTGGCTACTGTGCTAATAAGATAACCCACGTTAGTTATCTCCCACCTTCAAATTGGACCAAATTAGACACTTCCAGTTCATACATATCCAAAGATAGCTTTTAGGTAATAATCCTAAGCTTATTGTTAAATTAGTTGGTTTAAGACTCAGTGACTCAGTGGCCAAAAATACCAGCTAGAACTTTTGTGACTACTCCCTACTGAAAATCAAAATCCTGACAGTTAACTAGAAAACATATAGACCATTAAAACCCCAAATTTAGCTGTACTATTTTGTGTTAATTGTGGGGTTTGGGGTTGCTGCTCAAGCACTGTTTTATCTTTTTATCATTTTCTTTTGAGTTTTATTTTTAATATAGCTTTTCCCCAGCTAGTCATCTTTATAAATAGTTCTTTTCCGAAAGTGAAAGTTACTCAGTTGCGTCCAACTCTTTGCGACCCCATAGAATTTGCCAGGCCAGAATACTGGAGTAGGTAGCTGTTCCCTTCTCCAGGGGATCTTCCCAATCCAGGGATCAAACACAGGTCTCCCACATTGCAGGATGATTCTTTACTTCAACCTGAGCCATCAGGGAAACCCAAGCCACCTGGAAGGTGTAGCTTATCCCTTCTCCAGCAGATCTTCCCGACCCAGAAATTAAACCAGGTTATCCTGCATTGCGGAGAAGGCAATGGCACCCCACTCCAGTACTCTTGCCTGGAAAATCCCATGGACGGAGGAGCCTGGTAGGCTCAGTCCATGGAGTCGCTAAGAGTCGGACATGACTGAGCGACTTCACTTTCACTTTTCACTTTCATGCGTTGGAGAAGGAAATGGCAACCCACTCCAGTGTTCTTGCCTGGAGAATCCCAGGGACGGGGGAGCCTGGTGGGCTGCCGTCTATGGGGTCACACAGAGTCGGACACGACTGAAGTGACTTAACAGTAACAGTAACAGTAATCCTGCATTGCAGGCAGATTCTTTACCAGTTGAGCTACGAGGGAAGCCCCATTCTTTTCTAAGTAATTTTATTTTACAAGTGGAAGAGCTCAGATCTAGAAAATAGCATTATATAACACATTACAAAACATTATAGAACACTATACCTGTTCTTATTCTGTTCTAACTTTTAGCTCTTCCCTTTCCTTCACAGTTGTGGTTCTGACCATATTTATGGTTTAGCACATTGGTAGTACCATTAACGAAAGGCTGTCACTGTGGTATGTCTTAGCTCTTAGCTCAGGAAGCAGGCCTCCACTCCTGCAGTCCATCCTTTCCCACGTACCCAGCATCTCAGTGACACACCCTGCCATTCCCTTTATTGCCGGTGCCATCACCTGTAGTCAGAGGAGGATTCTTGGGGAGAAACAGACATCTAACAGATGCTTATTCTGTAAACTATAGGATAGCAGAGCTTGATGTAGCTGATGAAAATGACATAAACTGGGATCTGTTAGCGGAGGGATGGAGCAGTGTCCGATCACCACAGTGGCTTCGAAGTAAATGGTGGACCATCAAAAGGCAAATCGCAAACCATAAGGATGTTTCATTCCCTGGTAATGTATTATTTGCTCCTTAAGTCCTTACCTTATCTTAAGTACTCAAGGAATTAGAGGTTAGAAGTTCTTTGCCTCAGCTGAAGAGAGATGAATCATGGTAAATTTTACTTCAACCTCTGTCCTGTTTCTTTGGGTAACAAACTTTCCTTGAGCAGAGTTAATATTTGTAATTCTCAAACCACCAAGGATAGAATTACACATATTTACACACATTCTCTCACATAAACTGTGAAGAGGAAATAAATTGCACGTGTGTTTTCATTGCATACAAAGATGTAAGAAATTACATTTAAATCAACTTTTATGAATTGAGTAATTTTGAATTACTTAACTGCATTATTTAGAGAAATTCTGTGGAGATTTATTTTGTAGAACAAAGGCTGGTAAGTTTCTAATTTCATTTATTGTGTAAATCTGGAGATCTTAGGTTTGCTTAAAAGTGAAGTATAGCTTGCTTTTCCACTTCACTGTCTGCTCTGTACTTAGGCACTGAACCAGGCAGTACTGTCTTTGATTTAGGTAATCAGATTCACTCTCACTGATACAGTGCTCCAGCTTCATTTTTGCAAAGGAAAATTAAATGCTGAGGAATTTGGCCTGATGAAAATGTAATTTTTTTTTCCTAAATACCCAGTTACAAATTTATTTTGCATTTTAAAAAGTATAGTATAACCATTAGAGTGAAGGAATACTAATGTAACAGGAACCCAGCATCACCTGGGATGACTGATGTAGTTTATCATGATTAGTAGAGGAACTGGCTTTACAGGAGCTCAAGTTGTTTGCATACTGCTGCTGGGAAAAGCTCAGCTGCCACTCTGGGGTTGTAAGTTAGATGACAGCTGACTGTTCCTGCAGTGGGTAAAACAGTCAAGTGCCATTTGAGTCAGGGCAGGGGGTGGGTACACGATTTATTACTGAATAAGTTAGTTTTCTTCCTAAATAAATAAGAATTTTATCAAGAAGCCCTAAGACATAGAAAATGTTGTATTTCTATGTTCCTTACAGTGGCTATTAATGTAGCTTTGATGGCAAGAACAATATTCGGTTGTGAATTTTTTAAAAAATCTATTTTGATAGATAACGTGTCCAAAAATTTCCAGACAGGTTGTGGTTTTTAAATATTTTTATTATTATTTTGGTAAGATGTCATATCCTATATACAACTATTCCAAATACTTTCCCTCCTTACGCCCCACCTCCCTTGCTGCTTAGATGGTGGTCTGTCGGAGAATCAAGTTCTTTTTGTCTACCCATCTCCCTTCAGTCTTGATAAAAGGTCTTAAACAGTTACATGAAAATCAAAAAAACAACCCAACGCTTTTGGAGAATAAATCAGGACCTGGAGTTCCAAACAGTAATTCCAATTCCAGTGTACAGCATGTTCAGATCAGAGTTGCCCGCTTGGAAGACAGTGCTGCCATCTCTCCAAGCCCCATGACAGCCCTACAGATTCCCGTCCAGATCACTCACGTCTGTAAGTAACCTCAGGACTCCTTGCTATTTGACCTGTGCGATTTAGTGAATGGCTCTGACACCTTTCAGTCTTCTAGAATTTTGACAGAAATTTATCCAAGTTGACGAATTAAAGGAAATCTAAGGCATTTTATGTTTATTAGCTTGATAAATATTTGCAAAGGATGAATGTATAACAGGAAAGACTGATAACCAACTGCCCAGCCATTATAAACCATTTTAAATCATCTTACTTTCTAGATGTTATAAAGAATTAATGGTTAATAGTAAACTACTTAAAATACTGTCAGTAAAGTAATGCTCAAAATTCTCCAAGCCAGGCTTCAACAATACGTGAACTGTGAACTTCCAAATGTTAAAGCTGGTCTTAGAAAAGGCACAGGAACCAGAGATCAAATTGCCAACATCCTCTGGATCATCAGAAAAGCAAGAGAGTTCCAGAAAAACATCTATTTCTGCTTTATTGACTAGGCCAAAGCCTTTGACTCTGTGGATCACAAGAAACTGTGGAAAATTCTTCAAGAGATGGGAATACCAGACCACCTGGCCTGCCTCTTGAGAAACCTGTATGCAGGTCAAGAAGCAACAGTTAGAACTGGACATGGGCTGGGCGCGCGGTGGACGGTCTGAAGTGTAGAGCACTGCTTTCGCTGGGGGCTTCGCGGCCCCAGAGCCCAGCATGGCTTCCTCACAATCCTCCTCCACAGCAACCAAAACTAAGACTTAGTGGCTCCTGTTGTGAAGAAACCACACATCTATTATGGAAGTTTGGAAGAGAAGGAGAGGAGCATCTAGCCAAAGGAGAATCAGGGCTTTTGGGAAAAGAAGGACTCAAAGCAGGAATTGAAGCAGGAAATACTAACATAATAGAGAAGTGTTTGAAATTGAAGAGCACATCAGTGAGAGACAGGCTGAAGTGTTAACAGAGTTTGAGAGAAGGAAGCGAGCCCGGCAAATCAACATTTCCACAGATGACTCAGAGGTCAAGGCTTGCCTTAGAGCTTTGGGGAACCCATCACACTTTTTGGAGAAGGTCCTCCTGAAAGAAGAGAAAGGTTAAGAAATATTCTCTCAGTGGTCGGTACCAATGCCTTTAAAAAGACCAAAAATGATGAAGAGAAATCAAAGAATTCCAAAGAAGATTATCAGCAGACCTGGTACCATGAAGGACCAAATAGCCTGAAGGTTGCTAGACTGTGGATTGCTAATTATTCACTGCCCAGGGCAATGAGATGCTTAGAAGAGGCCCATCTTCATAAAGAGATTCCTGAAACAACTAGAACCTCCCGGATGCAAGAGCCGCACAAATCTCTCCGATCTTTGAATAATTTCTGCAGTCAGATTGGGGATGATTGGCCTATCTCCAACTGTCACTTTAGTCCCAATTCGAAAATGCTGGCCACAGCTTGTTGGAGTGGGCTTTGCAAGCTCTGGTCTGTTCCCGATTGCAGCCTCCTTCACACTCTTTGAGGCCATAACACAAACGTGGGAGCAATCGTATTCCATTCCAAATCCACGGTCTCCTTGGACCAAAAAGACGTCAGTCTGGCCTCTTGTGCTGCTGACGGTTCTGTGAAGCTGTAGAGCCTTGACAGTGATGAACTGGTGGCAGATATTGAAGGCCACACAGTGCGTGTGGCCCATGTAATGTGGCATCCATGAGGACATTTCTTAGGTACCACCTGCTATGCCCGATCATGGTGCTTACGGGATTTGGAAACTCAAGAGGAGATCCTGCATCAGGAGGGCCACGGCATGGGTGTGTATGACATTGCCTTCCATCAGGATGGCTCTTTGGCTGGCACTAGGGACTGGATGCATTTGGCCGGGTTTTGGGACCTGCACACAAGATGTTGTATCATGTTCCTAGAAGGTCACCTGAAGGAAATATATGGAATAAATTTCTCCCCCAGTGGCTACGACATTGCAACAGGCAGTGGTGACAACACCTGCAAAGTGTGGGACCTTCAACAGAGACGTTGTGTCTGTACCATTCCTGCCCATCAGGAACTTAGTGACAGGTGTCAAGTTTGAGCCTATCCATGGGAATTTCTTGCTCACTGGTGCCTATGATAAGACCAAGTTATCACCAAGCCAAGATCTGGACTCACCCAGGCTGGTCCCCTCTGAAGACTCTGGCCAGCCACGAAGGCAAAGTGATGGGCCTAGACATTTCTTCCAATGGGCAGCTCACAGCCACTTGCTCCTATGACAAGACCTCCAAGCTCTGGATGGCTGAATAGGCAGAACCATGGAAGGAAGGACTCAAGCCTCACTCTCCCTTTAAAGTCATTTTCAAAAGAAAGGAGTTGATGTGTTTTGTTCTATCATGTATTTTGCCAATTACCATGTATATAGATCCTCGAAAGAATTGAATTTCTGTCTCACCTCCCACTTCAGGCAAGCAGCCCAACCCCTGGTTGTTGGTCAACCCCTTCCATGGTTGAAAAGTTTTAGTTTTCATCTTCAAGCCCCTCCATGAACTTTATAGACATTGTTTTTATTAATCTTTGTTTGAACGCCCTCTTGCTTCCCTCAAAGCACTCACGATTTTTACTTCTTGAAACCTGGCTTTCCATTACATGGTACATGTTTCAGGATTCCATGTGACCCAGAGAGCAAGATGGCTGTGCTCTATGCAGGAAGCCCTCAAGTAGAGAAGCACATCTCACTGTGCACTGGCTGAACAGTACCTGACAGAGCGAGAACCCTGAGAATGGAAGGCAAAGACGTAGACCACAGCTGTGTCCTGGGTTACGCAGTAGAGGTTTTACCTCATCCTGTTGAGTTCACTTGGAATGCTAACTGTATCAAGAAGTTCAGAACTGGCATCTGGCTCTTCAGAAAATGTCTTCTATTTTTGCTTTGAAGTTTGGCATCCTTTGTGTTACCCTAAAGCTAGGCCAATGTGTCAAGATTCAGTGAAATTTTTAGAAAGCAAAAAAAAAAAAAAAGAACTGGACATGGAACAACAGACTGGTTCGAAATAGGAAAAGGAGTACGTCAAGGCTGTATATGGTCACTCTGCTTATTTAACTTACATGCAGAGTACATCATGAGAAACGCTGGGCTGGAAGAAGCACAAGCTGTAATCAAGATTGCCGGGAGAAATATCAATAACCTCAGATATGCGGATAACACCACCCTTATGGCAGAAAGTGAAGAAGAACTAAAAAGCCTCTTGATGAAAGTGAAAGAGGAGAGTGAAAACGTTGGCTTAAAGCTCAACATTCAGAAAATGAAGATCATGGCGTCTGGTCCCATTACTTCATGGGAACTAGATGGGGAAACAGAGGAAACAGTGTCAGACTTTATTTTGGGGGGCTCCAAAGTCACTGCAGATGGTGATTGCAGCCATGAAATTAAAAGATGCTTACTCCTTGGAAGGAAAGTTATGACCAACCTAGATAGCATATTGAAAAGCAGAGACATTACTTTGCCAACAAAGGTCCATCTAGTGAAAGGGATGGTTTTTCCCTTTGTATGGATGTGAGAGTTGGACTATAAAGAAAGCTGAGTGCCGAAGAATTGATGCTTTTAAACTGTGGTGTTGGAGAGGACTCTTGAGAGTCCCTTGGACTGCAAGGAGGTCCAACCAGTCCATCCTAAAGGAGAGATTAGTCCTGGGTGTTCATTGGAAGGACTGATGCCAAGGCTGAAACTCCAGTACCTTGGCCACCTCATGCGAAGAGTTGACTCATTGGGAACGACCCTGATGCTGAAAGGAATTGGGGGCAGGAGGAGAAGGAGACGGCAGAGGATGAGATGGCTGGATGGCATCACCGACTCAATGGACATGAGTTTGAATAGACTCTGGGAGTTGGTGATGGACAGGGAGACCTGGCGTGCTCAATTCACGGTGTCGCGAAGAGTCGGACATGACTGAGCAACTGAACTGAACTGAAACAAGGGCATAGAGTCCCTAGGATGGCACATCATTTGTAGTAATTCACCAGAAGACATACAAATGAGGAATGGATTTGAGGTAAAATGTAGAAGAAATGGGTTTTGGTGAGCTTGAAAAAGATTTTCTTAAGGGAGTGAAGACCCAGTTTCCTACAGGGATTGTTTTGTTTACCTCTCTGGTGTAAACAGAGAGGCTTCCCTGGTGGCTCAGTTGGTGAAGAATCTGCCTGCGGTTCGGGAGACCTGAGTTTGATTCCTGGGTTGGGAAGATCCCCTGGAGAAGGGAATGGCTACCCACTCCAGTACTCTGGCCTAGAGAATTCGATGGACCAAGGAGCCTGGCAGGCTACGGTCATGGGTACACAACTGAGTGACTTTCAACTTTCTTTTTTCTTTAGCCTCTGATTGACATCTTGTGCTTAATGAGATGAGAACCCAGTGAGTTATAGGGAGAGAAATTTATTTTCTAAGATCTAAGCCAAGTTGATCTACCTTTCTTTCAGAAAAGGAAAGAATGAGGATAAAAATCTCAGAACCATATTATTTTTTCATTTTTATCTCACTTTTTCCCCCTACACAATGTTATTTGCCTATAAAAAGGCCATTGCTAAGAGTTTTTCAATCACTGTGTATTATTCTCAGTCCAGGGATTATTGGCATTTTGAGTGGGACAGTTCTCTGTTGGCAGGATGTCCTCCTACACACTGCAAGATGTGTAGGGTCCCCTGACGTCAGCCATAAAATGACAAACAGTGCTTTCCAATCAGTATGACAGACAGGCAACTTACAGGTTTTCGTATGTGGTCTGTGGTCCCATTTGAGAATCTCTGGACCACTTAATTGACATTATTAGCACTGTATTTCTGGGAATTCCATGGCAGATGTTTAAGTTAATTATGCTTGTCTTATTCTTAAAGTTCTAATTTAAATGTGCATATTAGCTTTAGCTTTCTACCAGTATAGTAAACATAAAGCATTTATTTTCTTTAACCCTGCTTGTTTTGTTTTATAGTCTTGAGAATTGCAAAGCAAGTGAAATTACTAATCACCATAAATATGAGAGATTCTGTTGGCTAAAAATTATTTATGCATGGAGAAAGTTATAATTTTCCTTGGCTACTGGGTTGACACTTATTGGGAAAATAGCAAACATTTTATAAATGGTGCCTTAATATTCATTCACAGCATACTTAATTTTAAGTATTAGAATAATTTTACATCATCCAGTAAGAAATACGGGTACAGTAAGAGTTTTACAAGACACCCATCATTCTTGGCATTTGAGCTAAAATCTCATGACTGTTTCTTTCTTTATTAGAGGTCAGGGATGCAGACTGTTTAGGGCCAGAACAGTACATACATGACCTGGCTTTGCAGGTCAAGGTCAGATAGATCTCTATGGAATTTTCTATTTTTGTTTTTACACAATCCTCTAAAAATGTAAAAACCATTCTTAGCCTTGAGCCACATTTGTCCCCAGCCATAATTTGCTTACCTTTGATTTAGGTTATTTATCTGAAGTCAAATTATTCTAAGTATGATCTTAAGAATCCATGAACTAGTAAGAGAAATAACAGGAATTAAGTGCATATCTCTTAAACTGAGAAGTATTATAGTCAGAATATAATAAACAATAAACATTATACAGTAGAAGTCAGTTTCAAAGCATTTTCCACATGGATGTACCTACAAGTGGGACTGAAAGCACCAAAAGAGCTCACATTTCTTCTAGTTTGCTGTAGTTCTGTATAACCTTGAGCAGACACGATCCAGTCTGAGCTTCAGTTGACACACCTGTCTGATCTCTAAAGTGCTATTCATTCACCCAGTACAGTCATCTGAAACAATACTGTATGTATTTAATGTTATTGATCCTCACAACTACTGTATGAGATAGACAGGGCAAGTAAAGTCTGAACGTTAGTTTGGATTAAAGTAAGTTACCAGAAGTGATGTCACTAGAACTAAAACCTAGTGTTCTCGGACATTCTATGTTCCAGACATCTATACCGTCTTACCAAGAGATACAGGAAAACTTAGCTATCAAGGTCCCGTATCTTTGCAAGTTAGCCTTAGTGTATTCCTCTTTCTTACTCACATTAGAAACCAGGGTTAGCAAATTTTGTCTCTGTCATAGCTACTCAGCTGCCCTTGTAGTGCAAAAGCAACTACAGAAAATACATAACCAAGTAGGCTTGACTGTGTTCCTGTAATACTTCCTTTATAAAAACTAGTTGTGAGCTGGATCTGGCCGTGAGTCATGGCTTGCTGACCCTTATCTATGCCATCCCAGACAGATCCATTATTAAATGATTGTGAGTTTCCAGGCCAATTATTCAATATGAAATTGC
Source organism: Aepyceros melampus (assembly GCA_006408695.1). Taxonomy (NCBI): domain Eukaryota; kingdom Metazoa; phylum Chordata; class Mammalia; order Artiodactyla; family Bovidae; genus Aepyceros; species Aepyceros melampus. Next base: position 124,416 of record SJXQ01009885.1, read on the forward strand.
CCTCCTAATTAATTGAATACACTAAGGAGAAATTGACATTTAGAAAGTGTTTTATTTATTGTCCTTCTTCTTACCACAGCTTCAGCAGACTCCGCTGCTGCTACTGTTGACTCGGAAACAATAACACTAAACAGTGGAACACTACAGACATTTGAGATTCTTCCAGTGAGTAACTACTTTAAAAAGCCATATTATAAGATCAGTTGGAATCAGTTTTAGAAATATTACATAAGCAAATGAAATACAAAAATTAACCTGATTGTCAGTAAGTGTAACTGTATCAATGATTTTGGAAGCCAGATGGGTAGAAGACAACATAAATTAGACTTCTACTTTTTATAATTAATTTTAGTCTTTCTTTTTCAATCTGATATAAACCAATAACATCTTTTTCTTATATAGATGAAAATGACAATGCTAACACGTAGGGTACATGCTATATATTTTTATCAAGTTATAAACAAGTTCATATTGGTTGAGGAAAAGTTTATGGAATGAATTATTTAACAGAGTAACACTGCACTAGCCATTGAGGATACAGGATTTAAAAGTCCTAGTCATAAATGATGTAGCCACTTAGGCAAAGAATCTTGCAGTCCCTTAAAAGGTTAAACATATAGTTACCATATGACCCACCAATTCTATCCCAGGTATACCTAGAGAAATGAAAACATTACGTCCATATGAAAACTTGTACATAAATGTTCATAACTAAAAAGTAGAAATAATCCAAATGTCCATCCACTGATAAATGGGTAAACAAAATGTGCTATAGACATACAAATGATTATTTGGCAGTAAAAAAATATGCTACCATAAGGATGAACCTTGAACCTTATGCAAAGTGAAAGAAATGGGACACAAAATGTATAGTGCAGGGCTCCCGTTTGATACATCAAAAATGGGCAAATCTGTAGAGACAGAACATAGATTAGAGGTTAACTATGCTAAGAGATGGGATATGTCTGCTAATTTAAATGTAATTTCTTTGGGGGGGGTGAAAATTTAAAAACAGCCCCAGTTCTTTGCCTGATTTCTAAAATAGGTAAACCCAAAATTATTGGCTCAGTTTTCGTGAAGAAAATATTTTATTTAAATTATGCCAAGATTTCTTTGCTGTGAAAAATATAAGGAGTATTAGTACATGAGTTTATTTATAACCTATACACAGCCAAATCTCATAGTGGCCCACAGAGCAAAAGATTCTCTTTTGGAAATTCTACTAGGCTGCTTGGTTAACCTAAGCCTTGGTTTCCTAATTCAGTGGTCTCCAAAACAGAGTTGTAAAAGTCATTTGTCACAGGTACAAAACAGAAATTTGTTTTACCTTTTTTTGCCACCTTCCCCCTGGCCAAATAAATAATGTATACACATTGTATACATTAATACAATGTATGTATACAATAATATGTATGTATACATATATGGTATGCAACAATGTATGAATACAATAATGTATAAAAAATGTATACACATATATTTGAGGTACATGTTCAGGTTTTAACTTATGAGGTCACATTCAAAGATTTAGACTTCTGTCCTAATTTATTAATAAAGCATAATAGTGCCTCAGCTCCGAAAATGATAAGCATTAAATGTATTTAAGTATATTAAAATATGCATATATGATATACATGTACATATAAAGTATTTACTATACCACCTGATGATTTGTGATGAAAAATACAACCTTTACAAAAAGTCAGCTTTCACTTTTATGAAGAGGGAGAGGGAGAAGTGAGTTAATCCCCGGTGTGTGCCAGGCACCATCACAATCATTTCTAATCCTCAACAAACCTTTCTGTGAGAAGTAGGTATTATCCCTGCTTTCGTGTTTAAGAAACCTAGATTCAGTGAGTCAGGAGCCAGTAGAGCTGCTGTGAAGGAAGGCCACAAGACCACGTCGGACTAGAGACCAGGATTTAAGACCTTCACCTCCAGCTCTAAGTGCACGTGCTCTTCCTTCAGAGTTTTGGGGTAAACCAAACTCACATTACCATGGAGAAGCTTATGGTTGTGAAACATGTGTTGCTGTTTGGTATTTTTGTTACACTTCCATAAAACATCTCAATATACTTGGTATTTTTGTTACACTTCCATAAAACATCTCAATATACTATCAGTTAAGCAGTTTTCAATTAGGAATTTCTTCTTTCAGCAGAAGACTAATTGCTATTTCTATACATTTTCTCCTAACATAAAAATTTTCTAAAATTATACTATGAAAAAAAAATCTATTCAAGTAAGTAAACACTGCCATAGTGCCTTTTCAAAGAAGTGAAGCTTTTTAAGTGGGAGACTGCTAGGTTTTATGTGCTACAGAGAAAGGATAAAGAAGGTATGCTGGGTTACTGCATTGGAAACAGTGGTTTATCAGGAAGTGTCTTGGACTGAAATTGAGCTGAAACCAGACCATAGACACACAGGGCGTGAAGAGTAGGATCAAGGCCTTGCCTCTGTTAAACCTGCAGACTTAGAAATATCTTACAACACATAAATAGTCCAGAATATTATGCTTTTTATTATTTGCACCTTCATGATTGGTATCAAGTATGTTTGTGGCTAGTAAAGTCCACATTTTGGATGTAAAGCTAGATGTAGTGAGCACTAAGTCTGCTTACTGAGTGATATGATGCACCTGTGTTAACCTTATTTTTCTTTTTCCTTTAGTCTTTCCACTTACAGCCCACTGGCACTCCAGGCCCTACCTGCTTCAGACAAGCTCAAGCCAAGGCCTTCCCCTCACTCTGACTGCTAGTCCCACAGTCACCCTGGCAGCTGCCGCTCCTGCTTCTCCTGAACAGATCATTGTTCATGCTTTATCTGTATGTCATCTTACATAAATTCCTTGATTTTTCTAATTTCTGTAGAAAAGACTGACTAAACTGTAAGTGTCACCAGAGATAGAACTCATACCTTGGGGGAGGAGGGGGATAAATTTTGAGCTCCAAGACTTCAGGACCTGTTAGGGACCAGAATTAGTTGATACATAATATTAAGAGCCAATACTGCTATAATCCATGGATTTAAACTATTCTTCTACCACTGTTGTCTCAGGAGCATGTTTTACACCTTCACTGGGGTACTTCCCTCATTCCTGTACATGAGATGGACGTACATTAGGGGAAAGGGGCTCTTAGGAGCGCAGAGCCCCCAGTAGGTCAAGAAACAGGAATTCTAGAGGAACATGGTAAGAACACTGCAGATCCAGAGGTGAGAGGCATGGAGGGGACACCAGGGTACCACGTGTAAATGTCATTTGTTGTCTATAACTTTAGGCTGGTATGTACTTTTTCATCTTGCCACTGATTGTTTTTGTTAACATTCTATAGCCAGAACATTTGTTGAACACAAGTGACGTCACAGTGCAGTGTCACGCACCAAGAGTCATCATTCAGACAGTTGCCACAGAGGACATCGCCTCTTCCATATCCCAAGCAGAACTGACAGTGGATAGTGATATTCACTCATCTGATTTTCCTGAGCCTCCAGATGCCCTAGAAGCAGACACTTTCCCAGATGAAATTCATCAGCCTAAGATTACAGTAGAGCCGTCATTTAATGATGCTCATATATCCAAATTCAGTGACCAAAATAGCACAGAACTGATGAATAGTATTATGGTCAGAACAGAAGAAGAAATCTCTGACACCCACCTTAAACAAGAGGACGAACCCTCCCCGTTAGCCCGGGCTTATGTTACTGAAGTAAGTTGCACTTAAACACCTTAAGCCTCAAACTTGCAGTTTGGGAAAAGTCTAGAGCAGGACCTGTCACTGAATTGGTTCTTTTAAATTATTTTTTTGCTAGTATGTAAAACTTTAGAGTGTGAGGTTATTATTATTTTTGTCTGTTATAGTCTAAAGTAGGATAGTATTTGAAAGTCCTTTCAAGCCTAAACGTGTTTGGGGACTTAAGGGAAACAAGGAATATGAAACAGAATCTTTTGGTTTTTGTTATTACTTAGGATTTAGGGTCTCCTACCATAGAAGAGCAAGTTCATCAAACAACAATTGATGATGAAACGATACTTATTGTTCCTTCACCACATGGCTTTATCCAGACATCTGATGTTATAGATACTGAATCCGTCTTGCCTTTGACAACACTAACAGGTACTGTAACTCCCATCGTGTGCCTGATAAATCTTATGGGGGAAATCAGGTAGTGAGTCTTGTTAAATTTTCACTTTGGTAGAACACTTATTCTAAATTCTTTGATGTGGATTAGACGATATATACACATTTAGGATCAACTTGAAACTTATCTCATTACAGATCCCATACTCCAGCATCATCGAGAAGAATCAAACATCATTGGATCATCTCTGGGCAGTCCTGTCTCAGAAGACTCAAAAGATGTTGAGGATTTGGTACACTGTCATTAGGTAATTCTTAGAAACAAGCCATTCAGGCAAAGCCACACTGTTCACTATATCTCCAAAGAAATAGGAGCAACCCCCAAGAGGCTTAATTTACCATTCCTCTGGCTTTTGAATAGCTACAGTGCTCAAGCCACATACAGTGTTGCTGCTATGACTTTTTACCTCTTTAAATATATCATCTGAGGTCTAGTCTTACAACAGTATGTAGTTGAGTGGAGCACTAGGGTCTTAACTGCAGAGATCCCAGTGATTAGTGTTTCTTGTCAGCAGGGAATTTGATTCACTTTAGCTGAGAGAATTTTGAAATCGCCAAAGCTTAACTACTGTTTTAAAAGCAGTAATATTCATCTCTACAGATCAGACTGGCACTCTGTCCGGTCTCAAGTAGGCCTGTTTATATTTCAGAGAAGTCACATTAACATGCTCTAGAGCTTCCCGGTGACCTTCTGCACAGAGATATCTTCTAAGTAGTTTGAGACTTGAAGTGATTGTGTGGGGGTTATTTGGGTTTACCCATTGCTGGCAGTGGGAGCTGATTTGGACTGGGTAATGAGAAGAGTATTAAAAGGGTTTAGAAAATTCACTACAGGTTTTTTTTAATTACTTTTTAAAGGGAATATGGATGAGAGTAGTAAAACAAAATTCACCAGAAGTAAATAAGCATTTTCATCCCTCAGAACCCACTGTCACCAGTTTACAAAGTTAGCACTTTGAAGTAAAACTAAATGGGAAAGGAAGTACTAAGTTGCCTATCCTGTACCATGACCTTTTATTACATGTTTTGCTATGTAAATTACCCAGGAAATAGCAGAGTATCAGAGTTTGCTGTTCACTTAGTGCATTAACTGGTGGGGGTTTGATGTAACTTCTCCCTCTCAGGCAATTTAAAAACACAAAATTTGCTTCTTGAAACAAACCAAGAGTCATTCCTATACTAGAGAAGATTAAGCCAAAATTAGCTTCTAGGGCTTTAATGAATATGACCCCTATAGAAAAACTTAAAAAAAAAAAAAACTTGTATAAATTATTTTATTTATTATTGTAATTAGATCTACACAATCAAAGTTGTCTTTTCACCGTCTGTGTTTTGTTAACGTGAAATTGTAGTTAAAAGCAAAAGTTGGTTGCCTAGGGAACAATAATTGTATATTCAATTTAACAGAAATAAAAGAATATTTGTCTTAAAATGCAAGATTGTTTGTTACATAGCTTTGCACCACACAGTTGCTTTATATAAAAAATTTCAAAAGTGAAAATGACTTGTGCTTTAAGGGGTAATGTTTAAGTGCCACATCGGCTCCTTAAAGAAAAAGCAAAGTGATTTAGGATATGTCTCCCCTTCAAGAGGGAATTTAGATTTACAATTAACATGAAAATCATGTATCAGACTTTTGCAGGAAACTCTTCAGCATACCTTATCCAGCTCTTATTCGAGTCCAAATGTATTGCTTTGAAGAGACCTGGTGAGTGTATCTCTTGGAGCCTCACTTTCCCACATCATGGAAGTACAGATTCGCACATATACATAACATGATGATAGAAAATAAGATATAGTAAATAAGGTTTCTAAATTTCGGTTCTAAATCTCCTTGTCGATACCAGTAGATCTAAAAGAAGAAGAATTAAATAGAAGTTTAAGTAATAGCATTGGGCTGAATATTAAAAATTTAAAATACAACTAATTCTTTTCCACTGTGACCAAGTTCATCCATATATACTTTTCCCCCTAAATGAGGCTAAAGCAGCCAGAATTTTATTCTTTGTAATTCAAGTGTACCAGCTGAGTTTATATCCAAAATCATACTTTATTCCTGCTTTCTCAGAAGTTAACTTTGTTCAATGTTTAAAGAGTCCACCAATCATTTGGCGAGTCATCCAAGAATATATATGTATCTTCTAGAGATATTTTAATTATATGTGAGTGAAAGGTACAGTTTTTTAAAGTACTGGAAGGGAGGACAACTTTTAAATTCCTTTAACTGATTCAAATTGCCAACAAAACCAGAGCTTTACACATGCATACCTCTAGTTTAAACTATTGCAGATCACTGTCAGCCACTTCCGCAGCTCTAGGCTGGGAGTGGGAGAGCAGTTCTGGGAGCTTTGTTCCCAGGCTCTCCCAAGTCTAAGGGGCCACTCCTTCCCTCAGGTCAAAGGAATAGAACAGTCAGTGAATCTAAAGCTGGGAAATGCCCCCAGGTTTAATTTTAACTCAGATCTTATTATTTATGAATGAAGCCTTATGTGAGTCAAAACATGTTTAAGGGTTTTGATTCTGCCTTTCTTCAGGGGAAATGAAACAGCTGCCAACTGATGGTGACTTGGCAAATACCCTACTGAGGATTGGCTATTGTCTGTTTCTTTACCTAACAGACAGGCTTCTTAGTAGTAGTATAAAAATTGAACATCTTGTGAAAAAGATACAACTGTAGCTTTAGGTTTCTCAAGAGGTTTTGGTGTTAATTACTTTCATTTCGGGAGATAATACTCAAAGATTAAAATAGACTAGTTTTGTAATTATTAGAGGAGTAATAACATTTCCCAAAGACTGTTGGACTCTCTATGTAGTCCTTGAAGGAAGATGAATTAAATTACATCACATCATATCTTTGGTGACCTAAGTCTTGGGAACAGAGTTGCCTTTTAGGGTTACAAGGTTACAACTTGGGGTTTTAGGAGAAAAGGAGACAAAAAAAAAAAAAAAACCCTGGGATTTTAACAATGAGAACTGTGACATCCTTTGGGGGAGAGGAATGGTATATAATTAGAGACACCTTTTCATACAGATTTCCAGGCACTGCAACCATCAGCCCTCAAGGATACTGAATTTAAATTTTCAATAGTACTCACAAGTATGCAGGCAGTGATACTGCTCAAAGAGATGCAGACAGCAAAAAATACATTCAACGGTTTTGGAGGTAGTTGAGGGAAAACAAAAGCACTGATCAGCGTTACCTGTATGAAAAGAAAGTGTGTCAGGCCTCAGAAGTAATTCCGAGACTTGGTTAGACTGGCATGTAGGCAAAGTAACATCATAAAATGCTCCAAATGGCGAAAGGGCATCTTATCCACCACCAGGTTTGTCTTCTGGAATGTTAATGTTTAATAAAATCTTTTCAATGTGTTATTCCTTTGAGTACTTCCACTTAATCTTCCCAACTTCCTCCTTTATGAAAGGAGACAAACCACCATGAAGCAATAAAACTAGCTAAACTAGGTCAAAATAAACCTCTTTATCAACAAAGATTAGAAAGCATTTAAACATCATACCCCAGGATTAAAGACTATACTGGGGAAAGTTCTAACCTTTTTGTTATTTTGAGTATACTAGCAAAAAAAATTATCCAAAACTGTTTTTGCTTAACATGAAAAATACTAAAAAATAGGTTTCTAATACCCTATAGTTATCTTTCTACTTTAAATATAATGTACCCATTCTTTTATGAAGAAGTCATAGAAAGAGACTTCACTAAAACTCTCTTAGATTTAAAAAAATGCGCCAAAGGTCATTCTCAGACTGGGAAATGTAGGTTTGTTTTATTTTGATAGCACCAAGCTGTAGTATACAGAATGAGAAATTAAAATAATCTTTTAAAACCAAAGGATAATGAACAAACTTTAGGAACAAAATAAATGTAAAGATACTAACTAGCAGAGTTGTGGGTTACATACAGAAGGGAGTTACTAGTAGCCACTCACATACTACAAATTTATTAGGCAAACCCAGAAAACCAAGTTTATTTGACTTGTGTTATTTCACATCCAACTAGAGGGTGAGAGTGGAAATCAACTAGCTACTCCATTTATACCAAATGCAGTTTTATTCAAGTATTAATAAGATTGAAAGCATTAATTTAACTACATTTGGAATATTCCACATGTTCATGTACTGGCCCCTTAAGTTTTTTTTTTTTTTTTTGAGAGTTGATTGAACTGAAGTACTAAGGTCTTCAAAACTTTGGCTAAGACCCTGGCTGACACAGCGATACTTACTAGGATCAATAAAGATGTTAAGCTGCCAACAACTAAATTGATGATTCGATCCTGAAAAAGAGAGAGAATTTTTTAGCCATATGGTAAACTCATGGCATTTTAGAAAGACACAATGCAGGTCCCTGAGAATGGAGAAAGCAGTACCCTGCCCCTCTGAGCTTCACACAAACAGCTGCCAGAAAGGCAGCGTGTATGGAGCCACCAGGGTAAAGAAGGGGTTTGGGGAAGCTGGACAACTGCTTAGAGAAAGTTTCTTAAAGGGATAGGAGCGTGGGGGTGGCCAGCCCAGATCCTTGGTGAAAATGGTCAGGAACCAGACTTAGATAATGTCTCTTCCCATCATGAGATTCAACTTGTTTGTGATACAGATGGTATCCTTGTTCATTAACCTTAAGAATCACCTGAATGAGGAGCTTGGGGTTTCTACCTATCGAGATCTCTTGTTATACCCATCCCTGCCCAACCAACTCCAAAGAATGCTTTGAAAAACTGATTTAATCTGATCTTCATTTTACTAGTTAAGGTAAATTTTGGTTCAGTGAGTGCAGTTAAACTATTTGCCTAAAGTCAGACAGCAAGTTAGAATCAACTTGAAACAGGATATGGAAATCAGGGTCACTGGTTAGATGGTTTCAGTTAAAGGAACTGAAAAGTAATATATAAAAATAGTATGTACTAATATGTGTATTAGGTTGATAGCACTTATTCACAGACCTTACAGAATGAAGTGGTAAGAGTTTAAGACCATTAGGAAATACTACCTTATGGCCAACGAGAATATCAAGTAATCTTTGTTTGGAAAAGTCAAAGCTGAAGTCTTTAAAGACCGTGTTGGTAATGTCTGAGCACTTTAAGATCAGCAGGATATGGAATATGAGCAGCCAATAAACAAAAGCTGTGAGATAGAAGGGCACAGAAACTTGCACAGAGTTGTCTGCTTCTAAAGATAAGAACCCAAAGAAGAGTAGGGCAGGCAAAGCTGGGAGGGAAGAGTGGAACAAAGCCAAGTGTTCTCCCCAGAGTGTCTGACCTCACACTCCAGACCAAGGCCAGTGCAATTTAAATGTCACACAGAACAAAGGAAACTGAACTCTAGCTGTACCCTGACCAAACCTGAGTACTCGGAACAGATCTTATCAGCTAGAGAAGACCACATTGCACGCACAAGAGTGAAACTAGGACCTCTTGTTAAGAAAGTGACCCAGGGATAAAGCAAGCACTGATCACTATTAGTCCTGCACAAGGCAGATGTGTAGTTAACATAAAATGTGTTTACACACAACCCATTTATGAGAACCCCACTGCCTTGTGAAAAAGTTTCAACTAAACTCTGGTCTATTCTAAGAAGTAAAGAATATTTGCTCCCATCTCCTTATAAACTCCAGGGATTCTTAAAGGTTTGCATATGTCACAAGAGCTTTTACCAACAGAAGCCACTGAAGAGGTTCAGGTGAGAGGCAGCAAACAAGAATTCCTATTCCCAAATGGTACAGCAGATTTGGTAACCAGGATCAAAACAGGGAGAAGAGGGGGTCTAATGGTGAACAGATGGCAACTATGCCAGAAGCTTTTGTGTATCTTCTAAAAAATCCCGTGATGAAAGGCTAGCATGACTATTTTACAAGTGGAAACACAAGCTCAGGGCAATTGAGAGCTTGCCCCAAATCTCAATACCAACAATGGAAACAGGATTCAATGCAACAGAGGAGATTCCATTTCTACTTTTCACAGAAACAGCAGCGTAGCATGTAACTGCTGGTCTAGACAAAGATTGTTGTTGGTTAGTCACTCAGTTGTATCCAACTCTTTGTGACCTCATGGACTATAGCCTGCCAGTCTCCTCTATCCATGGGATTCTCCAGGCAAGAATACTGGAGTGGGTTGCCATTCCCTTCTCTAGAGGATCTTCTCAACCCAGGGATCCAACCCACATCTACTGCACTGGCAGGCAGATTCTTTATATCTGAGCCACCAGGGAATTCCTAGACAAAGATAGCAAGTTGCAAAGAACTAGCCTATGAGCAAAGTACAACAGTACTACAGTAAAGTGTTTATCCTTCAGGAATGAAGATTTCCTCATCAGTGACTGTTGTAGATTGGTGAACTTAACCATAGAAGCATAACTGGTTTCAGTCATTCATGAAAATCCATCTAAACTTTAATGACTACTTCCCTATTTGCCTTCTAGACAATCTACTGTCTAGAATCCCAGCTCATCTTCATGAATATCAGGTATTCAATCGTTAAAATACAGTCTCTCTGGGACTCAACGGACATGAGTTTGAGCAAACTTGGGAGATAGAGAAGGACGGGGAAACCTGGTGCACTGCAGCCCATGGTGTTGCAAAGAGTCGGACACGACCAACTGACTGAACAACTGGGGCTCCCAAGATGGGACAAGGTGTTTAGAATATGGCACAACTATTTCTCACAGTCTCCTTTCTCCAAGCCAGTGCCTTGGCTTCAGGCCTTCGGCTATTGAAGTAAGCTTGAATGCAGGCCAAGAAGCAGAGTTAGCTTTGGAAGACCTCCCACTTCAGTCTAAACTCTTGCTATGCAGAGTGCTCTGGCCCTGCAGCACTGGTCTCACATGAGAGCCTGAAAGAAATGTGGAATCTCAGGCCTTGCCCCAGACCTACTGAATCAGAATCTACATTTTAACAAGAGCCTCACATGATCTGTGTGCACAGCTGTAAAGTTTAGAATCTAAACCATTTTGAACATTGCTAAGTTCAAATCTTAGGGGAGAGACCCTCCCTAGGCCCAGAGATGATTCTTGACTTTAGCAGCTCCCCCTACCCCTCCCAGTCTCCAAAGATAGAACAATTGCTACTGCTACTGCTAAGTCACTTCAGTCGTGTCCGACTCTGTGTGACCCCATAGACGGCAGCCCACCAGGCTTAGAACAATTAAGAATAAGTAAATTGCCCTTAATTAGCATTTCAAAGGGCAGTGTTAGGGCTAATATGTTCCAAGTCAGAACAGAGTGCATGGAGAAAAGGGAGTATTACATTTAAATTTGCTGTTTATGGAATGAATTGAAATTCAGGTTATCTCCATATCAAAAACTAGTTTCTATTAACTCAGCTACTCTAATTTTCACAAAAATTAGCTCTGTCTCTTCCTATTTTATTATTGTTGTATTTCCATCTAACAAAACCATTCTCTCTACCAGATCTTTACACGTTATACTGTTACTTATTTTCACTCCTCAAGAAAGTTCAGCAGGATCAGAATCAGCCCTGATCTTTACCCACAGAGATGACGGGACAGGTTGTCTTCCCTTCCCTCAGGGGCTTCCCTCATGGCTCAGACAGTAAAGAATCCACCTGCAATGCCAGAGAACTGGGTTCAGTCCCTGGGTTGGGAAGATCCCCTGGAGGAAGGCATGGCAACCTACTGCAGTATTTTGCCTAGAGAATCCCCATGGACAGAGGAGTCTGGCGGGCTACAGTCCATGGGGCAGAGTCGGACACAACTGAGCGACCCAGCACAGCCTTTCCTCAGACATCTACTCAGCAACAGCCAAGAGTCTGTCTTAACTCATTATGAATTTATGAGGACAAAAACATAACAATATACAAACATACATAGTAGAGTTTTGACTGGGACTCTGCAGATATTGGGCTTCCATGGTGTCTCAGTGGTAATGCAGGAGACAGGTTCAATCTCTGGGTCAGGAAGATCCCTTGGAGAAGGAAATGGCAACCCACTCCAGTATTCTTGCCTGGAGAATTACACAGACAGAGGAGCCTGGCAGACTACAGTCTCTCGGGTTGCTACAGAGTCGGATTAAGTTTAGTGACTAAACAACTGTGTATCTGCATATATTACCTCTTGTGTGCTCAGTCGTGTCAGACTCTGCAGACCCAAGGACTGTAGCCCACCAGGCTCCTCTGCCGAAGGAATTCTCCCAGCAAAAATACTGGAGTAGGTCACCATGCCCTCCTCCAGGGAATCTTCCCAACCCAGATATTGAAATTTCCTGCATTGGCAAGTGGATTCTTTACCACTGAGCCACCAGGGAAACCCATATTCCCTCTTAAGTCATTTATTTATTCACTTAAACATCATCTCAGTTATCTCAATAAAGCTGGAAAAAAAGTATCTTCTATGTCGTAGCTCAGGATGAAGGGACTCCACAGAGACCTGGGGAGAGCAAACGTCATGACAGGGAAGAAGCTGGGCTGCGATGCACAGGTGGAGACAGCAGCCCAAGTCCAAAAGAGGCACATCTTCCCTTGAAATAATGAAGGAGAGAAAGATTGCTTTGGCCCCAGTGTCTGTGCCTGGGGTGAGACAAGGTAGCTCTGTGCAGCAGTAAGGAATACGCTGTCTCCATTTACCAGTGGGGAACTGGGTTCAATCAAACCTATTTGCCCAAGGTCATACAGCCAGGTAGTGGCAAAAGTCTCCTCCCCAAAGCTGTCTGCAAAATGAAAGGCTAACAAGCAGTTCAGCTCAGAGGTTAAAGCGTCTGCCTCCAATGCGGGAGACCCGGGTTCGATCCCTGGGTCGGGAAGATCCCCTGGAGAAGGAAATGGCATCCACTCCAGTATTCTTGCCTGGAGAATCCCATGGACAGAGAAGCCTAGTACATTACAGTCCACGGGGTCGCAAAGAGTCGGACACGACTGAGCGACTTCACCTTCAAGAATGCTTAGACATGTATGTGGTGGCCCTGAAATGAGAGTTGAGACCAACGTTCTCACCTCAGATGGCTTCAAAAGGACCCCTCAAACCCTTTGGGTCTATCAAGTGAGAGGACTGGGGTGATATCTGGTCCTTTCCAGTGTTAACCATTTATGGTTCTGGGTCATCAGCTTTAGACAGTACCCGGGCCAGAGAAGGCCTATCCCTCAGCAATCAAAAAGCACAGGAGCCTCCTAGATTCCTTGGTCAGTCATTAGCTAGCATCCTGATACAAAACACAGAACCCCAAATTCACTTCAAGTGCTCAGGTGGTAAGGTTCCGGGAACATCCCAAATAACCAAAAACCGGCCTTTGTCCTCAGCAACCCAAAACATCCTGCTCAGAATGCTGACAGGTAAAATCATGCTTCCATTGCCACAGTAACTTCTGCTTTGCCTTATTCCAAAATGGACCTGAAGCCTGTGCTATCTTAGCAAAACCATAACCGATTTTAGCAACAATAAAAAAGTAAGGCAAAATTTCTAAAGGGATTTGGGGAGTAGAAAGAAGGAGTAAAAGGATTTATGAGAAAAAAAATCTGACTATGGGACTTCCCTGGTGGTCTGGTGGTTAGGACTCCGAGCTCTCAATGCCAAGGGCCCAGGTTCAATTCCTGGTCGGGGATCTAAGATTCCACAAGTCAAGTGGCACAGCCAAAATATATATATCTGACTGAAGAAAACTTTTCTAAGTTCAAGTGTTAGTTCTAAGATTCAAGCAGCCAAGAAAGAAGTCCAGTGGATTTCAAAGCTCTCACTGATGACAGTAAGCGCACTGCACAATGAGAAGAGGCAAGCTTCTCCTGGGTCTAAGGAGAGTTGCAGGGGTACCCAGATGCAGAAAGCACATCTACTTCATACATAATCATTTCTCTTTTGACACGTAAAAATAGCTGAAGGCATAATGGCCCCAGAAGAGTGAGCTGTGGGGTAAGAAGTGGGATGGCTGAAATGCCACACACCCAATTTAACTGCTCTTCCTTCACAGCTCAACTCAAACATCGCCTCCACTGTAACTCCCATCCAGACAGCTTCCTCGAGCACCCCTCAGGATGGGAGCTGGCCCTGCCTCAGGTGTCCTGGGTCACATGGTCCACATGTGACACTTCTGTCACCTCCTCCATTAGACTGGGAGTTTATTAACCATGGGGAAGGTAGCCTCGAGCCTGGCGCACTTCCGCCCAGTGCCCTGTGAATGATGCTTAAAGAACAGAATCATCAACACAAGTAGCTGATGGCATTTTCCTTAGAGCCTCTCACCAGGAGAGGCCACTCAGCTGGGGCCTGACTTATCAGAAACCCCAGCCTCCAGTCGCTTCTGTAGGACAGACACACAGCCGCACCATAGAAGCCACAGGCTGGCCCTGCAGCCCACAAGGTCAGGCTCTCCCCAGCTATGGGGACCGAACCTTCATGCTGACTCCCAGGCCTGATGTCAGCGACCCCATGGAAATGCCAGGAGTGAGCTTCAGGCTCACTCCAGGTCCAGGCTTCCTACGCCCGAGGATAAAAGCCTGGCCACTCATCTGCCAGAGCAGCATGGCCCTGGTTTCAGAGGCACGACAGCAACTCCTGCCCAGGAACTGGTCCGCATGCCATGCTCCCTTGCACTCCCGGGGAGAAGCCACAGAAAGCCCCTTGAGGGCAAGGAAAACCCTGGATGGACAATGCCAGAACATTCCCTGACATGCTCTGGAGGGAGGGGGTGGAGGAACGGGGAGGCTAAAAATCCCACTCCCACCTCTGTGTCACTTCCCCCTTTGCGACTCCACCCAAGTCCTCAGACATCACCACAGGCAGCCCTACAGACCCCGTCCCTCCCCAGGTGCGCTCCAGCTCCATCGTCACCCCTCACACCCACCGAAACCTGTTCCATGTGAGCCAACCTGGACACAGAAGTTCTCACGAGCCCCGGATCTCCCTTGCAGCCTCTGCCCTTCAACTTTCTACCCAACAGAGCCTGTGCCACCCACATACTCCTCCCAGGTTCACTGGGCCAGGAAGAAGGCAGGACAAGCCACGTCCTGCTTCCCAAGCTGGAGAGAGAAGGCAATTTCAGTAATATCCTCTACTATGTTCTGAATGTTTGTGTCCCCCTAAAATTCATAGGTTGAAATCCTAATGGCTACTGTGACAACAGGAGGAGGTGGGGCCTCTGTGAGGTACATAAGTCACGAGGGTTGAGCCCTCATGAATGGGACTGCATGCGTCCTAAGTCGCTTCAGTCGTGTGTGATTCTGCGACCCCGTAGACTGTAGCCATCCAGACTCCTCTGTCCATGGGATTTTCAGGCAAGAATACTGGAACGGGTTGCCGTTTCCTCCTCCAGTGGGTCTTCCTGACTCAGGGATCGAACTCCTGTCTCCTGCATCTCCTGCACTGGCAGGCGGATTCTTTACCACTGAGCCATCTGGGAAGCAGAGAGACAAAAGCATCCTCTATTTTTAAGATGCACGTCCCTGGCAGTCTCATGCCTACTTCTTCTCTTCCTCTTTACAATTATTTCAGCACCTGCTCTGCCAAATCCCTCTTCTCCAACCCTCTCCTCCACTGCCCCTGAGCTTAGTCTTCATCTGCATCCACTAACTAGATCACTCCCAATCTGTGTCACCAAAGCCCTGACTGGACCATGCAATTGGCAGTTTGAACATCCAGAGCCCCCCTGCTCTCGATGCTTTGACAATCCAGTCCTGAGTCCACCCCCAATCCCCATGCCCCCAATCACTTCCAGGCTCCGGGGCTAAGCCTTGCTGTGGAGCCTTTCAACAATCCTACCTGTAACTGTTTATTCATCTGTCTTCTCCATGCTGTTAAGGCCTGGGAGGCTGAGGGCCACGTCCCCCTTGTTCACGGCCAGGCTCTGGGCCACTACCCATGGCTGACTTCCAGCTCCATGGTGCCCTCTCCAAACTGTGCGTCCTCCGTGGTCCAGTGCCCACCCAGAGGTGGGAGCAGCTCTAACTCAGACCAAGCCAAGCCATGTGGCTGTGGGAGCTGCCATCACCCAGGGTGGAGAGAACGTTCCTCTAACTGTACAAAAGTGCCACCACACCAGTGGGCAAGGAGGCAGGTCATTTCCCTTTTATATATTCCTAGCGTATATGATATTCATATATTAGCTGGAAGAACAAACTAACTGGTTTACTACAAGTTCACATGTTCACAGCTGGGCCTTCGCTGATTTTCACGGCCTTTCATTTTGGGTTGATTGTCCCTGTCTCTCTCCAGTAAGCGGTTTGAAGCTCCACCTCATCTCAGGTTTACCATCTCACTCTTGAAGCCTGTCCATCAGCAGAGATCCTTATAAAAGATGCCAAGAGAAAGAGGACCCCCCCATTCCTCCAGCCTGAAGAGGACTGGGGGACAGCTGGCTCCTCTGCCAACCCTGGTCTTATTAGTTACCTCTATCCTTCTCTCTGGGCTGAATCTCTCCCTTGTGGAGTCCACCTCTGGCCCCCAAATCTCAACTCCTCCAACATCGGAAGAATCTTCTGTCAATCCTGCTTTCCATTCTGATGTTCAGCATCCATTCTCCACCCTTTTTACATGCTAAGTGTGAGGAAGTCAGGAAGGAATTAAAACAGGCTAAGGCAAGAGTGATCAGGGTGGAGCTGAGGGGCTATTTTTAAAAAAGAAGGTCAAGGAATCCTCCTGTTTGAGCAGGGACCTTTTTAAGAAAAAGGAACAAGACACCCAAGGATCTAAGAGATGTGTACTGCAAACAAGGCAGTATAGCACTTGCAAGGGCCCTGAGGCAGATGTGAGCTTGGAAACTGGCAGAAAACGAAGGAGGCTAAGATGGCTGAAGCCAAATAGGGAGAAGAGAGGGAAGAACAAGGGCTCGTATAGCGCCTTTCTCTCCTCCATGTAGTACACACATGCTCCATAAGAAAAGATACACTCTCGGGACTTCCCTGGTAGCCCAATGGTTAAGAAGCTGCCGCCAATGCAGAGGACGCAGATTCAGTCCCTAGTCAGGGAACTAAGATCCCACGTGCCATAGGGCAACTAAGGCCACAACTACTAACCCTACGCACCACAGCCAAGACCCTGTGCAGCGAAAAAGAAAAAAAAAAAGAAAAGATACACTGTAGCACACAGCACACTCCCTGGGACACAGTAACAGTATGCACACAACTAACTGTTGTATCAAAGCATACACTACACGCACACTCGACCACTGACAGCCTCCAGAAGCAAAGTGTGCATCATATAGCAACTCCAAGTTCTTAGAGTCTGCTCACAATGGGACACTCGGCTCCCTCCCCTTTCTGGCATGTTCCTGCTCCCACCCCTTCAACCCGGCTGGACCTCCTGCTTGGGATTCCCAGTCACCTCCTCCTGTCAAATCTGACTCACGTTCCTGGGCCTAAGAATCAAAAGTCCTTTGTCCTGATGGCCCCATTATAATAAATATCCCCTTCTTCCATGCTCCCTGGAACTCTATGCCTCCTGTCATTACAGGGCTCCATCCCATGTCCGTCCTCCTAGCTCACAAGACTCTCAGGTCCTGGAAGAGCGATCATCTTTTCTTGTGCGGGAGAGAGGAGAAAGGCAATCCATACACCATGCATTAAACACACCAGGAGCCCACACTTCCTCCCACTGTCAACTGGGACAGGGATTCAGGCCCGTGGGCCGCATCCTGCAATTCCGCGTGCAAAGGTTTACAATTCTCATCACAGCTCAGTGTCCTGATACCAGAAACAAAAGGCCAGTTCTCAGAAATGAGTTTCCTTTTCTTCTTCCAAGTTGTAGTGGATAACATCTCGTCAGGAAAGCTGTGGCAGTGGCCCAGTCAGAAGCCCCAGGGGCAGCCATGCAGGGACAGAGACGCTGAGAGACCTGACATGTGGGAGAAGTTTGGGTTTGGTGGATGCAAGAAAAGTCAGGCCCTGCCGGTGGGTCTCCTTGGAGCCCCCAGAGCTGCACGGTCCTGAGCAGACAGCAGCGTCCCCCAAAGTGTGACCAGAGGCAACCAGCATCCCTGGGGTGAAGCCAGGGGCTAGACAGCCTCCCCAGATAACTCTGGGAAACGGGGAGCTCTGATCACAGGGGCTGCTGTCCCCAGGCTTCAGAGAGAACCCCAGGGGCAGGGGCACGTGAGGAAAGCTTATGAGACTCACACACACCCACACTCGCCAACTTTCATGCTCTGAGCCCCGTCTCAAACACACCAGGGCCTCCACAGCTGCCTCCAGCTCTCAACGCCCACTTCTGCCTCAGGCCTTTCTAGAGAAAGCAGACATTATGGATGCCTTGAACATGTCCCCTGTTTCACAGATTCACATTCTGAAGCATCTTTCACTTGTGAATATTTCTGTGATACCCTTCCTGCCAGATTCTCCTCCTCATGGTGAGGCGTACTTGAAATATATTATTTTCATTGAGCATCACTTAGGGAAATGAGATCACAGTAAAAATAGAAAACAAACCTACTCCACATGTGTAGGGGACAAAATAATCCCTAGCGCTGGTACCATAGGAAGTCCTGCTGCTGCTGCTGCTGCTGCTGCTAAGTCACTTCAGTTGAGTTCGACTCTGTGCTAAAAAAAAAGAAGGGAAAAAAAAAAGGGATCTAGCACTTCCTATCTAGTGCCAGATCCTTTTTTTCTTTCTTCTTCTGTTTTTTAGCCTCACCACACAGCATGCGGGATCTTATTTCCCGGATCACTGATGGGACCTGTGCCCCACCCCCCAAGAATTGGAAGCATGGAGTCCAAACCACTGGACCACCAAGGAAGTCCCAGAAATGCCAGCTCTTTATGTGCTCTGACCTTCAGAACCAGGAGACCAAGAACAAGGGCTAGGACGTCAGGATCATGACAGACCCAATATCTGTGTTTCCCCGCCACGTGCCTGCCTATGATCTCAGGTACATCATGGAACACTGAAGCCAAAGTTTCCATATTTGTACAACAGTCTAACATGCAGGGAATCCCGTAAAGACTCAGATATATTACAGTAAAGCCCTAGAAGAGAGTGAATTTACAAGTCAGTAAATGGCTGCTCACATGCTATTAGTATTATTTCCACCATGTCTAATGGGCTGTCATTCACCAATGGTCCTCAGAGATGAGTGCGAGTTGAGTGGGCCCCAGAGCCTGGGCCCCCTTTCAAGAGCAGCCCAATTTCAAATGCATTCCATCATCCCCACCAGAACACTTAAGTTTGTCACCCAAGTGTCTCCATGGCAGCCCGAAAAATGTGGTCATTACGGGTGCTCACTCATTCAGTCATGTCCAACTCTTTGCGACCCCGTGGACTATATAGCCCGACAGGCTCCTCTGTCCATGGAATTTTCCAGGCAAGAATACTGCAATGGGTTGCCATTTCCTGCTGCAAGGGATCTTCCAGGGCCAGGAATCAAACCCACGTCTTGTGTGTCTCCTGCATTGGCAGGTGGGTTCTTTACCACTAAGCCACCAGGGAAGCCCCATGGTCATTATACCTACACACAAACTATGGACTGAACCTAAGGGGAAAAAAAAAGGCTAATTTAGTAGACCCAGTCTGTTACCGCAGAGCTGCAAAAACCTTGTCTACAGAAGGAAAAACACAAGTAAACACCAGCTTCTGAGAGACCAGGCCTCAGTTAAAGTTTTCACACAGTACTGTATTATTGAGAGAGTCATTTCCTAGGCAGGTTGATAAGAAGGCTACGGGTCCCCAAGGAGAGAGGGGTCTGGAATTCTCAAGGAGGAAGAAAGGACAAACATTTTTTCCTTCTCTATACAAACTTAAAAGGTTTCCTCTTAAAATTCTGTGTTGCCATAGTGACATCTGATATCACCTGAAGTTAACCAATGCCTTTTTCTTATGGAAATGTTTGTCTTAAGCTATGCTAATGTACTATGCATCCACCCCAAACTCTGTCTTCAAGTTGGTTCCGCCTTTTGGGCTCAGAACCTACTTGATAAACCAGTATGTTATACTCCTATATTGTTCCTCTAATCTATGTAAATGAAACTCTTTGTATGGTGACCTGCCCTTCTTCAAGATTCAAGTAATCATTTTATGGCCCAAGACAAACCATTTAGAGCCAAGGTTATCCCAAAATACATCTTATGGGTGAGGGGCCTGGTGCCATTCTAAGTTAACAGGCTGCTGGTGACTATATAACATCCAGCTGAAGGCTAGCAGGCGGGTACTCTTTCTACCCCCTTCTGATGCCTATGTCAGAAGCTTCTCTATCTCCTTTATACTTTAATAAAACTTTGCTACATAAAAGCTCTGAGCGATCAAGCCTCGTCTCTGGCCCCGGATTGAATTCTTCTCCTCCGGAGGCCAAGAATCCCGGCGTCGTAATTCAACAACAACCTTTCATTATGCTTATGGGCTCTTTGCTGAAGCTCAGCAACGAGAGGAGGGAGTGATGCCCTTAACTGCACAAGAGCCTGTTGGTACCCAGCACCCCAGGTTTCTGAACACCAGCCCCCACCTTCCGCTGATGGTTCAGGAGGTCCCAAGAAAGTAGGTTACTTTTTGGTGATGCTAGGTGCTCACTTCACTTAAAACTTAACATACCTAAGAACATAACAAGGAGCAGACATAGATACAGAGAACAAACTAGCGCTTACCAGTGGGGAAAGGGAAGGAAGGAGGGGCAAGACAGGAGTAGGGGACGAAGAGGCACAGACTATTAGGTATAAAACAAGGGACAGAGTGTAAAACATGGGGAATATAGCAAATATTTTACAATCACTATGAATGGAATATACCTTTAAAGCTGTAAATTTCAGGACTTCCCTGGTGGTCCAGTGGCTAAGACGCCGCACCCCAATGCAGGGGGTGGCCAGGGCTCCAACCCTGATCAGAGAACTAGATCCTGTATGCTGCAACTAAGACCTCGCACAGCCAAATAAATAAGTTAATATTTAAAAAATAAATAAATAAAAATTGTAAATCTCTCTATTGCATACCTGCAACTCACATAATATTGCACATCAACTATACTTCAACAACAACAAAAAATACATGAAATCCAGAACTAGGTAAGGCATTGTGCCAAGTGCTAAAAAGGCTGGAGAATAAAGCAATTGGCTGCTACCCTCAAGGAGTGTAGACTCTGGCCAGGAAGGCAAGACTTATACGAACCCCTCACAGCACAAGCAGTGAATACCAGGAGGCATCTCTCACCACCAGGCTCCTAGGAGAGAGGCATGGATGTAGGCTGGGCAGAAAGGAAGGCTCTAAGATGGAAAATCAGACTAACCAGGATTCAGGTATTTGGAGACGAGAGCGTGCAACAGAAAGTAGAAGAGCATTTACCGAGAGCAGGAAGGTAGCTCATGCGCAGAAAGAGGCCCAAGGAGAGGGGCCAGCCCCGACTGGGCATCACAGAGCACAGTTAGGACCAGGGCTGCCAGCCTCCTGTGCACCAGCATCCTTGGAAGAGCTTTCCCAACATACAACTGCCCGAGCCCATCCCTCAGCAACTTCCCAGCCCTGGCATCTGTCATCTGGAACTGTCTCTCTAACACAAGAAATGGCAACTAAAAGTGGTTTGGCAGGCTGGGCGAGAGCCACAGGAACAACGGATCCATCCTGGGAGAGACTAGCTCTGCTTTGAGGGAGAATCAGGGTGCGCTCAGAGAATCACCGGGAGGGAGGCTGTGTCAAAGGCAAGAGTCGAGAGGCCTTGGGGCTCTGGGCAGGGGAAGGGGCGGCAGGCAGACCCAACACTGCTAACCACAGCTTTGTCCTTAAGGAAGCAGCAACCCTCACCCACACCCCGCAAAAGTCAAGAAGTAGCACTCTAACCTTAACACAATTAATTGCAAAGTCAAATGCTCCAAGTCTGAACTGTCTGAATTCAACTACAGGTCATCAAAAGACCTGTTTTTCACTTTTTGGTTTCTGACTTCTTTTGCAAGGAGGGGAGGTAAGGATTCAGGAATATACAATAGAACATGAAACTTATTGTCTTTGGTACCAAAGATCTGAGCCTCGGGAACCACCAACTTGCTCCCTGCAAGACCCTCCATATTAGGAGTCCAGTGTGTGCGCCTTCCTCCAGTGTCGCTCACTCTTCTTACATCACATCCAAGTACAACAAAGGGACAGAATGGTCACCACCCTTCTTAGAGGATGAATCATTTACTATTAGTGAAAACCAAGAGAAGAGGCTGGTCTAGGAACTGGCTTTCACTTCATTCCATGGAGGGAATGCAGCTAATGTCAGTAATATACTTTACTTCCATACACCTAAAATACTGTCATTTCAGTACGTACTCAATATGAAAAGTGGAGAGACTTTTACATCTTTTTTTGTACTAAGCCTTTGTAATCCAGTGTGTATTTTCACTTACCCCTTCCTTCCCCCCTGCCACCCTCCCACCCCGGCCCACTGTACTGGCTGTGGGAGGCGGGTTTACCTTCCACCCCAGACAGAACCATCCTCCTTCTTCCCCTAGGTTCACCAATTCACTGGCTAAAATTGATTTCAAATGATTCTGCAGCCAGCTAGCAAATCAGGAAATCAACATCAACTCACAAGCCCTGAGGATAACTCAAAGCATTTCATTACTCAGACAGAAAAATGGCCCAAATGAAACATTTACAGGCAGCTGTGGGCAAGAGAGGGACAAATATGTCCAGGGTATAGTTCATACTAGGAAGGGAGGAGCAAGGAACAGATTCCTAGAGTGACATTTCCTGAAGGGAGTCCTGTAGACACTCCGTGCAAATCTGCTGCGGGTAGAGGCATGCAGGGTAAGACTCCAGTAAGGCATTGATTGTGCCAATGGTAAGAGGTCAGCCACCAAAAGAGCACTCCGTACCATCCCCCTTCTCCAACTAGACTCTCAGTGAAAATGAGCACATTAAAGGTTCTGACAAGTCCCACAGTAAAGAAAAATGTTTCACAAACATGACTACGGAACTACCATGACTAAAAATTCACTTGCTTTAGAACTGCACTGTCTGAAGTACTAGCTCTGTGTGATTACTGAACACCTGAAACGCAGCTAGTCTGAACTGAGATGGGCTCTAAGTGAAAATGCACACTGGATTACAAAGGCTTAGTACAAAAAAAATGATGTAAAAATCTCTCCACTTTACATATTGAGTATGACTGAAATGACAGTATTTCAGATGTATGGAAATAAAGTATATTACTGAAATTAACTGTATCTGTTTACACTTTTACAATATATGGCTATTAGGAGGACATTTAAAATCTCATCCATGCTTCACCTTATATTTCTATTGGGGTAGTGATCAAAATTCAGAAAATGCTAAGCAACAGCACATGCTCTGAAACCTCAGACACATCATATTATCCTATCATTTGTGCCACATTTGTTTTTTTCCTGAAAGAGATGTACTGCATCCCAGAACTGGGGATGAAATAAAAACAGATGAGAAATGCACCTGGATATTCAGACCAGGGTGGGTAAGACAGCCCACCTAGCAACATAAAATTCCAAAAGTATCAAGGAGTGAGTATCTCTGCTTTTGTCTATTATCCCTTAGACATTTATGTAACAACAGAGAACTATTTTGCTTTGCCATTCACTCCAAGGCTGTATCTATAAAGTTACTGCTAAACATGCTAACAACTGAATAAATCCAGGGTTTGGTAACTGAAAACAGTACATAAAGACAGAAGTTCCTTTAGGGACTGCCCATGTGGGCGCTGCTCCAAACCTGATGGGTCGTGTATTTCTTGTTCTACAGCAGATTCTAGTATCTTTCACTTACTCCATGACTTTGGGCATATGCTGCTGCTGCTGCTAAGTCACTTCAGTCATGTCTGACTCTGTGTGACCCCATAGACGGCAGCCCACAGGCTCCCCTGTCCCTGGGATTCTCTAGGCAAGAACACTGGAGTGGGTTGCCATTTCCTTCTCCAATGCATGAAAGTGAAAAGTGAAAGTGAAGTAGCTGAGTCGTGTCTGACCCTCAGCGACCCCATGGACTGCAGCCTTCCAGGCTCCTCCGTCCGTGGGATTTTCCAGGCAGGAGTACTGGAGTAGGGTGCCATCGCCTTCTCTGCTTTGGGCATATAAATTCACCTATTTCCAGTGAAAAGGCCAAGTCTGTGAATGCCCACAGTGGTTCCTGGAGCATGTGACCCAGACTGCGAAAGTCAGATTTACGGTCTTGGTCAACTCGTGAAACATCTCCAGAGGAGAACCAGTTGTGTGACTAACACATAGCCTGCTGTGTAGTTCAGCTTCCCTGCTTGTGAAAGGAGTGACAACACCCATCACACAAAGGGACTGGGGGATCAAACAAGGTGACGCTGGATGCAGAGCGCTGCCTGGCACAGAGGAGACACCGCTGGCCTCCTCACTGCTCTGTGGGCTTCAGCCACCTTGGCCATAGAGTTAGAGACTGGACCTCAGCCTCTGGTCCTTTCCAGACTTAAAAGTGAGAGCCTATCTGTGGTCAGTCCTTAAAAGGCAACGAAGAGGACTAAGAGCTCAGAAGATCTGTCAGACTAGGACAGGAAGTGGGCTTTCCCCTTCCTGGATTTTTCACTCAAAGGCAACAGTTTATTAATGAATTGGCTGTTGTGTCCAGTTTCCAGGGAATCGCTGGGAGCAAATTCACACGGCAGCCTCAGCGGTTTCCCAAGGTCCCCAGGAAGCCACCCGGCTCCGGCAGTGACTGTCCTTCATGGGAATGACTCCACTGTAACATGTCCTGTCCTTTCACTACTGAGGTCCCATCCTGTGCCCTGCTCACTCATGTCCCAAATAAATCATTTGCCGTCATTAAAGATGGATGCCTCTTCTTCCTCAGATATGACAATTTATATGAAACATGATGTTTCTTCCTATCCTAAGACCAAAGTCTTTCTCCTTTCTCCATTCTGTTTAATTTCTGTATGTCCAATCACCCTGTCAGCCCTACAAAAGAAGCTAAAGGGAGGAATTCTGAGAGATCTGGAAATATATATTATTCATAATGTTTTTTTTCCTCTGAGTAGCTGATCCTACTGTTATGAGGTCTAAAACTGCCTAAGTAATGCTGGGAGGATACACTCTTGGATTGAATAAATCTGTGATAAACAGAGATATATTTGGAATAGTCAAATTCTTGGATGGATTTCAAATGGATCATAGGCAATAGGGAAACTTATAGTCATTGACTACTTAGGCCCAAGTGATCAGAAAACATCAATATTTCTAAGTGTCCCTGTAAATCAATAAGTCCCTTATCGATTCATATACATCAGTATTAAGGGGCTAAAGGAGGTCAGAGGTCTGCACCACCAGAACCCCACAATCCCTTGTGCACCAAGATATGCGGAGGAGAGACTGAACCTCTTCATTCTCAGGCCAGCCGGGCAGCCACTGAGTAGGTCCAGTGGCTAAGACTGTGTGCTCCCAATGCAGGGGACCTAGGTTTGATCCCTCGTCAGGAAACTAGATCCCACATGCCCAACTAAGAGTTTACATGCCACAACTAAGGATCCTATGAGCTTCAACTAGGACCCTGCACAGCCAAATAAACAAGTATTTTTATAAAAAGGCGAGGGGGTAGGGGGAGGGGGGCAACCTGATCCCTTCAAGCAGTCAGCTGCCTCTGCTCTCCAGGCCCCAAATCCTCTTCCAGTCAACTCGCATTGTAGGAGCCTTCATATCTGAAAGCTCAAGGCTACCAAATGCTCAGAATGGAGAATCCATCCTCTAAGATCTTCCCAAGCTTCACAAAGGGACCACTTTCTCCCCTGTCCCCAAATATGCCCCCTCTATGCCCTGTCATAGCACAGATCCAGCTGCCTCACGTGCGCTTACATATTTCCTGCATCTACTTGGATTCCTTGGACCCCCCCCTCCCAACCCCCAGGCCTA
>SJXQ01009885.1:150465-205278 GCA_006408695.1 Aepyceros melampus
GGCCTATCACAATAGTGTTAGCAGATAGGAACTCCATGGCAGTCCAATGGTTGACTCCTCAGTGATGAGAGAGAGCCTGTGTTCAGTGCTTGGTCAGGGAACTAAGATCCCACAAGCCATTCGGCCAAAAAGAAAAGAAAAGAAAAACAATATTAGCAGAAATAGGAATATCTACTGGATTCTGGGATTATGCAAAAGCCACACAATAAACAAGAAGCATCTTCCTATACATTAAGCTTAAAACATTTTCTAGTAAAGACACTTTGAAAAGAGAAAGCAAAATCCACAGGGAGGTAAAAAAAAAAAAAAAAAAACAAAACAAAACAAAGTAGTGGTCTCCTGGCAGACTGGAAGCTTCCAAATTCAGGGTCATGCCCCAGGTTGTCGGCTGGACAAGCTTTCTGTACTTTCTGCTAAAGAGGTCCCTGGCCTGAGCGGAGAAACCCAGGAAGCTCTGGACTCCCCATATGTGCCTTACTTTCTATGAAAGGCTGAGAGTACTTTGTCAGGGGTCAAAGATCACCAGTGACACTTTCTAACTTAAACAAACAAACAAAAAAAAACAGCCTAATCTTGCCCAAACAACTCAGAAATTTAATGCTGGGGACAGGAATAGAGCTCTCTTCAATCACTGGCCCAGGACATCACAAGATTAAGCTTGTAAGAGAACATTATATTTTTAAAAGCCTGAAATAAGGCACTAGAACGTGTATGGGTCTGAGACCCTTTGATCACTTCCTGGAATGGAGCCCCATCAAAGGAACCCTAATTTCATGCCTCTCCTCTTTTTCTCTGCTTGGCTGCCTCAGCAGTAAGCCCTTAAGGGCTCTAGGTAAACACAAATCAGAAGCACCTCTTGGGCCCTTACGGAAGCCTCAGAAGCCTCTTGAAAGTCAGCACGCCAGGTGGACCAGCGGATGTGCAAACACCCTGACCACCCGGTAGGGAGGCGAGGCAGGGAACGGGCTTCCGCACTCCGGTTTAGGGCACAGCCCAGAACTTTGTGAACTTTTCTCCACTCTAATCTTCAAAGGCTCTTGGCCAACCCTTTCCCAAAGAGGGAGCCGAGGGGCAAGGCAAGTATCCTGAGAGGGGTGAAGGGGGATCTTGCTGCAAGTGCCCTCCAGGGGCCGCAGAAGGACCCAGCCGGGCTCCGGGTCCCCGGGGCGCGGAGTTGGACAGACACGCCACTCAGGCCCCGATCCGGGGCCGCACTCACCTTGGCAGATGTCTCTCCGAACAGAGGTCTGTTGTCCAGGCCACTTGTGCCGTAGGTCCTGGTGGAAAAATCCTCCATTTTAGGGTTTCTTCACTGTCCCCGAGCCACTCCGAGCCGAGCCACCATTGCCTGCCGGAGTCCCGGGTCTACGCGTCGCGGCGCCGCCGGTCACAGAGCGCTCATCGCCGAAGCCCAGGGGGGCCGGAGTCCCGGCGGCGGGGGTGGGCGCTCAGACTCGCGGGACGAGGCCGCTCTGCCCGAGCCTCGCTCCCCTCCTCATCGTGAGCAGCTGCCTCAGGAAGTGAAAGGAAACAACACCGCTTGGCCGCCCCGCCCGGCCGCTCCCGCTTCCCCGTCTCAGCGCCCCGGGCCGCCCGGCTGTCTCCGCAGCTCGCGATGCAAATCGGCTTGGCCGGGGCTCCCCGCCTCCCCGCCCTCGCCGCTCCGCTCCGTGACACGACCATTTCCCGAGCTTTCTAAATGTTCTGGTGAGCACGCATCCCTCCATGCTCGAAGGCGGGGAAAAGTTTTCCCGGGAGAAGGCATTACCAGCCCTCCGCACCGCTCCGCCCCTCGCGCCCCCGGGGCCAGCGGCCAGAGGAGTGAAGCTGCGGGAGCCAAGCCCAGCGCTCCGCCCGCCCCTCCCGCGGCGTGGCGGGATCAGGTCGCGGCCGCGCCGAGCAGCTCGGGTCCCCGCTCAGGTGTTGCCGGCACCCGCGGGCCAGCGCGCTCTCGCGGCGGAAGAAGGGGATCCTGCCTCGGCCCCGCACCGACGGGCCACCCTCCCGGGGCCGCCCCGCGCCCGCAGGCCAAACCTCGGCGTCTCAGCCGCCCGCACCCTCGGGAGTCCTGGCTGCGCTGGAGAGCGCGGGTCCCGGTCCACGCCGGTGCGGGGGTGCGGTGCCAGGCGTCGGGGAGAGAGAGAGACCTTCCGCGCGGGCTGCGAGAGTGTGCTGCGCGGCGGGTCCCCGGTCCCCTCCCACGGCCGGGACCCGCGGCCACTGTCGCAAACCGACTCGGCCCGCCCAGGCCGCGTCACGGCCGAGGCCGCCAATCCCGCACGCCGGGGCGCCGCATTGGTTACGGAGCTTTATTTCTAGAGGTGCCAGTTTATTCCCCGCGAGGCAGCGGATCTCCCGGCTCCCCGCTTTCTCTGGCTCCTAGTAATTAGCGCTTGCGCGACCCGCGTGGGCAGAGCACATCTCGGGATGATAGTCTCGCATTGGGCTGAAACTTATTAAAAAACAACCAGCCTGCTTTAACCACCCCAGTCTTTGGACCACTAGGATGGAAAGGGAGTGGTTGATAAATTGTTTATGTTTGTGTGTTTATCTGGTTTGTTATAGGGAACCTATGTCTTGGACAGAGACACTCAAGAGGTAATCCGTGCTTAGGGTATTTCTTCGGCTTGTCCACTCATCCTGCTGGTAATGCTGCTGAGAAGCACATGTGTAGCCGCAGAGGAAGAATGCGTCGTATGTCAACCTCTTCAGGTTTGAAGCTGGAGAACCCGAGGTGGACAGGCACCCTAGGCAACCCAGCGTCACTCTGATTTGGGAGCCTTTATAAGTATTAGGGAACAAAAGCAACCACGCTAGGTAACCCGGACGCTACAGCTCCTACACTGAAGAGAGATGTGCGGTAGGTTTGTTCGCAGGGAGAGCGCATGTTGTAACACTGTAGCCCTGTGAGGTGAGGTGAGGTGAAGTCGCTCAGTCGTGTCCGACTCTTTGCGACCCCATGGACTGTAACCTACTAGGCTTCTCAGTCCATGGGATTCTCCAGGCAAGAATACTGGAGTGGATTGCCATTTCCTTCTCCCTTAGAATCCAAGACAAATTTCCACGGGTCCCTCTAGAGTTTAGGACAAGGGATTGGGATAAGGGATGGACTATGAACCACAAAGCTACAGTGGAATCAGATATGGAGCATTTCGGTCTACCAGCTCTGTATTTCATGGGTCTTCTCTATCAGGACTTTTTGTTCTAAAAGGAATGCTACACAATCTTGCACCCAGTTCTATTAGACGTTTGACCCAATAAGTAATTTTATTCACTCACAGGCGGCCACATTCATTCAACAATACTTCTGAGAACCTGCTCAGTACCAGGCAACCACCAAATAGAGTAATACAGTCATCAAGAGACAGTCATGGTCATAGTGTTGAGGCTGGAGTGGCAAAGAGAGACACGTGACACAGTGGAGTGACTAATAGCACAAGCTTTGAGGTTGATTATATCTGCCCTCAAACCTTGATGCCACCATCTACAAGCTCTGTAATCTTGGGAAAGTTATCTAATATCTAACCTCTCTTGAGCTCCTTCCGATGTAAAAAGTGAAGATAATAGTAAATGGAACTAGAATATCTAATTGCAACCTTTAAAAAAATAATTGAATGGAGAATATTTAAGACACCTGGCAAGTAAGTTTCCAAATGTTTGCTTGCTTGAATGCTTCCTTAGTCATGTCTGAGACTCTGTTTCCGAGTCCAAGCTTGCTCTGCCCACTGCATGACAGGCCAATGTATCCAAGAGAGAAGGTGATGCGGCAAGGAAGAGACTTTAGTCGCAAGCCAGCAGACTGAGAAGATGGCAGAGTAACACCTCCAAATAGCCATCTTATTGGGGTCTGGATGCCAGGTTCTTTTATAGGCAGGGAGAAAGAAGCAGTGAGGAACTACAGTCAAAAGGCAGAATAGAGAGGGAGAGGCAGTGGGGAAGTAAAGTGATAGGTTCTTCAGTCTTGCAAAACATCTCCAAAGGGATGTCCAGCCTTCAGAAGGGGTGTGTTAATCTCTTCTATTCACAGGTGGGCAGAGCCAAACAATCTCTCCTCAACTGAACAAAGGGAAATTAATTTACATTAAAGCGAGGGGCAGGCTCCTCTAAACAAGCCATTGAGTATGATTATAATAATAAAGGCAAATTAAACAGTTTCCAACCTGGAGTCAGAATTGGCTTCCTTCCTGCAACATTTGCAATCCCATGGATTGTAGCCCGCCGTGCTCCTCTGTCTATAGGATTATCCCAGCAAGAATACTGAAGTAGGTTGCCATTTCCTTTTCCAGGGATCTTCTGACCCAAGGATCAAACCCGTCTCTCTGGCATCATCTCCTGCACTGGCATTTGGATTCTTAACCACTGAGCTATAGGAAAACCCCACACTGTGGAGATGCACTCACCCGATTCTGGTGGCAGGGAAAGCTTCCCCAAGGTGCCTTTTAAATCAAAACTCCCAAAGAAAACCATATATCAACCAAGGTGAAGAGCAGAGTGAAGAAGACAGGCCAGAGAGACTAGATATTCATGGAGGGTGTATTTGAGGAGGAAGGTTGAGTCAGGAATACTGACCCTCTGGCTCTTCAGCTGCTTGTTGTCTGGTCTCATCAATTTTCTGTGCCTCTGTTCCATTTCTTTTCCTAAAACGCAGTTTCCTCATGACTGCTACTCACCCAAAACTTCAATAAACCAATGGCTTTAGTTTGGTTTTGGTGCTAAACTCAGGGAAAATGCATCTTATAAGCAGCCCCCCACTGGTTGGGGGGCTCAGTCTCTCGTCTTTGAGTTCAGATTCTCATGAGAAATTTCAGTGGGCTCAATCCAGATTATAGACTGATTTCTAGTTGCATAAAATCTACCATCCCCAAGAGTCAACAGGTGGGACCACATAGAACACATTTTCTAGGGACCACCCCCTTGACGATGGTTCAGTTCAGTTCAGTCGCTCAGTCGTGTCCAACTCTTTGTGACCCCATGGACTGCAGTACACCAGGCTTCCCTGTCCATCACCAACTCCTTGAGCTTGCTCAAACTCATGTTCATCAAGGTGGTGATGCCATCCAACCATCTCATCCTCTGTCGTCCCCTTCTCCTCCCACCTCCAGTCTTTCCCGCATCAGGGTCTTTTCCAGTGAGTCAGTTTTTCGAATCAGTTGACCAAAGTATTGGAGCTTCAGCTTCAGCATCAGTCCTTCCCATGAATATTCAGGACTGATTTCCTTTAGAATTGACTGGTTGGATTTCCTTGCAGTCCAAGGAACTCTCAAGAGCCTTCTCCAACACCACAGTTCAAAAGCATCAATTCTTTGGCGCTCAGCTTTCTTTATAGTCCAACTCTCACATCCATACATGACTGCTGGAAAAACCATAGCTTTAAGAAGACAGACTTTTGTCGGACGGCAAAGTACTGTCTCTGCTTTTTAATATGCTGTCTATGTTTGTCACAGAGTTTGTCATTGAGGAGGGTAGAAGATTGTTTAAATAAAGAAGAGACTATGTCTGTATCAGGTCAATGGTAGGATTTTCCAGTGTCTTGCTGCTCAGAGTGTGGTTCCTGGACCACAAGCAGGACATTACCTGCTAACTTCTTAGAGATGCAGAGCTTCAGTCCTCACCCTCAGTTCAGTTCAGTTCAGTCGCGCAGTCGTGTCCGACTCTTTGCGACCCCATGAATCGCAGCACGCCAGGCCTCCCTGTCCATCACCAACTCCCGGAGTTCACTCAGACTCACGTCCATTGAGTCTGTGATGCCATCCAGCCATCTCATCCTCGGTCGTCCCTTTCTCCTCCTGCCCCCAATCCCTCCCAGCATCAGGGTCTTTTCCAATGAGTCAACCCTTCGCATAAGGTGCCCAAAGTACTGGAGCTTCAGTTTTAGCATCATTCCTTCCAAAGAAATCCCAGGGTTGATCTCCTTCAGAATGGACTGGTTGGATCTCCTTGCAGTCCAAGGGACTCTCAAGAGTCTTCTCCAACACCACAGTTCAAAAGCATCAATTCTTCGGCGCTCAGCCTTCTTCACAGTCCAACTCTCACATCCATACATGACCACAGGAAAAACCATAGCCTTGACTAGACGGACCTTAGTCGGCAAAGTAATTCAGTTCAGTTCAGTTCAGTCGCGCAGTCGTGTCCGACTCTTTGCGACCCCATGAATCGCAGCACGCCAGGCCTCCCTGTCCATCACCAACTCCCGGAGTTCACTCAGACTCACGTCCATTGAGTCTGTGATGCCATCCAGCCATCTCATCCTCGGTCGTCCCTTTCTCCTCCTGCCCCCAATCCCTCCCAGCATCAGGGTCTTTTCCAATGAGTCAACCCTTCGCATAAGGTGCCCAAAGTACTGGAGCTTCAGTTTTAGCATCATTCCTTCCAAAGAAATCCCAGGGTTGATCTCCTTCAGAATGGACTGGTTGGATCTCCTTGCAGTCCAAGGGACTCTCAAGAGTCTTCTCCAACACCACACTTCAAAAGCATCAATTCTTCGGCGCTCAGCCTAGATCTACTCACCCTAGATCTACTGAATCACAATCTGCATTTTAATAAGATCCCCAGGGGACTCAAAAGCCACTGAAGTGAGAAAGGTGCTTTTTTCATAAACCTCCATTTTTACAAATTGGCCACACAGATGACCCAACCAATACCCATCACTTCTCGTTTCTTGATCTTCATTGTGCTTCAGCCACTCATTCCAATGCAACATTCTGGACTTTGGCAACACCCAGAATGGCACTGTGTTTGAAATAGGCCCAGATGGACCATTTATTAAGCCTTCTCCTCTGATCCCTTTAAATCTTTCACTCCTGGTCAGTACATCAGTGCCTTGGTCACTTCAGTGTCTCCAATTTTTTGGTCTCTTGACTCCTTCTCAGTGGATCTAGTCTCTCGCTTTCACTTTCTTCCAGCTTAGATTCTGTGTTCTCTCACTGCAGTTACTCTTGTGATAGTATCTTCAGTTCTCTTATCCCACACCTGGGTAGAAAGTCCCTTAACATGCTAACCCTTCTGCTTTCTCGACACCTGTGGCCAGGTGTCTAATGCAGCTAGAGGGGGAAAAATCATAAATGTCCCTAATTAGAGTAATTTTAGATTTAAGGCAGCCAACCTCAACTATGCCCTTAAAACCTTGTGGAAGTCCTGCGTTGCCTGGACAACTGTGCTGTGTGTATGCTCCCTGACCCTCGCAGATGACTCGACTGCCTACTTCACAGGGAAAAAACCAAAGCCATTCCATGGGAATCCCAGCTACTTCCCAGCACACCTACACACTCACCTCTGCCCACCCTCTTCTACTCCTTCCCTCCAGTGAAAATGGAAGAGATGCCTGCCTGTCTCTCATATTTTACGTTCCACTGCACCCCATGATCACAGGCATCTCACAGCTATGATTATAATTTTTCTGTGAAAAACATTTAAACATGCTCAGTTTCAACCATGTTAAAACGAACAAGCAAAAACCTTGCATTAAACCGGCGTCTCCCTCTGGCTACCACACTCCTCCACACCCTCCCTGGAACTCTTGGTTGTCTTGGTAGCCAGCTTAATTCTCCCCTCTTCTCCCTGGAAAGCAGAGCTTACCTCCCATTATAAAGGGGAAAAAATGCCAGATGTACATTTGTAGCTGGGGGAGTGGAAAGTGAGTGTTAGGGTCACTGAGTCCTTAAGGCAAGTCTGCTGGGGATTTTTAGGAGGGTTTTTCCCTGCTGAAAGAAGGGAAGCACATGAAGAGAGCTTTCCCTCTAGACATTGTCATGTGATGATGTGGCCTTTGGAGATGCTTCTACCATCTTATGACCATGAAGTGTTGGTAAGAATATCCCAGAGAAACCAACTGGAGTTCTAAGTTGTGTGTTTCTTACGTGTTGTGTGCAGGTCTGTGTGTGTGTGTGTGTGTGTGTGTGTGTGTATTGAATGGGAGTGACTCTATGGTCTGAATCATTTTTATCTGTGTGTGTGGCGGTGGGGGGTGGGGGGGAATGTGTGTATATTGAATGGGAGTGACTCTATTGTCTGAATCATTTTTATCTGGGTATTCCCATGCTCTGAAAGTCTGTTGACACATTTTAAAGTCTGTTGACACATTTTTAAAGCCAAACTTTCTGTAAAAAGCTCCATAGAGACAGTATCCTCTTCCTCCCTTCCCACATTTGCCTCAATCACTAAAATCTGGTTTAGCAGCACTACTTCCTGGGTGTTCTCTCAGGAGGTTCTCATGAGAATTTTTTTGCTGAATCCACTGGACCCCTTTCAGGTCTCCTCCCACCTGGCCTTTCAGTGGCACTTTGCCTTTTAAAATGTGGGAAGTACCCTTTACTATAGGTCTTCTGCTCTTCCTCTGCACGTCTCTTAAATATTATTCCCCAGGGCTCCATCCTTCACTTTTTCTCTTCTCACTACATGCTTTGCACGGGCCATGGCTTCAATTTCTATCTCTATGCTAAGGACTCCCACATAGTCCCGTATAGGACTCCTCTATATAAATGGACTTCCACAGTTTGCCAGGAGAGAGATAATTTATGAAGAAAGTCACTTGTGAAGTTAAATAACTCCTTTATTTCAGATAAAATTGAATCATGCTTCTCCCCTTCTGCTGTCTCTACAGTAAAGCTTCCCTGGAGAGCAATGCCTCTCCATCCCAACTGGACATTAAATACTTAGGATTTTTGAATACCCTGGTGCTTGGGGCCACAGCCCAGGCCAATAATATCAGAATCTCTGGAGACAACACTCAGCAACAGTATTTTTTCAAAACTCTCCAGGCAAATCTGATATGCAACTAAGTAGAGAATCACTGGTTAAAGGGCAAAGAACTGGGCCCAAAATCTGGGCCCAGAGTTTCACTATGGATTTTCATTCTGTTAGGGGAAGCACATTGACTGAAACTGCCCACCCTCCAGGCACCATAGTAACCATTTGCATAAGCTGTTTTACGACAGGAGGTCCTGGTAAGGAACACAGAACTAATAAGCTACCACCAACCTGGAGAGTTCAGAAAAGGTAAAAAAGTGACACCATGTGTCCAACCACCTCCCAGAATCCTTCTCGCTGGCATCCGTCTTGGTTGAACAAGCGTGCACCACCAGGAAGGACTCTGAGTCAGAAAGATTGGCTAAAGACAACACAAACTAATCCCATCACCATAAACCCAAGACTGTGGCAGAGCGGTTCTCCTGGGTTCTACTCTACTGCTCTCCGCCCACGCACTCTTTCCCAATAAAATCTCTTGCTTGTCAGCACATGTGTCTCCTCAGCAGAGAAGGCAATGGCAACCCACTCCAGTGTTCTTGCCTGGAGAATCCCAGGGACGAGGGAGCCTGGTGGGCTGCCGTCTATGGGGTCACATAGAGTCGGACATGACTGAAGCGACTTAGCAGCAGCAGCAGCATCTCCTCAGACAATTCATTTCTGAGTGTTAGACAAGAGCCCACTTTCGGGCCCTGGAAGGGGTCCCCCTTTCTGCAACAATTCTATCATCTGAGAAGCCAACAGCACAGACTGCAGAGCTGGCAGATATTGGTTTGAATCCTGGCATGATTGTTTTTTTCTTAATTATTATTATCCAGCTCTATTTTTATTTCCTGGGACTTGTTAGTGAGCTTTGCCAGTGACATTTACATAATTGGTGAACTGGTTTGAGATGGAGCTTCGCTCAAGGGATCACTGGTAGTCCTAACCTCAAGTCGAATGAGTCTAAGTAAACAGAATAGATTGCGTGATTTTGAGCCAAGTTGGGTCTCATTTTGGACTTTCATGAAATTAGAAAAACAGTACTTTCCCTATTAGCGTTTGGTGAGAATTAAAATATTTTAAACACTTTGACACATAGTTGAAACAGTGAAGTATGCATATTATGCATTTACTACACGAACATAATAAAGATTGTAACAAAATGGAAAAAAAAAGAATATGACAATGTTAAAGGGGAAAACTAAAGTATTAAATATAATCTTTATAGTATATAGTTAACCCTTGAACAACACGGGTTTGAACTGTGCCAGTCAACTTATTTGTGTGTTTTTTTCCAATAAACATGGATGGCTTCCCTGGTGGCTCAGAGGGTAAAGTGTCTGCCTGGAATGCAGGAGACCCGGGTTTGATTCCTGGGTCAGGAAGATCCCCTGGAGAAGGAAATGGCAACCCACTCCAGTACTCTTGCCTGGAGAATCCCATGGAGGGAAGAGCCCACTAGGCTACAGTCCATGGGATCACAAAGAGTCAGACACGACTGAGTGACTTCACTTCACTTCCATAAACATGTATTTCACTATCTGTGGCTGGTTGAATCCTCAGATGCAGGACCGGGGATGCAGAAGGAGGGCCGACTGTAAATTTACTAACATAAACAGATTTTCCATTGCACAGAGGGGTGCCATCCCTAACCCTTGAGTTGTTCAAGGATCAACTTTGTGTAAAATACCTTTGCATGAGAATCAAGACTGGAAAGGAACATGGAAAACAAACAGCTTAAAAAAATTTTTTTTTTTCTCTGTTTTCCTGAATGGTTGTGATGTTCCATGCTTTTGGAGAAGATAGGAAGACTGGAAAGGATACATTCAGAGAAGGCAATGGCACCCCACTCCAGTACTCTTGCCAGGAAAATCCCGTGGACGGAGGAGCCTGGAAGGCTGCAGTCCATGGGGTTGCTAAGTTGGACATGACTGAGCAACTTCACTTTCACTTTTCACTTTCATGCATTGGAGAAGGAAATGGCAATCCACTCCAGTGTTCTTGCCTGGAGAATCCCAGAGACGGGGGAGCCTGGTGGGCTGCTGTCTATGGGGTCGCGTAGAGTCAGACACAACTGAAGCGACTTAGCAGTAGCAGTAGCAGTTTGAAATAAGGCTGATGTGTAGTAGAGAACTGTGGTACTGAGCACGTGTCAGAGGCTCAGTTTTATATCCATTAAAAGCTAAAGGAAAATAAATTTCCCCAGAGGGTGTGAAAGTGAAATGAGATGTGGTAGGTGAAGCTGATTTTTATACTCTAAAGTGCTATTCACTGGAATGAATCACAAATGATAAAGAGTCATTTTTAGATGTTTTTATAATTGATTTGGCTGGCATTGCTACTGAAGTGGATAAAATATGAAACAGTGGTTTATTGCCCACAGCTGGAGCATAGTTCTCTATTTCAAAGTGCAAAATTTGCACAGAGAAATTAGAGCAATGAAATAAATATGGTAATTTAAACCAATCCTCTTGAATAGGATCAAATAGATTTTTTAGCTGAGGAACAGTTTACTGAAATTCTTACAATAAGTTGTGAATTTTAATTGTGTGTGTATTGCTTTTAATTAATTCTTAATTTAGAGATCTGAAATTAGTTTCATGGACAAGGTAAAGACTTTTTTAGGTTTTGAACTATAATACGTTATTTTGTTTTATTTATTTATTTGGTTGCTGGGTCTTGGTTGCGGCACTTTAACAGCACTTAAACAGGATCTTTAGTTTTAGCATGTGAGATCTAGTTTCCAGACCAGGGATTGAACCCAGGCCCTCTGCAGTGGGAGCTCAGAGTCTTAGCCACTGGACCACCAGGGAAGTCCCTCTAATACATTTCTTAAAAAAGCTTAGGAAAAAATGATGGGAATGATAGTAGGCAGTTATCCTTTGTTACCATTTCATTCAAGGTTTAGAATATCCCTGAAAATGATTTTGAGTCAATTAATTAAAATTCCGGCATTTAGCTTTAGGAGTAGTGTGTACTAGGTCTTGGCTTTGTCACTAATTGCAACACGTTTAGTTATTTATTTAACCCTAAGAGTTTCATTTCCGCATTGTAAATGAGAACGATGGGAGAGATTGCTCTTTAAAGATTTGTGGCACTAACATCATGTGACTCTTTGGCCCTAAGAGAGGCAAGACTGAAGTTAAAGAGGAGAAAGAAAGGAAAATATGAATATGTATGTAGTTGACAGATGCAGTGTAGCTGTACTGGCATTTTATACAATGATGTTGGATATTTTTGGTCTTTTTCTGGGAGGCGGGCAGGCTTAAGATCTTTCTCACAAAGGTGTTTCCTCTATGATAGTTTTAGGGCCATCACCACAGAATCAAACACTCAAGCCCTAACCTGCTCGCCTTGCTGAGGGGGTCCGTCCTCTGTGGCTTCAGTTGTCCTCTACATAGACCTAACAACGGGGTAATCACACTTCTTTTCTTGGAATAATGTCACTTTAATTATTTTAAGGGAGACAAGACAGGAATCCAGCTATTTCACTGCTTAGGAATCCACATTCATAGTGAAAGACATCTAAAGAAGTAAATGGTATCACTTAACAAACTATGATGTCTTTGCTAATTATGGGAAATTTATCAAATTAACTTTTTAATTGTAAAAATACAGAAAAGTTTTCAAAAATGAAAAAGCTAAGCATTCATCATTCTTACTTCTGACTTGTTAAATAAAATAAATAGGACGTTACAGAATAGATTTCTTTTCCAGGGAAGAACTTTGGGGAAGTTTTTTTTTTTTTTTTAAGAAGCATGTTAAGATGTAGAATAAAATAATTAAATAAATAACAGCCATGGTAAAGAAATTCTCATGCAACCTGTCCATCCAACAGCACACACATTTTTCCTTCCTCAAGAGTCATTTATATCCTCCCTCGTGAAAATATTAGC
Organism: Aepyceros melampus; assembly: GCA_006408695.1. Taxonomy (NCBI): domain Eukaryota; kingdom Metazoa; phylum Chordata; class Mammalia; order Artiodactyla; family Bovidae; genus Aepyceros; species Aepyceros melampus. Next base: position 163,086 of record SJXQ01009885.1, read on the forward strand.
ACCACTTCCCCTTTGGCTGGGTTCCCTGACACTCCCTACAGTGAGAGCAGACATCTGATACTGAGTCTCTATTTTGGGAAAAGATATTAACACTCAGAATGTTAGACCTCTCGGTCTTTGCCCAGGACCGGTCACCGCAAAGACCACCGAGACCCGAACTCGATGCAATCAGCAAGAGGATTTATTAGGCCGACACACCGGGGTTCAATCTCCACCAGGGGAGACGAACCCTGAACAGTTGTTACAGAGCAGTTTATAAGCACAAAAATCATGAACAGGTGCAGTTGAGATGGAGCGTTTTGATTGGTCTGCAAACTTTGGCCTTTTCGGGGATAGGTTCATTTGTTTTCGGGCCTAAATGGCTGACTGACCTGATTTAGTTGAGTGGCCTGAAACAATTAATTTCTAGCTTGACTCCTGGGGACTGTATTCTTAGGATGTGAGTATAATCCCCCTCTGTGTTGTTCCGTCCTCTTAAGACAATAGGCCTGATTTAAGATTAACAAAAAGCCCGTGGGTGAAGGTCTGTTCCCTTAGAGCCCCTAGTAAATTTTAACTTTTCCCTTTGTTCCCTGGGATGCCCCTAAAGAGATCAGAAGGCACTGATCTCATACCTGTGTTTCTAGTGGCACCTCTCATGGCAGATTGATTATAGGCTGGGGAACAAATCATGATTAGAAACAATTTTTTACATCTCAGGCTGGTTTCCACACAAATACACATAGGAAGAAATCTCATCTAGAACACTCAGTGTATTTTTCAACCCCATCCCCTGAAAGAGTGATCTGAGCAGAGCCTCTGAATGTCTGATATAATTAGCCAACAGCACCTTCCATTCCCCACTGCGGTGGGTTGAATTGTGGATTCCCCAAAGATGTTTACCAAACACCTGTGACTGTAACCTTATTCAAAAAAGGGATCTCTGCAGGTGTAATCAAGGTAAGAATCTCGAGATGAAATCCTCCTGGAATAGCATGGCCCTACATGCAATAACAAGGGTCCTTGTAAGAGACGAAGGCCAGGGGAATATTCCACAGTTCCTTACACTGAGTGCAAGGCAATAAAAGTGTATCACTGAAAAATGTACAGAACAACTGAGAGAGGCTCCTTTGAGATTCAGATACAAGGAGTTTGATCAAGTTTGATGTCAGGGCTAAAGAACTGAGAAAAACACTCTGTAGCCACTTTGGGCCTCAGCAGCAGCAACCTGTCCTTGGGAAAACAATATAAATGAGAAAGACTCCCTGATATGCAGGCATATGGGGCTGCTAAATGCCAAGAACAAGGAAAGAGCCAGGCACATAGATCCCAAGCTTGCTACAGGAAAGGTCCTTATCTCACCTTCAAATACTTTAAAGCCATTGTGAACTGAATCCAACTAACCACTAAATCCCAAACAAGATTAACTCGGTCTCCTGGTGGCCTGAAAAAGAAGAGATATGACTTTCCTGGGCAAAAATATTATTTACTTTAAGATCGAATACTCTTTGTCTGTGTGTTTTTAGTTGCTAAGTCATGTCTGATTCTTTGCAACTCCATGGACTGTAACCCACCAGTCTCCTCTGTCCATGGGATTTCCCAGGCAAGAATACTGGAATGGGTTGCCATTTCCTTCTCCAGGGGATCTTCCCTACCCAGTGACTGAACTCGCATCTTCTGCATTGGTAGGAGGATTGTTTACCACTGACCCACCAGGGAAGCCCAGTGTTCTTTACACTTCAGTTCAGTTCAGGTCAGTTCAGTCGCTCAGTCATGTCCGACTCTTCTTTACACTTTGAATACTCTTTGTCTGTGTGTTTTTAGTTGCTAAGTCATGTCTGATTCTTTGCAACTCCATGGACTGTAACCCACCAGTCTCCTCTGTCCATGGGATTTCCCAGGCAAGAATACTGGAGTGGGTTGCCATTTCCTTCTCCAGGGGATCTTCCCTACCCAGTGACTGAACTCGCATCTTCTGCATTGGTAGGAGGATTGTTTACCACTGACCCACCAGGGAAGCCCAGTGTTCTTTACACTTCAGTTCAGTTCAGGTCAGTTCAGTCGCTCAGTCGTGTCCGACTCTTCTTTACACTTAAGAGTTTAAAATTCAATCAAAATTTATTGGATAGATAATGAGGTAAGATCATATAACTTATCCCTGGGAAAGTGTTATGAATTAAATTGTGTCCCCCATTTCTGCCCCCACCAAAAAAAAAAAATCATATATTGAAGCCCTAACCTAACATAATTGTATTAATATTTGGAGAGAGAGCTTTTAAGAAGATAATTAAGGTTAAACAACTTCATAACAGTCAAGCTCTACTCTGATAAGATTTGTATCCTCATAAGAAGAGGGAGACACCAGACACTTTACTTTCTCTCCATGCTTACGGAGGAAAGTCTCCATGTGAGGACACAATGAGAAGATGGCCACCTGCAAGCAAGGAAGAGAAGACTCACTGGAGACCAACTCTGCCAGCACCTTGAACTTGGGCTTCCAGCCTCCAAAACTATGAGAAAATGAATGTCTGTTATTTAAGTCTGTGGTTTGTGTTTGCAGCTGAGCTGACTAATATGGAGAGAAAACACTCAATAAAATCAGATCCAGATATAAATCAGAGATTTGAATTATTATACAGGGATTTTAAAGTAACTGTAATGAACATATTACAAGATCTAAAGAAAAAGAAGGACAGCATACATGTACAGACAGGGAATTTCGGTAGAGATATGAAAATTATGTTAAAAAACTATGGTACAAATGAACTTATTTACAAACCAGAGTCACAGATATAGAAAACAAACTAACGGTTACTGGGGGGAAAGTGGGAACAGGGGAGATAAATTGGGAGAGTTGGATTGACATATACACACTACTATATATAAAATAGATAACTAATAAAGACCTAATGTATAGCACAGGGAACTCTCAACACTCTGTATTGACCTATTGGATACATGTATAACTGATACACTTTTGACCTACACCTGAAACTAACACAACATCATAAATCAGCTATACTCTAATTAAAAACAATTTTTAAAAGCTAGTGGAAATGCTATAAATAAAAAATAAAATTAGAAAAATAAAGATATTTTTCAATAGGCTTATCAGCAGAATGGACACAACAGAAGAAAAAAAAATCACTAAACTGAAAGTAATTATCAATATTCAGGCTAGGAGGGCAGATAATCAATAATGGTGATATTCCACCGGAGATAATGGAATCCACAGGATGATGGAATTTTTTTTTAATGTTAAAAGAAATAAGTTAATTTAGCATTCTATGACCAGAAAAACTTTTCATCAAAAGTGAAAGTGAAATAAAGACAAAGACATTTTTGGCACGCAATACTTGAATGTTTCACCTGCACACCGAATTACAAGATGTGCTAAAAGAAATTTCTTAGACTGAAAGGAAATGATTCCAAATAGAAATCCAGTTCAGCAAGAAGAATGAGAAACACCAAAAAAAGTAAAAACTTTGGAAAACATATTACTTTTTAAAAGATTATTCATACAGATATTTTTTAATCTCTTTAATAGGCTTGATTGTTAAAAATAATATGCTATTGTAGCCTTAAGTGTCAATGTATAAATAAAATATACAATACAAAAGCAAAAAAAAAAAGCAGGAGTGAAAACTATAAAGTTTTAAGAAAATTTGAGAAGTAAAAGAACATTTTTTTAAAATCAGCAGTAATATATTAAAGTCAATAACAGAGGCGAAATGGAATACTAAAGATATTCAACTTAGGAGAAGAGAAATAAAAAGGGAAAGAAGAAAATAGATCATAAAAGGAAAATAAACAAAAACACAAGTTGATAGCATTAAGCCTAACAGATTTATAGTGATATTAGCAGTATTTAAACTTAGAACCTTAATTCAGTTCAGTTCAATCACTCAGTTGTGTCCGACTCTTTGTGGCCCAATGAACTGCAGCACACCAGGCTTCCCAGCCATCACCAACTCCTGGAGCTTATTCAGATTCATGCCCATCGAGTTGGTGATGCCATCCAACCATCTCATCCTGTCATTCCATTCTCCTCCTGCCTTCAATCTTTCCCAGCATCAGGGTCTTTTCAAATGAGTCAGTTCTTTACATCAGGTGGCCAGAGTTTTAGGGTTTCAGCACTGGTCCTTCCAATGAATATTCAGGACTGATTTCCTTCAGGATGGACTGGATGGATCTCCTTGCAGTCCAAAGGACTCCTAAGAGTCTTCTCCAACACCACAGTTCAAAAGCATCAATTCTTCAGCACTCAGCTGTCTTTATAGTCCAACTCTCACATCCATATATGACTACTGGAAAAACCACAGCCTTGACTAGACAGACTTTGACTTTAACTTTGACAACAAAGGTTGGCAAAGTAGTATCTCTGCTTTTTAATATGCTGTTAGGTTGGTCATAACTTTTCTTCCAAGGAGCAAGCATCTTTTAATTTCATGGCTGCAGTCAGCATCTGAAGTGATTTTGGAGCCCAAAAAAATAAAGTCACTGTTTCCCCCTCTATCTGCCATGCAGTAATGGGACCAAATGCCATGATCTTTGTTTTCTGAATATTGAGTTTTAAGCCAACTTTTTCACTGAACCTTAATTTAAAATGTGCTGTTTTCAGTACTATACAGAAAAGAAGGAAGGTATAAAAATCTATATCCACCTTAAGATGCTGTGCTGTGCTTAGTCACTCAGTCATGCCTGACTCTGCAATCCCTATGGACTGTAACCCACCAGGCTCCTCTGTCCATGGAGATTCTCCATGTAAGAACACTGGAGTGGGTTGCCACGCCCTCTTCCAGGGGATCTTCCCAGCCCAGGGATCAAACCCTGGTCTTCTGAACTGCAGGTGGATTCTTTACTGTTTGAGCCACCAGGGAAGCCCAAAGATGCTAGTTTAAAAAAAGAGAGAGAAAAAAGAAAATTAAAAATAACTAAAAGAAAAGAAATAAAAAATAAGAGTAGGGAAAAAAGGCAGAAAATGGCAAAACATCAGAAAAAATTAACAAGATTAATAAAATCGATAAATCTCTAGCAAGAGAAATTGAAAAAGGAATATATAATGTCCAAATACTAGAAAAGAAACAAGGTCTATTACTAAAGATCCTGTTGTTGCTGTTGTTGTTCAGTTGCCAAGTCATGTCCAACTCTCTGAGACCCCATGAACTCCACCACACCAGGCTTCCCCGTCCTTCACTATCACCCTGAGTTTGCTTAAACTCATGTCCATGAAGTTGGAGATGCCATCCAATCATCTTATCATCTGTTGCTCCCTTCTCCTCTTGCCCTCAGTCTTGCCCAGCATCAAGGTCTGGTGGGCAAGGTATTGGAGCTTCAACTCTAGCATCAGTACTTTCACTGAATATTTAAGGTTGATTTCCTTTAGGATTGACTGGTTTAATCTCCTTGCTGTTTGAGCAGTCTCAGTCTTCTCCAGCACCACAGTTTGAAAGCATCAATTCTTTTGTGCTCAGTCTTCTTTATGGTCCAACTCTCACATCCGTACATAACTACTGGAAAACCATAACAATGAGTATATGGACCTTTGTCAGCAAAGTGATGTCTCTGCTTTTAACACACTGTCTAAGTTTGCCATGGTTTTTCTTCCAAGGAGCAAATGTCTTTTAATTTCATGGCTGCATTCACCATTTACCATGATTTTGGAACCCAAGAAAATAAAATCTGTCACTGTTTCCACTTTTTCCATCTATTGGCCAAGAAGTGACAGGACCAGATGCCATGATCTTAGTTTCTTGAATGTTGAGTTTGAAGCCAGCTTTTTCACTCTCCTCTTTCACCTTCATCAAGAGGCTCTTCAGTTCCTCTTTGCTTTCTGCCTTTAAAGTGCTATCATCTGCATATCTGAGATTATTGATATTTCTCCTGCAATCTTGATTCCATATTGGGGTTTATCCAGCCTGGCATTTCACATGATGTACTCTGCATAGAAGTTAAGTAAGCAGGGTGACAATATACAGCCTTAACATACTCCTTTCCCAATTTTGAACCAATCCATTATTCCATGTCTGGTTCTAACTGTTGCTTCTTGACCTGCATACATGTTTCTCAGGAGGCAGATAATGTTGTCAGGTATTCCCACCTCTTTAAGAATTTTCCACAGTTCGTTGTGATCCACACAGTGAAGGGCCTTAGTGTAGTCAATGAAGCATAAGTAGATTTTTTTTTTAATTCCCTTGCTTTTTCTATGATCCAGTGGATGTTGGCAATTTGATCCCTGGTTCCTCTGCCTTTTCTAAATCCAGCTTGGACATCTAGAAGCTCTAGGTTTACATACTGCTGAAGCCTCGCTTGAAGTAGTTTGAGCATAATCTTGCTAGCTAGTGAAATGAATGCAATTGTACAGTAATATGAATATTATTTGGAATTGCCTTTCTTTGAGATTGGAATGAAAACTGACCTTTTCCAGTCCTGTGCCCACAGTTGCTTTTCCAGATTTGCTGGCATATTGAGTACAGCACTTTTACAGCATCATCTTTTAGGATTTGAAATACCTTAGCTGGAATTCCATCCCCTCCACTAGCTTTGTTTGTGGTAATGCCTTCCTAGGCCCACTTGACTTCACATTCCAGGATGTCTGGCTCTAGGTGAGTGACCACACAATCATGGTTATCCAGTAGGGCCTTTTCCCAGGCCCCTAGGCAGCAACTGAAGGTTTTACACACTCAAGAGGACAAGCAATGGGACAACCAGGGCACCGAACATGTCCTCTGGCTATGTGGAGCAGCTGAAGGGCATGTCCCTGCTAGGGGCCTGACCAAACATGGTCCACTGGAGAAGGGAATGGCAAACCACTTCAGCATTCTTGCCTTGAGAACCCCATGAACAGTATAAAAAGGCAAATATATTTATTTATTTATTTATTTATATTAATACTGAAAGATGAGCCCCCCAGGTTGGTAGCTGTCCAAAAAGCTACTGGAGAAGAGCAAAGAAATAGCTCGAGAATGAATGAAGAAGCTGAACTGAAGAGGAAAGAACACCCAGTTGTGGATCTGTGTGGTGGTGAAAGTAAAGTCTGATGCTATAAAGAACAATAGTGCATAGGAACCTGGAATGTTAGGTCCATGAATCAAGGTCAACTGGAAGTGGTCAAACAAGAAATGGCAAGAGTGAACATCGACATTTTAGGAATCAGTGAACTAATCAGAGAAATATCAATAACTCAGATAAGCAGATGACACCCCCCTTATGGCAGAAAGTGAAGAGGAACTAAAAAGCCTCTTGATGAAAGTGAAAGACGAGAGTGAAAAAGTTGGCTTAAAGCTCAACATTCAGAAAACTAAGATCATGGCATCTGATCCCATCACTTCAAGGCAAATAGATGGGGAAACAGTGGAAACAGTGGCTGACTTTATTTTTCTGGGCTCCAAGATCACTGCAGATGGTGATTGCAGCCATGAAATTAAAAGACACTTACTCCTTGGAAGGAAAGTTATGACCAAACTAACAGTATATTGAAAAGTAGAAACATTACTTTGTCAACAAAGGTCCATCTAGTCAAAGCTATGGGTTTTCCAGTGGTCATGTGTGGATATGAGAGTTGGACTATAAAGAAAGCAGAGCACAAAAGAATTGATGCTTTTGAACTGTGTTGTTGGAGAAGACTCTTGAGAGTCCCTTGGACTGCAAGGAGATCCAACCAGTCCATCCTAAAGGAAATCATTCCTGAATGTTCATTGGAAGGACTGATACTGAAGCTGAAACTCTGATACTTTGGCTACCTGATGCAAAGAGCTGACTCATTTGAAAAGACCCTGATACTGGGAAAGATTGAAGGCAGGAGGAGAAGGGGACAGCAGAGGATGAGATAGTTGGATGGCATCACCGATTCAATGGACATGGGTTTGGGTGGACTCTGGGAGTTGGTGGTGGACAGGGAGGCCTGGCGTGCTGCGATTCATGGGGTTGCAAAGAGTTGGACATGACTGAGCAACTGAACTGACTGAACTAAAATGTACAGGAATGGGTGAATTTAACTCAGATGACCATTATGTCTACTACTGAGGGCAAGAATCTCTTAGAAGGAATGGAGTAGTCCTCATAGTCAACAAAAGAGTCTGAAATGCAGTAGTTGGATGCAGTCTCAAAAACGACAGAATGATCTCAGTTTGCTTCCAAGGCAAACCATTCAGCATCAAAATAATCCAAGTCTATGCCCTAACCACTAATGTCAAAGAAGCTGGATTCTATGAAGACCTACAAGACCTTCTAGAACTAACACCAAAAAGGTGTCCTTTTCATCATAGGGGCCTGAAATGAAAAAGTAGGAAGTCAAGAGATACCTGGACTAACAAGCAAGTTTGGCCTTGGAGTATAAAATGAAGAAAGACAAAATCTAACAGTTTTGCCAAGAGAACACATTGGTCATAGCAAACACTTTCTTCCAACAACACAAGAAATGACTCTACACATGGATATCATGAAATGGTCAATACTGAAATCAGATTGATTATAATCTTTGTAGTTGAGATGGAGAAGCTCTATACAGTCAGCAAAAACAAGACCTAGAGCTGGCTGTGACTCAGATCATCTGCTCCTTGTTGCAAAATTCAGGCTCAAATTGAAGAAAGTAGAGAAAACCAAGGGGCCATTCAGGTATGACCTAAGTCAAATTCCTCATGATTACACAGTGGAGGTGATGAATAGATTCAAAGGATTAGATCTAGTAGACAGAATGCCTAAATAACTATGGATGGAGGTTTGTAACATTGTATAGGAGATGGTGATCAAAACCATCCCCAGGAAAAAGAAATGCAAGAAGGCAAAGTGGTTGTCTGAGGAGGCCTTATAAATAGCTGAGAAAAGAAGAGACATGAAGAGCAAAGAAAGGGAAAGATACACCCAAATGAATGCAGAGTTTCAGAGACTAGCAAGGAAAGATAAGAAAGTCTTCCTCAGTGATCAATGCAAAGAAATAGAGAAAAACAATAGAATGGGAAAGGCTAGAGATCTTTTCAATAAAATTAGATATACCAAAGGAACATTTTATGTAAAGATGGGCACAAAGGACAGAAACACAGAACCTAACAGAAGTAAATTGAGGAGGTGACAAGTATATGCAGAACTGTACAGAAAAGCTCTTAATGACCTGAATAAAAGATCCTATAGACATTAAAAGTAATTTTAAAGAAGTACTATTTTTGAACAACTTCTTGCCAATAAATAGCACAACTTACAAGAAATACACACATATCTTGAAAAACATCTCATGAACAGACATGACATTAAGTTTTAATTACAATGTAAGTGCCTGACATTGAGCTTTTGATTGCTGAGGCATCCATTTCAAAGATATCCATCTCAAATAAATGTACTGCCAGCTGTATGACAGCAAAACAACTAGATAAGGAACTAGTCCACTCCTACACATGACATACGCCTTTTATAAAGCCCTGGGTAACCTAGATAACTGACCACTTTAGTGACTCCTGCATTTACTGAATTCCCACACTTATGCTTTAAATTTACCAATAAACAGTGAACTCACAAGCCCTAGAAACTTTACTCTTGGGCCCTAATAAAGGCAGAGCTCCAGGTTTTCTCTCTCTGTGTCTCTAAGACCTCGCTGTGTGGCTTTCAGGCACACTGTGTACACTCTAGGACCTGTGAGTAATAGATCTTGTTCTTAAAAGTTCCCTGATCCTTTCTTGCTGAAGTGCATCCAGCATTCATAATAGAACCACAAGGGCCAGGCCAGCCACAATATTAGTAAGGATAGGGGAGGGTTCTGTAAGGTTGTAAGGCTGGGCGAGTGCTTTAGGGACTCCCAGCCAAGAACATCATCATCAGTAGGTTGGGAGGACACAACAACATAACTTATCAAAACTGACAAAACAAGCGAATTCATCGGTGGTCCGGGGATTAGTACTCTGCTCTTCCACTAGGGTACAGATTGGATCCTCAGTTGGAGAATTAAGATCCCATGCGCTGCGCAGTATGGCAAAAAAATAAAAGAAAAAATAACTTTTTAAGGAAAAAGCTTTTCAAAAACTAACAAAACAAATAGGAAATCTGAATATCTTATATTTGGGTTTTTTTTAAATCAAATTTTCAATTTAAAACTGCTAGGACCTATGGGCTTCCCTGGTGGCTCAGATGGTAAAGAATCTGTCTTCAATACAGGAGTCCTGAGTTTGATCCTTGGGTTGGAAAGATCCCCTAGAGAATGGAATGGCTACCCACTCCAGTGTTCTTGCCTGGAGAATTCCATGGACAGGATAGCCTGGCTGGCTACTGTCTGTGGTGTCACAGAGTTGGACATCCCAATCCAACTCATGCATATATGAACTAACATCTTTAAAAAGTAGTAAAATTAAGGAATAGTCCACAAATGTTGTTGGGACAATTGATCTGGCAAATGCATTATTTTCCAATCACCCAAAAAAAAAAAAAAAAAGCATTCACATTCACTTAGAAATGGACAACAGTAGTTGTTAACCATATGTATTTGCCTGGACCACCTGGGCACCTCTCAGAACAGAAGAAAGTGGGAGATAAACTCTGCAACTATTAGGGGACTGACATATCAATTAAATTTTTAGAGGCTTAGTGGTCTGGAGCATGTTGGACATTTCCTCCAAAGTAAAGGATTGATTATTTTACTTTGTATCTCTCATCAAGAAATATAACATATAAGGGCTTCTTCAAGTTCTGAAGAGACTATATTCCATACCTGGGATATTACCAGGCTTCCCTGGTGGCTCAGCTGGTAAAGAATCCACTTGCAATGCAGGAGACCCCAGTTCAATTCCTGGTTCAGGAAGATCCTCTGGAGAAGGGATAGGCTATCTACTTCAGTATTCTTGGGCTTCTGTAGGGCCCAAAGCAGGAAAGAGAAAGCTAGCAGACGAAGCCTGTGGTACAAATGGCCCTGATTCTTGAATCTTATGACGACATCCCCTGCAATGGAAAATCATATATCTGATGAACAACAAATTCTGCTGTTCTACTGAACCATAGTAGAGATAGAGAGCTAGTTCCTGGAACATCAGATGAACCACCAGCTAGAACTGCTGATCATAAAGCTGTCAGACCTACAAAATCACAATAAGGTCTGAAGACCCAGCAATACTCTATCATGAGATGCAACTGTAACACCTGAGATTGAGCATGAAAAGGTCTGGAGGGTTCAAGCAAGCTCCATGAGGAGGTAGCTAGATCAGCATTTCATTGTCATCAACCACTATTCCACCAGTTCAAACATATGGCCACATAGCAATTACTTTAAGACTAGCTTACCATGATGGTTAGTTTATGTGGCAATTTGAGTGGATCACAGGGTGCCCAGATATTTGATCAACCATTATTTGTATGTTTCTGTGAGGGTAGTTTTAGATGAGATTAACATTTAAACTGGTAGACTGAGTAAAGCAGATTGCCAACCAGAATGTGGGTGGGCCTCATGCAACCAACCAAGACCAGAATAGAACAAAAGCTTGATCCTCCCTTGAATATGAGAATGCTCCTGCCTGTTGGCTTTCAAGCTAAGGCATCTACTCTTCCTGGTTCTACAGCAATTTCTGGCCTAAATACAACATGTAAACCCTCTTGGGTCTGTTTGTCTGGAGAACATTGACTATATTTGTGAAGGCAAAGTGATTAAGCTTGTTCCATGGATTGGCCAGCTCAGTATGTGGGTGTAAGCCTAAGAAGTCAGTTGCTGCTGCTAAGTTACTTCAGTCGTGTCTGACTCTGTGTGACCACATAGACGGCAGCCCACCAGGCTCCCCCATCTCTGAGATTCTCCAGGCAAGAACACTGGAGTGGGTTGCCATTTCTTTCTCCAATGCATGAAAGTGAAACGTGAAAGGGAAGTCACTCAGTCGTGTCCGGCTCTTCATGACCCCATGGACTGCAGCCTACCAGGCTCCTCTGTCCATGGGATTTTCCAGGCAAGAGTACTGGAGTGGGGTGCCATTGCCTTCTCCGAAGAAGATAGTGCTTAAATTATATTCCTATTCAATGGTGACTGTGAAAGATAATGGTGAGAGGAAATCTTCCCATTGGGCCAAGCTTTGGGAGATATGTATCTGTTTGTAATTAAAAAAAAAAAAAGTGACCAGCGCAAAATGACTTAGCATAGCTGATCAAGGTTTTAGAAGGAGAAATACTGAAAGATTTGGGTCAAGAAAATCTATAGTAGGAGCATGAGATGTGAAGTGACATATGGAAATGGATTCAAAGTCTAAAGGTTTTGTATTGCATATAATCCCTAAAGAGAATCTACGATAGAAAAAATCACTAATGCACAGACAGACAAAATTATTTGACAGTTGACATATGTTAGTTTGCATTGGCCATTCCTTGCATTGAAAACATGGAAAAGTATGCCACCACACCTCCATGATGGCAGAAATGGAGGCCTTGTATGAACTGAAAAGCACGGGCTCCCGCTTATCAAAGTTGATCAGCTACTACTACTGCTAGATCTCCTACCTGTCAACCCTAAATCACTGTTACAGGATTCTTAATGAGGCTGTGGTAGTTTGTCTCCAGTGTGGCCACCATCATTTCCTCTCCTTCCGGTATGCACATCCCATCCCCTCATCCATAGATGAATCCATTCCTCCTTTATCTCAGATCCAGGCTGAGCTTTAACGCCTCACCAGTAAAAATACAGACATTCTGTAACTTTCAAAGCTAAGGGTAAGAAGCCTTGCAATGGTTACTGGACCTCTCAGAATGCTTTTTCCTAGAATTTTTTTTTTTTTTTGAGAGAAACTATCTGCCCAACAAGCAGCTGGAGATATCTACCTTGAGACAACCATGCTGTGAGAATACCAAGCCATCTACAGAGACCTGAATAATGAGACACCATGTACAAAAAGAGAGAGAGACAGACCAAGGTACATGGAGACATCGGACTTCTAAGGAAAAAGCCACCTTAGAAGTGAATCCTCTAGCCTCAGATACTCCTGCTGAAGCCATGTGGATCAGAAACATACTAGCCAGGTGAGTCCTTCCTGACTTCTTAAACCAGGATATCAAGAGAAAAATAGAATTATTTTAAGTCACTAAGTTATGGAGTGGTTTATTATACAATAATAAAGATCAACCAGCCAGTTGGTGGCAAGTGGACTGCATTAGACCCCTTCTACCTTGGAAAAGGTAACAATTCATTCTGACACTAATATGCAACTATTCAAGGTAAGGATTAGTTTCTATTTGCAGGCCTGAAAGCTTAGAAGGTATTTGACTCACTGTCCCAACATCCCACATTTTATCACCTCATATCAAGAGAACAGCAGCAAAGGAAATACAGGAGTTGGCATATGATTGCAAAATCTCTTAGCTCATACTGTACCAAGGAGAACTCACCAAAATGACAGATCAGAGGCAATACCTTGCAAGGATAGGAATCCCATCCTTTAGAATATTGTACATCAAGAATCATTGACCTTTATATGATTTCTAATAGATCACTAATAGGTTGAATACATGAGTCAAGGAACTAAGCAATGGAAGTAGACATGGCCCCACTTACCATCACTCCTGGTGACCCACTTGGGGAGTTTCTCCAAGTTTTTGGAGAAGCTTCCTGTTGTTGCAACTCAGGGCTCTTTAGAGTTAGAGGTCTCGTTCCTCAAGGAGGAACATCTCCACCAGCAGACACAGGTAAAGCCCCATTAATCTCCATAGTGCCTCTACCTCCTGAGCCCTTTAGCTTCACATTCCATGATATTGGCAGTCAATAAGAGCAGCCATTTGATGTGGGCTGCCCCGGGAAGAGGCTGTGACTTTGAGCAAGGTGGTTGTATATAGTGATCTTGAGAAGGACTGGCACCCAAGGGCTGAATGTTGACAGCATTCCCTGCAGTTAAATAAATAAAATTTTCTGTCCCATAGGAGAATCTAAGCAATGCATCATACTCTTCTTATCTACCTCATATTGTATTTTGAGAAGGTAATGGGAGGACTTTGTATTTCATATGTAGATATTCATACTTGACCTCAATAAAATTCCTAGTAGTTGTAAAAGCAAACCCAAGAGATCTTATTTAAGCCTTCGTTGTAGAGACTGAAAATGTTGGTGAAAAAAATACAGGTTTTCAACTGACCAGTGGAGTTGGGAGATTTAAGGGTCCAGAAGCAGATCCAGACATATAAGATAAACTAATTGACAAAAGTGACACTGCAATTTAATAAAGAGGATAAGGATAGTCATGTTAGTAAGCAGTACTGGGCAAATTGGATTGCCATCTGAAAACTAATGCATTTTGATCCTTACCTCATGTCGCACTAAAAAGTTAACTACACAGATTATTGATCTCAGTGGAAAGGATAGGCTTTCAGAGGAAAATAAGAAAATAAGTTGTTAAACATTTCCCAGCACATTGATATCCACCTCTTCTCCCTGGTCACTTTTCACCCTGCACCTCCTGGAAACTCCTTCCTCAGCTGATGAACACTGAGAAAATTGACACCATAAGGGGGAAGACTCATAACATCTGTCGAACAATAAAACTACCTGAATTTATGTTCATACTTTCCATTTTCTCTCTCATTAAAATAAAATGAGATACCTCTACCTCTGTCCTCTCAAAAGAAAAACAAGCAAGTAAAAATGAAAACTCCACTTTTATTCTGAGTCGTCTCTTTAGCTTCAGTTTCCTCATCTGTAACCAAAGTAAGAATAGTAATAGCTCCTGCTTCATCATAGGAGTTTAGTTCAGTTCAGTTCTGTTGCTCAGTCGTGTCTGACTCTTTGCGACCCCATGGACTGCAGCACGTCAGGCCTCCCTGTCCATCACCAACTCCCAGAGCTTGCTCAAACTCATGGCCATTGTGTTGGTGATGCCATCCAACCATCTCATCCCTTTTTTTTATTTTCTTCATTCACTCCCCAGACATTTATTAAGCCTCAAGGGCCACAGCAGACATTCACCAATTTTGGACAACTTTGTTGTGGACTAGCTGACCATGGGGCTCGTTGGCATCTGGCGGCAGGAGGGCCAGGTAGACGGGAGTCTCAGCGCCCTCCTCTACCATCCTGGAGGCATGAGCACCCCCCAAGTCCATCTTCACCCACCCGGGGCAGCCCACGTTCAGCAGATATGCAGATGTGTTGGCTTTCCTCTTCTCCAGGAGCCAAGCCAGGATTCTTGATAAGACTGGACACCCCATAAGCTGAGTTGGGCCAACTCTCCCTCTCATGTACCGCATCGTCCCCTTCTCCTCCTGCCTTCAATCTTTCCCAGCATCAGGGTCTTTTCCAATGAGTCAGTTCTTCGCATGAGGTGACCAAAGTACTGGAGTTTCAGCTTCAACATCAGTCCTTCCAGTGAACATTCAGGACTGATTTCCCTCTGGATGGACTAGTTGGATCTCCTTGCAGTCCAAGGGACTCTCAAGAGTCTTCTCCAACACTACAGTTCAAAAGCATCAATTTTTCAACACTCAGCTTTCTTTATAGTCCAACTCTCACATCCATCCATGACTACTGGAAAACCATAGCTTTCACTAGATGGACCTTTGTTGGTAAAGTAATGTCTCTGCTTTTTAATATGCTGTCTACATTTGTCACAGCTTTTCTTCCAAGGGGCAAGCATCTTTTAATTTCATGGTTGCAGTCACCATCTGCAGTGACTTTGGAGCCCCAAAAAATTAAGTTTGTCACTGTTTCACTGTTTCCCCATCTATTTGCCATGAAGAGATGGGGCCAGATGCCATGGTCTTAGTTTTCTGAATGTTGAGTTTTAGACCAACTTTTTCACTCTCCTCTTTCACATTCACCAAGAGGCTCTTTAGTTCTTCACTTTCTACCTTATGGGTGGTGTCATCTGCATATCTGAGGTTATTGATATTTCTCCCAGCAATCTTGATTCCAGCTTGTGTTTCATCCAGCCCAGCATTTCTCATGATGTATTCTGCTGCATATAAGTTAAATAAGCAGGGTGACAATACACAGCTTTGATGTACTCCTTTGCCAATTTGAAACCAGGCTGCTGTTCCATATCCAGTTCTAACTGTTGCTCCTGACCTGCATACAGATTTCTCAAGAGGCAAGTCAGGTGGTCTGGTATTCCCATCTCTCTCAGAATTTTCCAGTTTCTTGTGATCCACACAGTCAAAGACTTTGGCGTAGTCAATAAAGCAGAAGTAGATGTTTTTCTGGAATTCTCTTGCTTCTTCAATGATCTAGCAGATGTTAGCAAATCTGATCTCTGGTTCCTCTGCCTTTTCTAAATCTAGCTTGAACATTTGGAAGTTCACAGTTCACATATTGTTGAAGTCCGGCTTGGAGAATTTTGAGCATTACGCTTTTCTAGCGTGTGAGATGAGTTCAGTTGTGTGATAGTTTGAACATTCTTTGGCATTTCCTTTCTTTGGGATTAGAATGAAAACTGACCTTTTCCAGTCCTGTGGCCACTGCTGAATTTTCCAGATTTGCTGGCATATTGAGTGCAGTACTTTCACAGTATCATCTCTTAGGATTTAAAATAGCTCATCTGGAATTCCATCACCTCCATTAGCTTTGTACATCATAGGAGTAGGTAATATTAAATTAGTGATGATAAAAATAGTTAAAATATTGACTGGGTCATAACAAGCACTAAATAAGTGTTAGTCACTACTACCCAGCAGGATATGTTGAAGTTGACTCTACTTATAGTCTTCACTTTCTCACCTCTCAATCACTCTTAAATCAAATAGCTTTGCACCCATGTAAAAACTTCTCTAAAGTCTTTCCATTGCAAATGTGATAAACTTTTAGTCCCTTACCATGTAATCTAGCAGACTTTTCCCTTGTGATCTGGCCCCTGGTCATCTCATGTTTTCTCTTAATCCTTCCCTTCTGTTAAATCACTGAGTGCTGTGCTGTGCTGTGCTCAGCCGCTTGGTTGTGTCCAACTCTGTGACTCCATGGAGCCGGCCAGGCTCCTCTGCCCATGGAATTCTCCAGGCAAGAAAACTGGAGTGGGTTGCCATTGCTCTCCTCCAGGGGATCTTCCCAACCCAGGGATCAAATGCAGGCCTCCCACATTGCAGGCAGATTCTTTACCACCTGAACCACCAGGGAAGCCCAAGAATACTGGAGTGGGTAGCCTATCCCTTTTCCAGGGGATCTTCCTGATCCAGGAACTAAATCTGAGTCTCCTGCATTGCAGGCAGACTCTATACCAGCTGAGCTACCAAGGAAGCCCGTTCAGTCACTATGCCTCAGATGAAATGATCGTTTTTCTCTTCCTCCAATACTCCAAGGTCATCCCTGCCTTTGCAATTGTTGCTTTATTTTTTATTTGCCTCCCTCCATAAGTTAGCACGAAAGTAGACATCAGGTCTGTTTTCTCATCTATCAATCCTCAAACACCCAGTGAATAATGTCTGTTACATAGTAAGTCCTCAAAAAAAGTGTGTGGACATCAAGAATTAGTTAATGAAAACCCCATTCTAACCTGACTTCCTTGTGTTTCATGTTTCCAAATCCAAGAGACACATCTTTTCACACTTTTATGCTATTTTCCCCATGAGTCCACAGTTCACTCCATGAAACTCTCTTCCTTGGCTTTTACGAGAGCACTGTTTTCATGATTTTTCTTTGACTCCACTGTTTTCATCTGTTAAATATTCTATGCAGGCTCCTTATCCCCTCTATATATCTAAATTTTGAACATGTCAGGCATGGCTGAATCATGCGAATAATTTCTCCCTAGGTGACCCAGGTATCTGCGCCAAACCTGATACATTGCCTTGGTATAAAAATTGCTGTGAACAAATCTGTTAGAGGGTGAGGAAGAATTCTGGCATTTTTTCCCATCCAAATGGAATTTTTGGTTAGACTCTGAATCTACAGAATAAGTAAGATGATTTCTTCACGTGTAAAATGGAAGACAGAGAAATCTCTTATCAATTCATAGCCTCGACTTTGAAGCTTTGTGATATTCTCAGGCTCTGATTATCTCCCTCATGTAGTCACAAACAGTCAGATACAACTGAGTGACGAAGCACAGCACAGCCTGAATGTTGCTTCTTGTCTCTGCCCAGGCTTGTCACCTGCTCTTCTCTCCATTTGTCACACGCCCACTCCCAACACCTTTGTTCTCACACTACACCCTCTCTGTACCTCCAATTTGTAGCAGCTATAGTTTGCTCTCTGCAGGCACATACAGACAGGGTTGGATAGCAAGGCAACCATGTGTGAGAAGAGGAAGAGCAATTAACCTCTGTACATTTTATCACACAGTCACAGATCTCCTCCCTGAAAGAATTTAACTCAACGTAATTTTTCCCTCATTCGTCTGCCACTTCTGCATACTCGCTTCCAGAGTCACTGTACCCTTCCTGCAGAGGCCAGAGACTAGACTTGCCACAGAAGCACAATGTCTGAAATATGAATAAAGGACCAACAGAAACAAATAAGAACATCCATTTATTATTTTCTTTTTCTGGCCAATTCGAACACTAATCTGTATGAATCAGGGCCATGTTTTTAAAAGGGCATCCCCTTAAAACATAGTAAGGGTTTAGACCATCCTTTCAGGTGAAAATATCTGATTAGATGTTAACAGGCAGAGAACTCTACAGCTGTAAGTCTTCCAAACACTTTTGCTTAGTAATAGATGTATTGTTCCCTTTGCCTGATATCCTCCCTTTGTTAGTAAAGTTAACAAAAGGAGAGGCACGAGAGGCAAGAAGAAAAACTAACCTAGTTATTCTTGGTCCAGGTACTTGCCTGGGCAGATGTATTGTCAGAATTAGGGAGCTGATCACCAGTGGCTTGATATGCCTTCACCAGAAGAACCTGCCAACACCTTTAGGACTTCTCCTTTTAGAAAATAATTGGTAGCAACAAAACATGACCTGAATTATTTTACTCCTGCTCATCATTTGTTCCAACTTATTCTGAACCAGCTCAGCAGAAAGAAATGCTAAATTATTTGCAAGTTCTGTGTGTACCTCTCTCACCTCCTAAAATTGAGGCTGTAGCCTTATTTGTTTTTGTTTTTGTTTTTTCTCCTACTTCAGCACTAGTGCAAGGAGGGATTGCTTTATGGTTTATTTTTCCAGAGGGATAATGCAAGGTCATGCTGCACCAGTTCCTGAGGAAAAAAATCAAGGCCAATAATACACACAATATATAAGCCTCATAATCCCCTAAAAACAGATAAAAATAACCAGATAAATGGCAATAAACCCAATTTAAACAAATTTGCAGAAGATGAAAATTGGATGAAGGAGTGGTGACTAGTTTAACTTAGTAAAGGAAGGTGAACTCTAAATTCCCATAGTAAGGACAACAAAGAAAAGCAAGTTCATCCACTCTACACATTGGAATTTCTGGTTTGATACTCAGTCTTCCCCAACAAACCCATAAGCTCCTCCTCAAGAGCAGGATAGAGCCTATCTTCAGTCAGATTTTACTCCCAGAACCTAATAAAATGCTTGGCTAATAATTAGGGCTCAAAAAGTATTTATAAGTAAAAAGAGTGACTATATTACCTTGTTAAAGTATCTACTGGAAGACCTATTTACCTAATTCAGCTTTTAAAATCATATTCTATGGTCAAAATTCTCCTTAGGGAGCTAGCCTAACATAGCACTTTATTATTTAGACAGAATCCATGAAATGAACTAGCAAGAGACAACAAAGAGATGGTTTTCTTTTGCTGCTAAAATAAATTACTATGAATTTAGTGCCTTAAAACAACATAAATTTATTTTCTTACCGTTCTAGAGGTCAGCCATGTTTCTTTCCGGAGGCTCCATTTCTTGGACTTTTCCATCTCTAAAGGCCGCCCACATTCCCTGGCTCACAGACTTCTTCCTCCATTTTCAAAGCCAGCAACAGTGGATGGGTCTTTCTCACAGTAAAGCAGTCTGATCCTTGTTCTATCATCACATCTCTCTCCAACCCAACTATGAAAGTTTTAAAGACATGTGTGATTAGGTTGGACCTCCTAGATAATCTAGCTTAATCTCTCATGTCAAGATCCTTACCTTAATCACATATGCAATGGGTAAAGTAATATAATCCACAGTTTTCAGATAAGGCTATCTTTGGGGAGATCTTTTTGCCTACCACAAATGTCTTCAGTTACCACTGGACTATATTGGGCCTATGCCCTCAGCACCTCTTAGAAGGGTTCTGTTTCCCTGAAACAAGACCATTGTCAGGCATAGTCAGCTGGGAAGGAAAATCCCTCCATAAATTGTATCAATAAAATACCACCTCAAGGCAAGCCCCCAAATGTCCCCTCTTCTAACAAGACTTAGTCTGGCTTTAGTCATGTCTCTCACAGGGATCACCTGATTGACTGCTTACATCAAGCTATATCAAGCTGATCCATTTTTCTTTTTCAGAGAGACAAACATACTAACCATGCAGAACCACACATCTACTCAAATCAGTTGAAGACTGAAAAAGAAAAAATGTAAATTAGCCCTCAAAAGAAATCCTTTCAGTTCATGTTTCAACAGAATAGTATCTTTCCACAGCTAAAGGTCATTCATCAATCTAGTTTTTGTTAGATGGTTTTTTTTGTCGATTTGGTAATGGGGTTTTTTTCCCCTCACTTCCCCACTTTGCTTTTCTCTTCTCCCGTCACTGAAATGGGTGAATGACCTTTCCTTTTTTGCCTTGTATTAAATCCAACTACTCCTGACAGTAGATTCATCCTCCTTCACAGTCCAGTCTTCCTTGCTTTCTGTATTTCACAGTACCTGTTCTCAGGAGACTGTTCAGACAAGCACTGATTGGCTGAGTTATTATTACCACATTCATTCCAAGATCTTGGACACCCATAGTCGAGAGAGGGTCCAAGGCATCTATTAGCATGAACCTCTGAAGAAAGAACAGCAGAATGTTTTTCAAACAGCTATAGACTTCATTTGAGATTTGATTATTTATTACAAATGAAGAGGTCCAATTATTTTGAATCTCTGAGACTTGAGTGTAGGAGCACACATTAGATTTCTTCAAAATGCATAGTTCCTATACAGGCTATGCTGTAGGTTAACCTTCTCTGAAACTAACACCTTAAGTAACCATATGATTAAACTGATATTTTCAGGGGAAGGGGAGTGTGTGATTCAAGAATGAAACCTATACTTGCTATACTAATTTCCCCAGGTTATCAGAATTATGAAATGCTGCCAGTTGGAAACTTCCATTTCCCAGCACTTATGAAACATTTGAAATATGGGACAAATCCTCCTACCAGGAAGTTTTGCTAAGGTGTTTAATTAAAATTCCAAACTATCACAGAAATCAGACATTAAGTCTGATTCCCCAACACCTCCCACATTTGCATTCACCACATCTTCACTGGTAGCTGGCCCACTCTTTCCATAAAATACCCTCCTGCACGGCATACACTCAGCTTTGAAGGTGGTCAGAGAATCCTCCCCAAGCCTCATAGCTATACCACCATCTCTTCTCTCTACTAACACTGACAGTGCCGTTGCTCAAGTTTTCACTTTTTTCTCCTTCTCAGGAGGGAGGCAAGTCACCTACTAACTCTTTCTTGCCATTCTTCCTTTCCACTGGAAGCCCTCGTCTTCTGTATTTCTTTCACTGTGACCATGAAAAGGGTAACTTATTCATGAGTCCTTTAAATGATAATTACAATTTTGTTTCTCTTCCATCCTCCCACCGAAGGATGTGTACTTCTTGTTTTTGTCAGTTTCTTTCTGTCTTATTTCAAGATTTCTTTTTTGATTCATGGTCTCCTTTTCCCTTCACATTTCCTAAATCCATGCCTGTGAGTTTATGCAGGTATTACTGCAGTATTACACCATAAATAGTAATAAGCAAAAATTCATACTGACAAATACAAGGGTTCATTTGCTGTAAATGTTATACAGGATAACACAGAGAGAACAAAAAAGGCTAGTACTTTGACTTCTGAGCAACAACTAGGGCACCTCTGAAGTCAGGAGCCTATCTTACTCATAATTGGCTTGCAATATTTTAAATAATGAATAAGGTAGTGCCTTTATGAGTTCAATGTAGTGCAGATCTAAAAAGCTATAAATCATCACAAATATCTCCACCTTCTTTATTCATTTGTGGATTCTTGGTTTGAAACCTTTAGCATGAGTCATAAAACCAAAACAAATTTTAGAACAAAAGCAAATTTTTAAAAAAGCAAATTGTTTACTCTTATAACATTTCTAGGAACTAAGTGTTTGATAATCTATAGTGCTTACCACTGTGCCTATCACTTAATGAGCTCAGTGGATGACTCTTTTTTTTTTTTTTAGTGGATGACTCTTGAATGGATAGATATACTAATGAATTCACAGTGTGGAAAGAAAAGGAGAGAGGCTTATTTCAATACAATGTACCTGAAAGTTCATCCATTACTTCAGTGTCAGGACATGTATCCTATTTCACAAATGAGTGCCAAGCATTCTGAAAAGATGTTGATAACTGAGTGTAGATCAAGGTAAAACCCAGTGGTGAGTAAGAGTGACACACCTCCATGCTGCTTGGGTTCATTTTTCTTCTGCCAGTCATAGCTCCCAACCTTCCTGTCAGAATTCATTTTGCTTCCACATTGAAACCAATATTCATAGTTGAGGTAATTGCAAGGAAAAACACAAACAACAGAGAAAGCTAATACTTTGCATTCATTCCTCTTGAAGACAGCTCACAAGTTAGTCCTTCTCCTTTTCCCTCTACAAACTCTATATCCTTCATTCGCCCAGTTTCTTTCTCATCCTGCCTTCAGAAAACTATTCCCACCCTGCCTTGGAGAAATATATGATGAATGGAATACTAATGAGGCAAGGTAAGAACAACTTCAATTCTTTCTAGGATAACATAATTCTTTTTCAGATTCATAAATTCTCCCAACATCATAGAACCAGCAAAGCCAAAGAGACTTGAGATTCTGCATTAACTGAGAGATTGGCCCTCCTCTAGAGTGGCAAGTCCAAACTTTGGTCAATTCTGGGTCATTTCCATTCTTGGTAAAACAAATGAATTTGTTCGGCACAGCTGCCCAGGGACTGCTCCATGGAAAACATAGTGGGTATAGTTTGACCTAGGATTCCAGATTCAAGCAAGTGAATCCGACCTTTTTTTAATTGGAGTATAGTTGCTTTACAATGTTGTGTCAGTTTCTGCTGTACAGCAAAGTGAATCCACCACACATATACACATATCCCCTCTTCCTTGGATCCCCTTCCCATCTAGGTCACCACAGAACAATGAGCAGTTCTTACGCTATATAGTAGGTTCTTACTAGTTATCTGTTTTATACATAGCAGTGTATACATGCAAATCCCGATCTCCCAATCCATCCCACTCCTCTTCCTCCCTTGGTATCCATACATTTGTTCTATGCATCTATGTCTCTATTTCTGCTTTTCAAATAAGTTCATCTATATTGTTTTTCTACATTCCATGAATATAGAGGAATGGATAAAAGTAAATGTGATACATATATACAATGGAATATTATCCAGCCATAAAAAGGAACAACATTGTGTCATTTGAAGAGATGTGAATGGATCTAGAGACTATCATACAAAGTCAGAAAGAGAAAAACAAATATATATTAACTCATTTAAGTGAGTCCTACTTTTGGATTTAAAAAAATCTCTGTTCACAACAAAAAGGAAAGGTTAGGGGTTGGGGGTGAGTAAGAATATAACATTATTATCTTTGCTTCAAATTGTGCCTGGGTTAGACCAAGATCCATATAAGACACTCAGGATATGTTACAGTGTCCCAGTTTTTATCATATCAATTTCACAACATATATTGCTTCATCATATACCATAAGGATAAAAATATGACAGCAAATCAACTGCTGGCTTCTTCCTTAGTCAAAAAACTATGCATTACTGTGACCCCATCTTGCCCTCTCATTAAACTGCTGCTGCTGCTGTTAAGTAGCTTCAGTCGTGTCCGACTCTGTGCGACCCCATTAAACTACTTACTTTAATAATGTAGGAATGATAAATAGACATCTTTAAAATGTCAATTGGGATGAAGATACTTTATTTCAGTTTATAGTTTATCATCAGTTCCAACTTATCCAACAACTAGAAACTAGAACACATATATAGACTTTGAGCATCAGCAAGCTGACCTCACAGATTGTTAATGGCAGTTTTCCATAGTCTAGTTGAATACTTAAAAGATTATAGTAAGAGAAAGTAATTGTTCTTGTAATCAAAGTGAAATTGCTAGTATTCGATTTGGAAGAGACAAAGGTTCAAAGGTAGCTACTGATCCCATGCTGAGAGTTCAGATGTTCAGTGTGAAGAACCTGCTCTTCCTCATCTCGCATCACTCATGTACCCAGAATTGCTGGCCTCTTTGGCCATGAGAGTCATCTACCCAACTTCTACCAGCTTCTCTTTGTCTGGAAAGGAAGCTACCTGCAGAGCCTCTGTCATAGTCTATTTCAAAGATAAAAGGATAAAATTTGTCCCAGGAGGCCTGTCTTTATACCAGGCCAGGAACACCTGTATATAAATTGGTTTCCAAATCAGCACTTGGCCCCAGTATCTACATGCCTGCTGATAGTTCCTGACTTCTATTCTTCAAATCTGATGCAGCCTCATGTGCCCTTAGGTGGTGGGTTTTTCTACCTCTGCTATAGCTGGAATCTTTCAGAAGGTTAAGCCAAACCTGGCCTAGTGGGTTATTGTTCATGGAAAGCAAACATTACATCTCTGAAGGCAAAAGTTACAAGCCATTTTCTAAAAGCTGAATAAAGGGAGGAAGAACATCAACCTATAGTAGATCATTGTAAGATTGATCTCCTTAGAGTTTGGGAAATGCTCCATCTCTGTGTGGAAGTCAGTCTTTATTTGTCACACCTAATGCAATTGCCATGGGAAAGAGTAAAAGTGATACCACATCCTCTAGTTTTCAAAGTAACTGCCCCAGAATTCTCTTTCACATGCTACTCCCAAGTCTCTGTGGTCAGCTAATAATTTTGTAAGTCTCCTCTTAAACAGAAAGCATATAGTTCTCCACAATACTTTAGGTATGAATTTATATTTGCAAATATATTTAGTCTTTCATTGGTTTACTGCACATACAATCTTCATCAGAAAAGTTCTACTAGAGTTAAATGCATTCAGATATTTACTGTAACTTTTCTCTTCTTTGTCTAACTCAAATCCAGCCTGCTATACCATAATCCCATTTCCATTTTCTGCCTTCTCATTTCATTTTGCATCAGCAAAAGAGAGACCAAGTATTTATCTGAAATTTGCACCAGGCTCCTTCACCCAGGTATCTAATTCATTTCTTATGCCCAACATTGATAGGACAGTGATACTGATATTCCAACTCAATATGGAATTTGAGAAACTTGCACTGGTGACCTAACAGCTGCTTTTACAACATGTTCCATCTCCTCCTTATCAAGTCCACCTTTCTGTGAGCCTACGCAAAACTCAGATTCTCCCAAACCTAGTAGGAAAAGTTAAGGTTAAGTGTGTGGATTACATTAAAGCAGACTCAACTAGGAGTTCTTGCTTTGCACTGTAGGCTATGGAGAGCAACAGTTTCACAGTAAAGATGATGTTTGAAGAGGATACATCTAGCAGAAGGAAGATTAGTCAAGGCTATTATTTCAGAACATGAGACTTGGAGGGTGGTAATGAAAATTAAAGAGAAAGAAAACAAAGTAAAGAACTATATAAAATAGGGTTTGATAGAGCAAGGTATTAAATGCATATAGGGACTAAAAGGTAATGTATCAATTCCAGACTTAGAAATATAAAATTGGGAGCAAATTAAGAAAGGTTTTTTCTTTAATTGACATATAGCTGATTGGCAATGCTGTGTTAGGTTCAGAGGTAAGCAAAGTGATTTAGTTATATACATTTTTCAGATTATTTTCTATTATAGGTTATTATAAAATATTGAATATGTTCTTTTTGCTATATATTAGGTTGCTGCAAACATAATTGTGGTTTTGGACTCCAAATTTTAAATCATTATCAGTTCAGTTCAGTCAACTCAGTCATGTCCCACTCTTTGCAGCCCCATAGACTGCAGCACACCAGGCTTCTCTGTTCATCACCATCTCCCAGAGCTTGCTCAAACTTATGTTCAATGAGTTGGTGATGCCATCCAACCATCTCATCCTCTGTCATCCCCTTCTCCTCCTGTCTTCAATCTTTCCCAGCATCAGGGTCTTTTTTAATGACTCAGTTCTTCACATTAGGTGGCCAAAGTATTGGAGTTTCAGCTTTAGCATCAGTCCTTCCAATGAATATTCAGGACTGATTTCCTTTAGGATTGACTGGTTTGATATTCTTATAGTCCAAGGGACTCTCAAAAGTTTTCTCCACACCACAGTTCAAAAGCATCAGTTCTTCAGCACTCAGCTTTCTTTATAGTCCAACACTCACATCCATACATGACTACTGGAAAAATCATAGCTTTGACTAGACAGACCTTTGTCAGTAAAGTAATGTCTCAGCTTTTTGATATGCTGTGCAGGTTTGTCACAGCTTTTCTTCCAAGGAGCAAGCATCTTTTAATTTCATGGCTGCAGTCACCATTCACAGTGATCTTGGAGCCCAAGAAAAGAAAATATGTCACTGTTTCCATTGTTTCCCCATCTATTTGCCATGAAGTGATTGGACTGGATGCCATGATCTTCATTTTTTGAATGCTGAGTTTTAAGTCAACTTTTTCGCTCTCTTCTTTCACTTTTATCAAGAGGCTCTTTAGTTCCTCTTCACTTTCTGCCATAAGGTTGGTGTCATCTGCATATCTGAGGTTATTAGTATTTCTCCCAGCAATCTTGATTCCAACTTGTGCTTTATCCAGCCCAGCATATCACATGATATACTCTGTATATAAGTTAAATAAGCAGTGTGACAATATACAGCCTTGACATACTCCTTTCTCAATTTGGAACCAGTCCATTGTTCCATGTCTGGTCTAAATGTTGCTTCTTAACCTGCATACAGATTTCTCAAGAGGCAGGTAAGGTGGTCTGGTATTTCCATCTCTTGAAACTTTTTCCACAGTTTATTGTGATCCACACAGTCAAATACTTTAGTGCAGTCAATGAAGCAGACGTTTTTCTGAAGCTCTGTTGCTTTGTTGATGATCCAGCAGATGCTGGCAATTTGATCTATGATTCCTCTACCTTTTCTAAAACTAGCTCAAACATCTGGAAGTTCTCGGTTCACGTACTATTGAAGCCTAGTTTGGAGAATTTTGAGCATTACTTTGCTGGTGTGTGAGATGAGTGCAATTGTGCAGTAGTTTGAACATTCTTTGGCATTGCCTTTCTTTGGGATTGGGATGAAAACTGACCTTTTCCCATCCTGTGGCCACTGCTTAGTTTTCCAGATTTTCTGGCATATTGAGTGCAGCACTTTCACAGCATCATCTTTTAGGGTTTGAAATACCTCAGCTGGAATTCTATCACCTCCACTAGATTTGTTCATAGTGATGTTTCCTAAGGCCCAGGATGTCTGGCTCTAGGTGAGTGATCACACCACCGTGGTTATCTGGCTCGTGAAGATATTTTTTGTTTAGTTTTTCTGTGTATTCTTGCTACCTTTTCTTAATATCTTCTGCATCTGTTAAGTCAATACCATTTCTTCTCAAACACATCTTTATTAATGAAAATAGGAACCATTACAATAAGCACATTTTTTCCAACGAGATATAAGTTGTTTTATTCCTGTAGCATAAAAATCCATGCTTCAGGATTTGATGAACACTTGGAAAGCATTTTATGCTTCCTGCTGTTTGTGGAAGTGTTTTCCCTGAAAAAATGAGATTGCTGAGATGCTTGAATAAGTGGTATAGTCAGTTGGTGAGAAGTCAGGTGAATATGGCTGATGAGGCAAAACTTCATAGGCCAATTCATTCAACTTTTGAAGCAGTGCTTGTGTGATGTGCAGTCGGGCAGTGTCAAGGAGGAGAACTGGGCCCTTTTTGTTGACCAAGCCAGCTGCAGATGTTGCAGTTTTCAGTGCATCTCACTGATTTGCTGAGCATACTTCTCAGATGTAGTGGTTTCACCAGGAAAGCTGTAGTGGATCACACCAGCAGTAGACCACCGAACAGTGACCATGACCTTTTTTCTATGCAAGTTTGGCTTTGGGAAGTGCTTTTCCCTGGTGGCTCAGATGGTAAAGCTTCTGTCTACAATGCGGGAGACCTGGGTTCGATCCCTGGGTTGGGAAGATTCCCTGGAGAAGGAAATGGCAACCCACTCCAGTACTCTTGCCTAGAAAATCCCATGGACAGAGGAGCCTGGTGCAGGCTACTGTCCATGGGGTCGCAAAGAGACACAACTCAGCGACTTCACTTTCCTTTCACTTAGAGCTTCCTCTAAGTCCAGTTACTGAGCTGGTCATCACCAGTTGTATAAAAATCCACTTTTCATTGCAGGTCACAACCTCGATCAGAAATGGTTCATTGTTGTTGAGTAGAATAAGAGAAATGACGCTTCAAAATAACGATTTTTTAAATTTGTGGTCAGCTCATGAGGCACCCATTTTTGAGCTTTTTTACCTTTCCAATTTGCTTCAAATGTTGAACGGCTGTAAAATGGTCAACATTGAGTTCTTTAACAAATTCTCACATAGTTCTAAGAGGATCAGTTTCGCAGATGGCTCTCAATTGGTCACTGTCAACTTCCAGTGGCTGGCCACTACACTTCTTATTGTCAAAGTTCTCATCTCCTTTGCAAAGTTCTTGAACAACCATTGTACTGTACATTTACTAGCAGTTTATAAGCCAAATGTGTTGTAGATGTTGTGAGTTGTCTCCACTATTTTCTGACCATTTTGAACATGAATAAGAAAACTGCTCAAATTTGCTTTTTGTCTAATATCATTTCCCTAGTCTGAAATAAACATAAAATAAACAGCAAATAATGTCATTAACAGAAAAACATAAAGTGAGAAATGCATATTAAAATGGTGTATAACATAACCCACATTTATCTAAGAATGGATTCCAAATCAAACAGCAAAGTTCAACAATGCAAAACTGCAAATATGTTTGCACCAACATAATAGTAGGTCTTTGTTGGTTATCTATTTTATATGTAGTAGCATGTATCTGTAAATCCCAAACTCCTAATTTATCTCTTTTGCCTTCTTCCTCTTTGGTAACCATAAGCCTGTTTTCTATGAGTCTATATCTGTTTTGTAAATAAGTCCATTTGTATCATTTTTTTAGATTCCACATATAAGAGATATATTTGTCTTTCTCTGTGGGGAAACTTTAAAGAAAGTAACTTTAACCTGGAACATAATGATTTCCAAATCATCTCACAACACTGAAAGCATCTAGTAGGCAGCTATAAATGAGTACTAGGAGTTCAGGTGAAAATCTGGAGCTCAAGAAAAGGAGGCAAGCATTCTCTTCAGAGAAGTGAAAGTTGGGATCAAAATTAACCTAGTCTCCAAGGAAGAAAGTATAGAAAGATAAAGTGAAGGAGTTTAGAAAAGGATTAAACACCATTGGATTTGGCAAGGACAACACTGATTGTCTGTCAAGAGGTGTTGGTGGAAGCTACATTTCTTCATGTCTCATTGTGCTATATTAAAAAAAAAAGACACAAAAGGGCAAATCCTTGAACCCAAAGCAAATACCAGCACTTTGCAGAGCAACTCAGACAACCTTCAGATATCAGTTCTGCACATTTAGAGACATAATCAGGCCATGTGAAAAGCTGGCATCAGCAAGGCTCTGAGGCCAGCTGAGCATCTGTGAAGCAGCCTGCTGGCTCAGCCACACTTTCTCACCTGCAGCTGAAGTTGGGATCAGTGGCTACAGCCTGTGAGACTCTTCAGTGGGCATTTCCCTTGGGATTCCAGACAACTTGCTTTGGGGTCCCTGCAATTACTCTCCAGACATGCGAATCTTTGGGGATTTGGGAGGATGGGCTGATTGATCAGTTTATTGGTCAAGTTCTGTTTTATTTTGTTTTTATGTTTTTTTCATAGAAAGAGAATTTTCTTAACAGGCCAGATAGAGAATAAATACTGGACATCTGTGTCCTGAGGAATGGACAGCTCATATATAGGAAACATCAAACCTATGAACAAGACACAGGATGCTGACAGACATGTATTGCAGGCAACATTGTGTGAGGCTAAAAGTCAGAACCACAATAAATAGACCAAAGCAAAATGCCACCAAGCCCAGACAAGGCGAGACAGTCAAGCACATCTGGGGACCGAGGTGAGTTCACGTGTAGAAAGACTGGAAATGATTTGACAGAAAGTAAGCCAAGAGAGTTTCCATGACCTCGTAGCAATGTTTTAAGCAGTGCTCAAATCTTCTGGTATAAGGATCTTGGTGGTTAATAGAGCTAACTCATAGCACATACTTTCCCCTAAGGATAACAGCTTTTTGGTTTTGTTTTTTTAAGTCTGTGTCTTCTTCAGCTTTCCTCCATGTGTTCCTTGTACTCAAACTTCCTTGTCGAGATGGTTTGGGTCTTTTTGCCCCTCCCCCATCACTTCAAAACGTGACACTCCCTCCACTTTTTAAATTCCCCCCATTTCTGAAACTTCCTCAGCACTGTTCAGCCTTCTACCTATGACCCAGGTCAGACTCCCACAGCCCTTGGTTGAGTTCTAAATGTTGTCTCTGGCTCACATTTTCCTGTGATGAAACTGAAACCAGTTGGTTACTGATGACTGATTCTCAGTAGTCAGTTAACAGCTGACTCTCTACCAATAAACTCAGACAAAAAAAGCAGCTGAGACACTCACCTCTGGATCAGGCTTGATCTCTGCAAGATAGATTTTGAGGGCTCAAAGGAAATGAGATCCTATCATAAGCATGATGGTCACATTTTCATAAAGACAAATGGGGCACCTCTACTGGAATACCACCCCTTGAAAAAGGACATGCTTTGGTACCTGTGCCACCATGGAAAGACTGACTAGCTGAGTCAAAAGCCGACTCCTGAGTCACCAGGCAGACAACACTTCAGGTCCCTGGAAACCATAATTTCATGCACAACAAATCAAAAACTTCATGTGTTCAGTTTTTTGTTTGTTTGTTTTAACTTAAAGATTCTTTGCTAGCCTTATCTCCCTTGGTTTATAATTTACCTCTGCCTACCTGCCTCAGCATGTAAACTGTACTCAAGTAATGCTTTGGAATATTAATTATTCTCTCTTCCAGGCAAACAAACAATCCTGGACATGGGAACTTCAACACAAACTCAAATGTTCAATAACTGGCCAATATAAAGTACGTGACAACTCAAAAAGTATTCAGAAGTATTTTTAAATGTAGCTGAGATTACACAAAATTAATAAAATGGAACTTACACATTTGCATTTAAGATCCAGAATGAATACATGGTTTACTCCATCCACTTCTGCCTTCTCATGAACAGCAAGATCTAGACAAAAGTCATGATTACATGAGTGCTGTGTGGTTACTCTGGCTTTATAAGAAGAGCCAATGTTCATCTCTTTGTTCTTTAAAAAGTACTGTAAATAACAATTTCCATAGTAGTAATTTTAATTAGCAAAATTTTAACATATTAACCTGTTAAAAAATTAATTTATAATATTAACAAAACATAATTAACAAGATGCATACTGAAGAGACCATGTAAGTATCTCATCAGTACTCTGGCAACTTTTTTTATAGTACACAAACTCATCATGAAATGAGAATTTCCATATGTGCCCTAGAAGTATATGGATAGAGAGCAGGAAGAACTAAGCCACATAGCCAGGCTCAGCATAAAGCACTATGACCCAGTCTAAACCATGGCTGCTCAGTAGCATGACCTCGGGAGTGTCATACTCACTGGCATTCCCCCCCACCCTTTAATCTTCTCATTGTACCTTCCTCTTACTCATGTCTAGTGAATGACTTCTTATTTTACTAAGATAGCTTAAAGCCTTCCTAAGGTTCCTTATCCACCATTTAATTTCTACAGTATGGTCCTATATTCATCCCCACATTTAAATCATAAACAGTCTTCTTGTCTCCAGTGCTCCCCACCTCTACCACCCCAGTTTTTATTTCAACCTGATCTACCTTCATGGTTTTTCCAGTAGTCCCCCATCACTTGTATGATGTGAGAGTTGGACTATGAAGAAAGCTGAGCACCAAAGAATTGATGCCTTTGAACTGTGGTGTTGGAGAAGACTCTTGAGAGTCCCTTGGACTGCAAGGAGATCCAACCAGTCCATCCTAAAAGAGATCAGTCCTGAATATTCATTGGAAGGAGTGATGCTGAAGCTAAAACTCCAATACTTTGGCCACCTGACATGAAGAACTGACTCATTGGAGAAGACCCTGATGCTGGGAAAGATTGAAGGTGGGAGGAGAAGGGGACAACAGATGATGAGATGGTTGGATGACATCACTGACTCAATGGACATGAGTCTGAGTAAACTCCAGGAGTTGTTGATGGACAGGGAGGCTTGGCGTGCTGCAGTCCATGGGGTAGTGAAGAGTCAGACCTGACAGTGACTGAATTGAACTGAGCTACCTTCCTAAACCCCAGTTTCCACTATGGCACTCCTCTGTTCAAAAGCTTTCCAAGAATCTATATGTCTCTCATCATGGCCCTCAAAACATGGCTATTCCCAACATAAATGTTCTCAATCCAGATCATTCCTTTGTATATCCTATACTCTACAGAGATTTTCATCTCTTCTGTCTTACTCCAAAACTTCTAGAAAACAGAAACTGTGGCAAAAATTATGGGATGTTTCTTTAGGGAAATGCAATCGTGGGACAAAAGTGAAGGAAAAAGAAAGGGACACAGGGAATGATGACAAGCAATAAAAGATAACAGCAATGGCCTCTACTTCACTATGAGCTTGAAGAATCTCAGTCACTTAGCAGGTCACCTACTCAGCTACCCAGAATGTCTCCAGACAGGCTGGTCAGAGAAACTGTCTTGGATGAGTCCACTGAAGGATGAAAAGGAAAGAGTACTTACCTGCCCAAATTCTTTCCAGCTCTTATTGCTCTTTGCCCAAGTCAACTCTCTTCTAGGTTGTGTCTTCTGAACCCCTGAAGAGCTTCTTAGGCAGATAGAGCCCATGGTTAGTAGCATGAGTATCATACAAGTTTCAAAGCGTGGAAGGAACCAGAGAGTCCAGGCATGGAGCTGGCCAGTCTTGGCTGGTAGAATGTCAAAGACCACAGACTTTGTCAGGCTCCCAGTTGAGGCAGAGCAGATGGATGAAAGAGGTCAAAGCCCTTGAACCAGATAAGACTAAGAGAATCTGCAGAGGTGTATAGGTTCAATATGCCATCTCCTCATCTATTCAAAGTCAGCCTTTCCCCACTGATCTTCACCCCTGAAATCTTAATTTGAGTGCTTGCTCACATGCTGCTAGATTTGTGAAGGTTATTTAAAGATGATTTGTGCGTGTTTAGTCTCCTTCTTTAAATTTTAAGCTCAGTATTTCCATGGATGTCCATCTCATCTGGCCCAGTAACAGCACATAAATGGAATCCCATCAGCAGCTGTTTAATAACTAAAAGAGCAGAACCACCTGGAGGGTAGCAGACTTGGCGATCACTTTGGCCCTGGTGAACACAAGGACAGCCTCTTTTCTTTTGGCTTCATAGAAATAGCCTGAGCTTTGGAAGAAACCCTAATGGACAGTTAAATCATTCCCTCAGTGCACCCTATTCTCTCAAGTCATTTCTTGCACAGTGAAAAAATGATGTAGGTTCTAAAACTACTTAGAAGCAACTGACTCTTTTTTTTTTTTTTTTTTTTGGTTCTTATTTTAAAAAAGAAAGTGAACTCTTTTCCTCTCCAACAGGAAATTGGTTAAAATTAGATCCTGTGTTCATCATTCAAATATTTTTCTTTTTTGTGAACAACTAACTACCAATTCAAAATCAAGACCATGCAATGTGGTAAAATTGTTAAGACTATAGACTCTGGAGCCAGAGTTACTGGTTCAAATCTCAGCTCTGCCACTTACTAGTTATATGACTTTGGGAGAGTTATTTAACTTCCATGCCCACAGTTTCCTTATAGATAAAATGAGAATAGTAACAGCCCCTATCCCATAGGGTTTTTATGAACATGAAATGTGTAGGCATCTGTAATGCCTGGAAAATACCTGAAGCATGGCACAACACACATGAGAGTTTGCTTAATAAATAAACAAGGTTGTGGGGTTTGGAAAGGAAAGATGATAACAAGAAAAATTATATACTGCTCTGGTTGGTTGAATATATGGCTGTAAACTCTTTAAGATCAGACTCTATCTTACTAAACAATACATTGCTGATGGTATATAAATGTGAAGTGTTTTAGTGAATAAATGGGGGAGGGGAAGTTATGAGCAGGAGTGAGAAAGACCAGCTTGCAGTTAAAACTTGGCTAACTAGATAACACCTAGTCTCCACTCCAAGAAAAGCATTTATATAGTTGATTGAAAAGTATGTGGGTCCCACCCAACATGCTGTTTTATTATTTCCTCATTCATCTGTCATCTCAGCAGGTGTGGCTTATCATTCCAGACTCATCTTGCCTGTCCTATTTGCTCTGTTACCTCTGTTCTTCATTCTCTCTGTCTCTCAGACACCTTATTGGGTCCTTGCCATCTGTTCAACTTCCTAGCTTCAAGACCACTCTGGAGAGAGAATATAATAGCCCAGGGCAAATGCCAAACCAAACACATCCCAGCTTCAGAGAAACTAACTCTTTGCTACTCCTCCCCAGGGACACAAAGGTTTTTCTTCTGAAGCAGGGGATATACCTTGGGGTCACATCCTTGCTTCATCACTACTCTCCAGAGTTCCTCCTCCTACATGCCTCTCTACCACAGTCCCTACACGGTAGCCATTTACAGACCCAAACAAAATTATAAATGTAATCTGAGGATGTTCCCCTGTGCCAGTTTTATGAAAGATCATTTGATTCAGTTTGAGTTAACTTAATATTTGTAGCTATTGGACCAACTAACCCCAGAAAAAGGTCATTGGCCCAAGTTTCATACAGTGTGGCATTTTATTTCCAGCCTCCTCCAAGGTTTTCCTGTGACTAAAACTCTATCAAAGTCTATATCTTCCCCCAGAGCAATGAATTTCAACACTCTATTGTATAGGAATTTTTACAGTGAATTTCTTCCCTCAGATGGCATTTGCCACATCAAAGGAGGCCAATAAAAAGTGCCTTCCAAAGAAGGCTTTCCTTGTGGCTCAGCTGGTAAAGAATCCGCCTGCAATGTGGGAGACCTGGGTTTGATCCCTGGGTTGGAAAGATCCCTTGGAGAAGGAAACAGTTACCCACTCCAGTATTCTGGCCTGGAGAATTCTATGGACTGTATAGTCCATGGGGTCACAAAGAGTCACTACTGAGCAATTTTCACTTCACTTCCAGAGAAGGGCTTTGAACTAGCTCTCTGAGGTATGTCATGAATTTGTAGAAGAAAATAAGGAATCATTTCCCCCAAAAAAAGTACACATACTATTAGGGAGAATTGTGAGGAAGGTGAATTTTTAATCTCTTATTCACTGTACCCTACATCCATAGGATTTCCTTCTAAAGAACTTGTGATATTGTTAGCGTTAGCCACTCAGTCCTGTCCAGGTCTTTGCGATCCCATGGACCATAGCCTGCCAGGCCCCTCTGTCCATGGGATTTCCTGGGCAAGAATAGTGGAATGTGTTGCTATTCCCTTCTCCAGATCTTCCCAACCCGAGAATCAAACCATGTCTCCCACATTGCAGGAAGATTCTTTACTGTGTAACTTGACTCCAACCTACAGGTCAGGCTCTCTGGTAATTAGGTCTTTTGAATATAAAGAATAATAAAATTTTAGGGTAAGAAGAGAGCTTAAAATAGCATAGTCTAATTCCCTTACTTCTAGTAAGGAAACTTAGCCCAGAAAGGTGAAATTATATAGTCAAAAAACTCATTAAAAAACTAATTAAAATCAGAACTAGGATTTGAATCCAAACCTAATTATACTGATAGTGGGCTCTAGTGCTAGGATATAATGTAACAATAAAATAACCAAAAATCTGTAACATTGTATAAACTCTCAACACAATGACTCAACTAAATATCAGGAATGTTTATTAATTTATTAAAAATTATTTCTTCTTTAACTATAATGTGTTCAACTCTCTTTGGTAATCAGAAAAGCTTAGGAGAAGGTTAAAAAAATGTGTAAAGTATAAATAAAAAAAAAAGTAAAGGGCATTTAAAAAGAAACTGAGAAGATGAGAGAAGTCACCACATAAATGAATAGCAGGACATGTACTGTCTAAATATACATTCTCTCCAGTGAAATTAAATTAATTAGGAGAATCACATAAATTATGGTAGAAGCACCTTGCAAGTATTAGCCCATGAAACTCTCCTAACAGCCCTGTAAGGGAGAGTTAAGTAATCTGCCCTTAGTTGACTCCTTACAAAGAGTCATCAAATGAGAACACTGGGGACGCATCCAGACAATCTCATTCCAGGACTTTGCTCTTAATGACTACTCCTTTCAGGCAGTAAGTATATGAAGACATAGTATCAGAAAAAATAAACATTCAAGACCTGTTTTCATTTTCATCTAACTGTCAGAGTGGCAAAAATTACACGTGCATAGCCTTTGAAGCAGTTTTCGTTTGTAGGTACTTCCTAGAAGGAGACTCAGAAACTGATACATGAAATGTTCAAGGATGCATTGTTTGTAATACTGAAAATCTGGAAATAAAATAAATGTCAACCAATAAGAGATTACCTACACTATGGGGCAGCCATTCTGTGGGGGACCAAGAAGAACATAGCACATTTCTATGTATTGTCATAGGAAAGCAAGTTGCATCTCATGTATTGCTAGAGGGATGGAAATTGATACAACCCTGAGGTGGTGCAGTTGTCAAGAATCCACCTGCCAGTGCAGGAGATTAAAGAGATGCAGGTTTGATCTCTGGGTCAGGAAGAACTCCTGGAGTAGGAAATGGCAACCCACTCTAGTATTCATTCTTGCCTGGAAAATTCCATGAACAGAGGAGTCTGGCAGATTACAGTCTATGGGGTAGCAAAGAGTTGGACACAACTGAGCACACACACACACACACACACACACACACATACACACATACATGTGAGTTAAGTGTTCAGTCTCTGGAATGAGACACTCCTGAGTTCAAATTCTGGCTCACTACTTTCTACTCTCTGACTTGGGCAAAATTACTTCTTTACCTCTCTGAGCTTCTGTTTTCTCATCTGTAAAAAATACTGGTGCCTGCTTTATATCATTAGTGTAAGAATTAAATAATATAGTGCTTGTAACAGGCACAAAGTACAACACACAATAAATGCTCAAAAAATATTAACAATTGTTACTGATTTAACCTTAAGAGCCATATCTATCTGTTTTCTGGCTATAGGGACAGCAGTGCTTGTCTTTAGCTTTATCAATACTGGTGTGTTACTTCAAAACTGAAGAAGACACATGTACCCCAATGTTCACTGCAGCATTATTTACAATAGCTAGAACATGGAAGCAACCTAGATGTCCAACAACAGATGAATGGATAAAAAGCTGTGGTACATATACACAATGGACTATTACTCAGCCAACAAAAGAACACATTTGAGTCAGTTCTAGTGAGGTGAATGAATCTAGAGCCTATTATACAGAGTGAAGTAAGTCAAAAAGAGAAAGGTAAATATC
The DNA here is from genome assembly GCA_006408695.1 of Aepyceros melampus. NCBI lineage: Eukaryota > Metazoa > Chordata > Mammalia > Artiodactyla > Bovidae > Aepyceros > Aepyceros melampus. The sequence goes on from SJXQ01009885.1 coordinate 200,667, forward strand.
ATACACTAATTGATATATATATATATAAAATCTAGAAAGATGGTACTGATGAATTTATTTGCAAGGCAGCAATGGAGAGACATAAAGACTTATGGACACAGGGAGAAGAGAGGAGAGGGTAAGATATATGGAGAGAGTAACATGGAAACATATTACCATATGTAATATAGATAGCCAACGGGAATTTACTGTATGGCTCAGGAAACTCAAACAGGTGCTTTATATCAACTTAGAGGGATGGGATGGGGAGGGAAGTGGGAGGGAGGTTAAAGAGGGAGGGGACATAGGTACACCTATGGCTGATTCATGTTGATGTTTGACAGAAAATAACAAAATTATGTATAACAATTATCCTTCAATTAAAAAATAAATAATTTAAAAAAAAATAATGATGTGTTACGTAAACAGTTTCTGAGCCAAGTCCTAAACTTTCCTAGTGAGTTGTTCTGCATGCAGCCTAAGTTCCATCTTGTACCAGTCTGGATGTTATCTTTTGGAAACATTTGTGATACAATTTTTGTTATCTAAATAAAGTAATACCTGAGTGGAAGTATGAATTAAAAAGCAAGTCAGTAACAAAACCATATAATATCACTAATACACGGAAATTGAAAAATAGTACAAATAAACTTATTTATGAAACAGAATCAGACTCACAGACACAGAAAACAAACTTATGGTTACCAAAGGGGAAGCAGGGATAAATTAGAAGTATGGCATTAACAGATACACATTACCGTATATAAAATAGGTAGGTAACAAAGAGTTATTGTTTAGCATAGGGAAATACATTCAATATCTCATAACAACCTAAAATGGAAAAGTTTTTTTTTTCATTTTTAATCAAGTTTTTTCTTCAATTTCTTAAAAACTTTTTATTTTATATTGGAATATAATTGAGTATCAATGTTATGAAGTTTCAAGTGTATAGCAAAGTGATTTAAAATTGTTTTTAATTTTTAAAATTTGAAAAAAGAATTTTTAAAATTATATATATATATATATATGTATAACCAAATCACTTTGCTGTACACTTGAAACTAACACAATGTTGTAAATCAATTATATTTCAATTTTTTAAAAGTCAGTTAGTGTTTCAATTCCAATTGCTGTTTTTCTTCAAATTCCAACTTAGTTTCCATCTCCTTGCCTTCCATGCTCCATTCCCTGAAGCTACTCAGTCAGCACAATTTCCCTGCTGAATACTTTAGGTAGATTTCTATTATGGCAACTATCATCCTGTGTTATATTTATGCTTGTTTGCTCTTCTAGACTGTACATGCTTCCAGGTCAGGTGCTAGGTCTTATTCATCTTTCCCCCACCAAACACCTCCATAATGCTGAAAATATACTCCAAAATGTGAAATAGATTACAGTTAAAATAAGCTGAATTCTGAGGTTCTACCTCAGAAATATTTGAAAATGTATCCCCAAAATGGCTAGAAAATAGCCTAAAGAGGAAGGAAACACAAAGACCAGTTTGGAAAGTTGCTGCATATACAATAGAGCACAGCATAAGATTCTGAGTTCATAAATCAATCCATGCCTATTTTGACTTCCACTTTTCTGAACACAGTTACTTAGGAGAGGTCAAAGCAAGACAGAAACAACCCTAGACTAGGAATCTAGAGACCTGGATTTAGTCCCAGCTGTGCCGTGAACTGTCATATGCTGTCTCTAAGTCTGTGTGGGACATAGTGATTCATAAGATTCTTTCCAACTCTTCCCATATCAGCACAACACCTGATCTACTCTTGTTAATCTCATTCTACAGCTAGAAAAATTGAGACAAAAACTCATATCAGAGGTCTACAACAACCAGTTGCCATAGTTAAAGGTGGAACATGGAAAGAAATACTCTCCACCAGGAACCCATCCCTGCAGAGGCACCCTGCACTTAGTGGCAGAAGGGATTTGCAGGGAAAATCAAAGCTTCTCTGTCCTCTGCCAAGAACATGAAGTTCCCACACCCATGCGAGCCAAATGAGTGTATAGTGTTGGCAGTCAGCACAACCTCCTGGGTTCCAAATAGACAGGCAAGGATGTCTTAATCAATGCTCCTGCCAGGCACCTGAGGACAGAAATTGCTCAAGATCCACCTATGAAAACAGGAGTCTTGTCTAGGTCATCTTGTTTGCTGTAGTCACTGGGACATCATCTGAGGCTGACAACTAGATCCAGGACCAACGGAGTTGAGAGTTTGACTGACCATTTGGTTCAGACACCCACTCCAAATAGAGAACATTGAAACCTTGAAAAGAAGCCTAAAAGCATGGATTGTATGCACACATTTCAGACTAAAGTCCATTCAGCTTCTCAGAAGACAAGGTAAGAATCAAGAATCAGGTGGCAGGATCAAGACAGCAAAATAGGATGACCCTGAGCTCATCTCCTCCACAGACACCAAAACTGTTACATTTAGACAATTACTTTGACAGAATTGACGTTGACGTGAAGTCGCTCAGTCGTGTCCGACTCTTTGCGACCCCGTGGACTGTAACCTACTAGGCTTCTCAGTCCATGGGATTCTCCAGGCAAGAATACTGGAGTGGGTTGCCATTTCCTTCTCAGAGGATCTTCCCAACCCAGGGATCGAACCCGGGTCTCCCGCATTGGAGGCAGACGCTTTAACCTCTGAGCCACCAAGGAGCATAATTGACAGAATTACTGTCAATTAATTACTTCTAGAAAAACTGTCTCTGAAAAGGACCTGAAGACTAGCAGAACAGCTCATCTACAATTAAGGATACAAAGAAAAACAATGGGTTTCTCTTTATCACGATAGGTAGGAAGGGAAGACTCACAATCTAGTCAGGATGCAAACCCCAGCACAGTGACCCACAAGCAGAAGGGGATGTCAAAAATGCAAAGGTACTCCCTAAGGAACAAAGGGTTCAAGTCCCACATTGGGTACCTCAGCTCTGGGGACAAGCACTGGGAAGATGAGCCCATAAAAGTGGCTTTGAAAAACAATAGGGCTTAATTAAGCTGGGAGGGTCAGAGATCTGAAGGAAATCTAGACTCCGCTTTCAAAGGTCTCACACATAAACTCATTCTAAGTTCCAGCTCAGGTAGGAGTTTGGAAAGTGCCTGGCACTCTAGCTAGTCCACCAAAGCCACCACCCCAACATGCTCCTGGCCTACACCCATTCCAGTGCCAGCTGTCCCTCCAAGGCAGCAGCCCAGGCATACACTGTGCCCACTGCAGCTCCAGCCATCCCACCAGGATAGTTTTGGCCTGCCTTAGGAAAGCCCAAACCTGAACCTGCTCCATTTCTAGTCATTGAACCAAGGTAACCCTGATCCAACCCAGTGCACCCTGCAACTCTCCCCCTCACCCATGCCTGCCTCAGCCCCAGTTGGCCTGCCAAAGTGACCCCAGCACATACAATCTACATAGGCAATGCTCCAACCCAACACTATATCTTCAAGACCAGAGGAGGTAACTATTTCACCTAATTCACAGAAGCAACCACAGAAAATCTAACAAAATGAGGAGAAAGAGGAGTTTATTCTAAAAGAAAAGACAAAAACACCCAGGGGAAATAAAGCCAAATGAAACAGAGATAAGTAATTTACATTATAAAGACTCAAAGTCACAGTCATAAAGATCTACAGAACTTGGGGAAAAAATGAAAGCGCACAGTGAAAACTTCAACAAAGAATTAGAAAATAGAGAAAAGAATCAACCAGAGCTGAAGAATACAGAAATGTAAAAAAAATAAATAAATAATAATACACTAGAGGGAACTGACCTGGAGAAGGCAATGGCACCCCACTCCAGTACTCTTGGCTGGAAAATCCCATGGATGGAGAAGCCTGGTAGGCTGCACTCCTGGGGTTGCGAAGAGTTGGACATGACTGAGCGGCTTTACTTTCATGCATTGGAGAAGGAAAAGGCAATCCACTCCAGTGTTCTTGCCTGGAGAATCCCAGGGACGAGGGAGCCTGGTGGGCTGCCGTCTCTGGGGTCACACAGAGTAGGACATGACTGAAGCGACTTAGCAGCAGCAGCGGAGGGAATTGACAAGAGATTATATGCTACATAAGAATGTATAAGTGACCTGGAAGATAGACTGATGGGAATCATCCAATCAAAACAAAAAAGAAAAAGATTTTAAAAGAAGATACTTTCAGAAACTCATGACAACATCAAGCATGCTAATATTTGTATTATAGGAATCCCAGAAAGAGAAGAGAGAAAGGGCCAGAAACTTATTTGAAGAAATAGTGGCTGATGAGAATTCCCTGGTAGTCCAATGATTAGGACTTACCATTTTCACTTTTATGTGGCCCAGGTTCAACCCCTAGTAGGGGAACACTAAGATCACACAAGTCATGTTTTGCAGCTCCAAAAAAAAGTGGCTGAAAACTTCCCTAAACTGAAGAAGGAAACAAATATCCAGGTCCAGAAATCACAGAGAACACCAAACAAAATGAACCCAAAGAAACCCACACCAAGGCATTTCAAAATTAAAATGGAAAATTTTAAAGAGAAAATTTGAAAGGCAGCAAGAGAAGAAATTAAAATAAGCTTACTCCTTGGAAGGAAAGTTATGACCAACCTAGATAGCATATTCAAAAGCAGAGACATTACATTGCCAACAAAGGT